>WEIV01014167.1:599151-742737 GCA_013390005.1 Calyptomena viridis | reverse complement strand
ATTTTAGCTTGATTACCCAATCCTAAACTGTGGTCTGAATGTTTTGTTTGGCAGTTCTGCTCTCTTGGGTTGGTATGTAGTGCTGTGTAATATGGTTGACTGCCAGTAACTGATACCAGGTTGTCTGTTACATACTCAATAATTACTCTTATAGTACTAAATACCTGTATGAGATGCAAGATTAAACTACAACTCTTAAGTCCATGCCGTGATGCAATATCCTTGTATTCCTGTCTCTGTAGAAATTAATTCAGAACTACTCTCCTGCCTTTGACACTAAGTTTGATTGAAGATTTTGACTTCTAATTATCTCCTGAAGGCTATTTGTGTATTTAAATGTACAGTGATTCATTATTGCCTAAATATGGGGAAGTCAATGACTGCTTTGGGCATTGCTTGTGAACCTTGGCAGTCTGATTTTGAATATGCTGCAGCATATTACAAGTGCATATTTGAACTGACTTTTGTATCTGCTATTTTAAAGAATGCTTGTTACTTGAAAAGGCTTCACTTAAAAACATAGTTCTTGAGTGATGCCAAAAAAATGTCTTTTCACATCACAAGTCAGTTTTGGGGTTTATTTGGAATAAACCTTTTTCTTTTACTTGGGCACTAGACACAATGAAAAGAGATCATGATAAAACTGAATTAGTGTGTTGGTCATTTGGTTACGGGTTGTATAACATAAATTACTGAAAGTGATATAAATTGGTGACTAAGTGGAAGTAACAACAGTTAACTTCCATGTTTAAAGCAATTTTGCTTGGAATAGTGATGTGGGGAGAATCTTTGCAATCAGTTTGAATTTGCTGTCACCTTCTGTGCACTGTCAGATTTTTTTTCCAATTTAAATGTACAGGATGAATAAATGTTTCTTTCTAATGTATGTCATGCCAGTTGAAATTAAACTGCTGTTGTCTTTGAATTGTGAAGTGGTTTGTTACCTGCCCAAATTATGCACATTAGTAGTTTATCCAAGTTATGGTATGTGAATTGGCTTTTTGGTTGTACATCCATGTCATCAAGTAGCTACTTTACTTTCTTTGGTGGATGTATAGGAAACTTTTCATAATGGTTTTGAATTTTAAGCTTGACTTTAATCCAGAGAGTACTGTCACAAACCTTGTTTCTGAATTACCTTTCCACTAAAACAGCTTCTGCTGTTTACTTTCTGCCATTGTGGATGAAAGATGATTTTGATACTAATAAAATCTGCAGGGTGCATATCAGAATTCAGACCATGCTTCTGAGCTGTGTTTGAACACCACATAGAGCTGTAAGCAAAAGCTCTGAGAAGGCATCAGTGATTGGTGGCTGTTTCTGCTGGTTGTCACATAATACCTGATCTGTGTAAAAGTATTTCCAGTGCTATTACAAGATCCAAGCTTTAAATTTAATAGTAATGTTAATGTGTGAAATTTGTTGGCCTGTTCCTTTCTGTGTTTCAACCTGCTATTACAGCAAATGGCTCTAGAATTTAGCTTTAAATTGAGATTTCTGGTGACAGATCTTGTCTTCACTGAGCCCCTGAAGTTACCTGTTTGGCCTATCAGCAGCTAATAGATGGGGTTTTGTTAGGCTTGACTTGTCAATGTGTGACTTCTGGCTGTTGACTTACTTTACATCTTCATGTATAGTCAAGTGACGTTGCACACACAAGATGATGGCTGGACAGAGGTACAGAGTATTTGAGACTGGAGAAAACATCAGAGAGCACAAGCTTCTGAAGGTTACTGGGGCAGGAATCTTTCTGAACAGTTTAAACACTTGTATGTTCTTATTGCTGGAAAAATATGCAGATGCATATCTGCTGTTCTTTGTCTTCCTGTATGACTCTTGCTTTGGTAGTTTTATTTCTAGGGCCAACAGATGTTTTTGTACATTCCTAATAATACTCAGATTTGAAGGAATTATGATAGCAAAGATGTTTCTTATCTCTGAGCTCCTGCTTATCTACAAGTACATCCCAAATTCCAAATTCAGTGCTTAGGATTTAATGTACTAGCCTTGAGTAAATGTACATTTTGGAATGTCCCACTTGTGCAAAACATATAATAGTACCATTACTGAAGATGAAGTTTAAATTAGCATGAATTTCATGGGNTGGGAGTTTTTTTATGGCCTTGTTTCTACAAGAAATGAACCTCAGTTTTAATTAAACACTATTAATCTGAACACAAACCAAAGTTTCTTGCAAGGGTACCCATGACAGCATTTTGGATCAGATCTCTCAGTAGCAAATTTTGTGTGATTTTCCTTGCTTATTTGTTACTCCTGCTCTTCTGAGTTCAAATAATACCAGTGTGTTGGCTATTAGTGTCAGGCATGAAGTAAAGCTTTTAAATGAAAACTAGCTTTGGTATACACTCTTGAGATTAACTGTCATACTGCAGTTCTCTTCAGAGCTGCAGTGGCTGAGGGAGTGAAAGGGAGCAGAGTGGTGGTCTTGAGACAAGACCAAGTCAATTCAACCTGGAAAGTCCTTATAAGACTGTGTAACTGTTGGTCTAGTGTGAAGGCTTGGTGTTGAAATAGTCTGCTCTTGAGTATGTCCACATTTTGAATGGCATGTCATGGAGCTTATGGAGCTAGTGTTTGCCAGAGTGTGCTGTTACAACCTGGTGTACAAGCTCACTTTTAATGTCATAAAAAGCAGTTTTGGTAATTGCTAGATTCTTACATGGACTAAACTGAGAAGGTGTGGTCTGGACTTGAAATGTGTGGTACAAACAGTAAGATGAAGTGTCCTTAAGGTCTCAGCGGAAGTCGGATAAGTGTCATCCTTTCTGCCACACGTGGGAAATGAACTTTCTTTACTGTTTGACTTTAATACTGTTTCTCTCTTTCCCCAGGTCTTAGTGGTGCAATGGCTAGTATAAGTGTTCGCTCAAGTACCCCAGGCTCGCCTACTCACGTGAGCAGTGGCTCCAATGCTAGTCGAAGGAGAAATGGACTCCATGATGTTGATTTGAACACTTTCATATCAGAAGAAATGGCACTCCACTTGGACAATGGTGGAACTAGAAAGCGTACCTCAGCCCAGTGTGGCGATGTCATTACAGACTCACCAACTCATAAACGCAACAGAATGATCTAAACTGCAAAAATTTCAAACCCACCATGCTGCTTGAAAGCCACTTGATCCTCAGAGTACTATTGAAAAGGAAACATGAGGCCATCTTTCCATATTCACTGTTTAAGACAAATGAATTCAATAAATGCCATAAAGGAAATTTTAGATATTACATTAGATGCCTCTTGTAACTGCGGCTTTCTTAAACTATATTCTTAGCAGAGGACATCAGATATTGTGTAGTAGTTAGCAAGATCATCATAGGCAAACATGTATCTGTTCCAAGGCTAAAAGTGACCTTACTTGTATTATTAAAGGGAAAGGAAATTTCAGATGTTTATTTGGCTATAGAATGCTTTTTTTTGTCCTTTATTTCCTGCTTTGAGTATTTGCTTAAACAGTATTGCCAGTTTGACTGAAATTGTCTACGACATGACTTGGCATCTTTGTCAAAACTGCAGGCTTCCATTTTTGCAGCACTGTACCATGCACCTAGTTTCTGTATAGTAACAGTGTGCAAGTTATAAATATTGGACTGTACCCTTTTTAGTTTTAAAAGCAGTTGATAATTCTGGTGATTGTGTGATAATGTAAAGANGTCTTCACTGAGCCCCTGAAGTTGCCTGTTTGGCCTATCAGTAGCTAATAGATTGGGTTTTGTTAGGCTTGACTTGTCAATGTGTGACTTCTGGCTGTTGACTTACTTTACATCTTCATGTATAGTCAAGTGACGTTGCACACACAAGATGATGGCTGGACAGAGGTACAGAGTATTTGAGACTGGAGAAAACAGAGAGCACAAGCTTCTGAAGGTTACTGGGGCAGGAATCTTTCTGAACAGTTTAAACNTTCTTATCTCTGAGCTCCTGCTTATCTACAAGTACATCCCAAATTCCAAATTCAGTGCTTAGGATTTAATGTACTAGCCTTGAGTAAATGTACATTTTGGAATGTCCCACTTGTGCAAAACATATAATAGTACCATTACTGAAGATGAAGTTTAAATTAGCATGAATTTCGTGGGAGTTTTTTTATGGCCTTGTTTCTACAAGAAATGAACCTCAGTTTTAATTAAACACTATTAATCTGAACACAAACCAAAGTTTCTTGCAAGGGTACCCATGACAGCATTTTGGATCAAATCTCTCAGTAGCAAATTTTGTGTGATTTTCCTTGCTTATTTGTTACTCCTGCTCTTCTGAGTTCAAATAATACCAGTGTGTTGGCTATTAGTGTCAGGCATGAAGTAAAGCTTTTAAATGAAAACTAGCTTTGGTATACACTCTTGAGATTCACTGTCATACTGCAGTTTTCTTCAGAGCTGCAGTGGCTGAGGGAGTGAAAGGGAGCAGAGTGGTGGTCTTGAGACAAGACCAAGTCAATTTAACCTGGAAAGTCCTTATAAGACTGTGTAACTGTTGGTCTAGTGTGAAGGCTTGGTGTTGAAATAGTCTGCTCTTGAGTATGTCCACATTTTGAATGGCATGTCATGGAGCTTATGGAGCTAGTGTTTGCCAGAGTGTGCTGTTACAACCTGGTGTACAAGCTCACTTTTAATGTCATAAAAAGCAGTTTTGGTAATTGCTAGATTCTTACATGGACTAAACTGAGAAGGTGTGGTCTGGACTTGAAATGTGTGGTACAAACAGTAAGATGAAGTGTCCTTAAGGTCTCAGCGGAAGTCGGATAAGTGTCATCCTTTCTGCCACACGTGGGAAATGAACTTTCTTTACTGTTTGACTTTAATACTGTTTCTCTCTTTCCCCAGGTCTTAGTGGTGCAATGGCTAGTATAAGTGTTCGCTCAAGTACCCCAGGCTCGCCTACTCACGTGAGCAGTGGCTCCAATGCTAGTCGAAGGAGAAATGGACTCCATGATGTTGATTTGAACACTTTCATATCAGAAGAAATGGCACTCCACTTGGACAATGGTGGAACTAGAAAGCGTACCTCAGCCCAGTGTGGCGATGTCATTACAGACTCACCAACTCATAAACGCAACAGAATGATCTAAACTGCAAAAATTTCAAACCCACCATGCTGCTTGAAAGCCACTTGATCCTCAGAGTACTATTGAAAAGGAAACATGAGGCCATCTTTCCATATTCACTGTTTAAGACAAATGAATTCAATAAATGCCATAAAGGAAATTTTAGATATTACATTAGATGCCTCTTGTAACTGCGGCTTTCTTAAACTATATTCTTAGCAGAGGACATCAGATATTGTGTAGTAGTTAGCAAGATCATCATAGGCAAACATGTATCTGTTCCAAGGCTAAAAGTGACCTTACTTGTATTATTAAAGGGAAAGGAAATTTCAGATGTTTATTTGGCTATAGAATGCTTTTTTTTGTCCTTTATTTCCTGCTTTGAGTATTTGCTTAAACAGTATTGCCAGTTTGACTGAAATTGTCTACGACATGACTTGGCATCTTTGTCAAAACTGCAGGCTTCCATTTTTGCAGCACTGTACCATGCACCTAGTTTCTGTATAGTAACAGTGTGCAAGTTATAAATATTGGACTGTACCCTTTTTAGTTTTAAAAGCAGTTGATAATTCTGGTGATTGTGTGATAATGTAAAGAGGTGCTATGATGGTCATGCAATTAATATTGAATCAATACAAGGATCTTTATTGGATTCACTTTGTGTGTTCTAGTGCTCTGAAGTAGCAATATTAAACTCTTCCCCAATTAACTTCATAGGCTTTTAAATCAGTTTGAGAAGATATATGTACTTATTGGTATTATCCTTGTGGTAATCATACACAGTGCAGACTGCACCAGTGCTGACCTAAATTTAGAGAAAAATGTCCTGTAATTGGAAAATAGGCTTTTCTGTTCAGTATTAGTGAAGGGTAGGTTTTGTGTACACCCATATCCTATTTTACATTTCTTGTGAAGTATTTGCCCATTGTTGGGGAGGGGTGGGAGGAGAGGGAATGTGGGGAATAGTTGGAAAAGGGGTGTGTTCTAACAAGTAAGACTTCTGGTCACGTGGAAACTTGGACTAACTTAGACAAGATTCTGTGCAATGCCATACCCTTCAGCAGGGAGTGACATGCAGGTTCTGTGAAGTGCTAAGAAAATAATTTAAAACTGGAAGTTGATTATAAAACTCTGGATAAACATGCCGTAAGGGTGAATTAAAAAGGATAAATGGCTTTCTTTTTGTGTTTAGCTTACATTCATAGGATTGAACTCTGGCTGCCGTAACTTAAGCATAATCTAAAACTGAACTAGAGATCAAAACTGATCTGCTGCAAATCCGTTTGAGTGGGGAAGGATATATGTCAGTCTCAGAATGTCCTGACTATTTTTATATGTAGGTGCAGCACGTCTTTGGTGGAGAGCTCTGGCCTTTGAGGCCTTAATCTCTGCCTAGGAAAAGGATAACACGGGAAGAATAAGAAAATGAAGAGCTCCAAACCTGCATGTTGGGAAGGGGTATTTAGTGAGGTGGTATGAATGCTTTAACTGGAAGCATAGGCTGATTTTTGGATTAAATGTAGCTGTGCTAGAGTCACAATACTAAAAGCTGGTTTCTAGTGAAGTTAAGGCACCTTGGGCTCCATGTTAATACACAGCTCTTCAAATTTTTTGCTTATGTGCTTGCACAGTCACATCTCTTGAATTATCTTCCCTGTTTGAAGCAGACTTCACTGTAAGTTCCCCCTTTTTACCCTCATGTCCTCTCATCTGTCTGTAGTCAAGGCAAGACAGCAATGCTGTGTGACACAGTCCGAGTTCAAGGTGCTCTACTAAGAGCATGATTTCCTTGCCTTGTGGTGCTTCCATCACATTTCTTTACATCAGAGTCCTTAAAGTTGTCAACAGTTGCACAATACTGTAGTGAGAGGCTCTGTAGTTTATGGACAACTGTAAGAACTGTCCAAGGCAAAATGGTAAGAACTGCTCAAACCCCCACCTGTGTTACATAGCCGAACTTGCACATCACTCAAAGACTCAGTATACATTAATTTCAGTTACTGCTATAACTACTATTCATAAGATTTAGTTTATGTAAGATATTAATACTGCGTAAAGCTAGTTTTCATTTGGAGACTGCATTTTCAACAAGGATTTTGAAGATGGTATCTAAATATATCTGTTAGTATTTATTAGCCTGTTGGCAGAGGGATTTTTTTTCTGCTCTAAAAGAAGAGTCTGGAGTCCTGAACAGAAAGGACACCTGTAAGAACCATTCTTCAGCTCTTCTGTTTATTTGTTAGCTGGCTTGTATAAGTAAGCTGCTTATGCTCTGCAACTTCTAACACACTGTTAGGTGTGATAAAGGTGGCATCGTATTGGTATCAGTCTGCATACAGGGACTGAACTGTAGCAGTGCTGCTGGTCTATCCCAAATACACAGACTATTCAAATTACTCCTCCCCTTCCTTGCAGTGAAACCAATCTTGTTAATGCATTGAAGCATTAATTCAGTCTAGTACCATCTAAAACTAAATTTTTCTGGCTTATTTAATTGGTGCCATTTTTCTTTGAAAGAAAGCAGGCTTGGATATTAAACTGGTTGCATTAATGTTTTTTGTTTTTTGTTTGGTTTTTTTTTTTTTTTGCTTGTACCTTAAATATTTGGCAACTTTTTGATTGCTTTTTATTTTGCCCCAGCTGTTGTTTGTTCTTTGACCTCTGCCAGAATGATCAAAAATGCATGTATTCACCTGGTAAACAAGGAAAACAGGTTGTCTCTTAAAAAAAAAAAATAAAAAAAAGTCCAGTACCTGTTGCTTTGAAGACTATTTCTTGTGCCAGTGTAGAAAATTGATGTTCTGGAAATAGCTTTCAGCTATTATCCAAACTGTAGCTCCTGGAGCCAGAAGCGAGTTGATTTTCAGTAAAAAACACTGACTTGAGAACTGTTTAGTTTGGTTAAAATGGTGCTTACTTTTGCTTTCTCCTATGAATCGTCCAGTTGACCGGTCTCTTCTCCATGTAACATGGTCTCTTCTCCAATCTAACATGAATATGCGGCAGTTACATAAAGTACGTCCTGCACTGAAGCTACTGAGCTTGGCTTGCTTATTAATGAAGTAAGTTTTAAATGTTAAATTTAAATCTATATTACAATAAAGTAACGCAAAAATGATTTTGGCTGAAATTGAAGTCCTGCAGTTAAACTTACTTTCAAATGTGGTTTACCCAACTGGAGTAATAGAAACTCTAAGTCATAATAAACCTAATAAAAAAAATACAACTAATCAGGCTGCTTTGTAGTTCTTTATAATACAGTGCATCAGTAACCCCAAACAAGATGTGATTAGTGTGAGTTGACAGTTTTTCTTGGTTCTGCAGAGCAGGACTTTCCTTGAGAAATGCAATTTGGTGGTAGCTGTGCAGTGGAGCCTACACACAGGTTTTTCCTTTGTTATGGACTAATGAAGATACAGGGTTTTGGGGTGTACTGTTACATTTGTACAAGATGTTCTGCACTTTAACAGCGCTAATACTTAGGAAAAGTACCTTAAAGAGATTTAAGTAGCATAGTTTAGGAAGTTAAGTGGTATTGACTTCAATAGTAGAGCTTTCCAGTGTCTTGTGAAAGACTCTTTGGACTTAAGTGAAATCAGGTGCTTTAATTAGCAGCATTTCCTGCTTTATGTGGGTGTCCCTAAACCTGAAAACTATTTTCCACTTGCTGTATCAGCAGGTTTTAGAACTTCATTATGAAGGAAAGCTTTATTTCACAGGAGGTTTTTAAGTTAGAAAAGTATCTTTTTAATTAATGTTTACATTTTTTCACTTACTTAGCCAGTGAAATGTTTCAGCAGGGATTTGAAAAAAATGCTTAAATGACTTCTAGAGCCTGGAGCTAAGCAATATTTTGGCAGAAATGAGGAATGTGTGCCTGACTTGTTCTGTGGAGTTCTCTGCACCCAGGTGGGGTTGATGTGGTTGTCTGGGGGAGCCACGGGGCCTTTTGGGCTCCTCATTCCAGAGACTCTGGTCATGCAGGGTCAGGAGGAGAGCCTTGTGCCTGTCTCCAAAGCTTTGGAACACTGGGATTGTTCTTAAGGGCTGTGTTTTCACTGACCACGATGAGATGGGGGGAGTGCCACAAGCATTATCTGCTGTGAGCCTATTGGGCAGACACTGGTTTGTAGGAAATCTTGAACTTCAGTATTAAATGTAATTATCAGCTGGTTAAAATAGCATCCAAGACCAGCCTTAATCATGCTTTGTAATGTTTCACCATTCGTATATCAGATTTATTTTAATTTTTGAGGTGAAGCTGGTTCTGGATGCTACAGAACAGTGAGCTGTGCATGAAAGGAGATCCTCGTGTCCCCATTTGTGTTATGGTGTAACACATCTTTGTCAGAAAAATTCATGATGCTTTTCCAGCTCTGAAACTCGAGGCACAAGAATTTTTCTGGTATTTTGAATACCTAGTGTCTTTTCTACAAAGCATCAAAGCAGAGGATACAAAATGTTTGCATTTAAACTAAGGGTGCTAAGAACCTGAATCGACTCTGCTGGAGTTGATTGGGGTACTTCCAGCTCCTGTCCACACAGCCCTATATGCTCCTGCTCACAGAACAGGCCAATGCTGACAAATCCAAAGGTTAGTTTGTTACTTCCCTATGTATTTTCATTTTTATATTGGTGTTTGAACCTAACTTTCTTGTTTTGAAGTGAATTCCTGGAGTATCATCTATAATGCACTATGCAAGACTAAGAGTTTGAGTAATTACTTGATCTTATACAGTTAATTAATAGCCTATAGCGTTGGCTCTCTGCAAAGTGATGATCTTTAGGTCACTTTCAAACCACAAAAATGTCTGCATCTTGGGAATGCTTTAGGCCAGTCTTGTGGCTATTTTTAAAAAAACACCTACTGTGCTTTTTTGAATCTAATTCAAATTTCAAAGCTCTGGGGAAAGAGCTTTGCCACAAGTTTGCAACAGTGATATTGCCTTATCTATTTCATAAAGTACAGCTGAAGATCACCTTTGTTGAAAACAGCATTAGTTTTCTAAAGCCTGTTTAACCATTCTCTCTGAAAATACCACCTGTGCTTAGACGTGGGTGAACTTCTCAGCTAAGGGGGACCATCTTCTAGAAACTTGCATTGAATGCCCTGCCAATAATCCAACTGTTTGTTCTACTGAGAGAACTATAGTTTGTGTTTTTTTCATCTCTAAGCTTTTTTGCTGAAAAAAACTTATACAGTTAAATCTGCTTTTTTTTTTGTGGCTACATTGAAAGAGCATCTGTGATCTCTCAGGCTTTTTCCGTTCCCTGGCAAAACTATTCATTAATGTGAATCACAGAAGATGCACTTCTCTCTGTTAAAATGAATTTTAAAGTCTTTGACTTAAGTGATTGCAGTTTTCAGAGTAGGGGTGTGCTGAAGATGTGCTGAATGTAGCTGCAGAGTCCTGTGTGCTGCAGATAACAGTGCAGGGGCGCAACTAATTTGGGTCCTAAAATAGTCATTAAAACCTGATTTTTCTGCATCTGCTCTCTAACAGCTTCAGATGTAGTCTTGCCAAAATTCAGTTTTCCTTAGGCCTCAAAATTTTGCCAAAACACAGGCAGTTCATCTGCCCCATGTAGAAATTTTCCAGGGAAATGGGTTCAATGTGTTTAAATCCCAACAACTGAGTCTTTAATATTTTCAACAAAAGAAGGACTAAGCGTTCTCTTGGAGTCAGTTTTGAGCTTGACTTGATTGTTCCTAGAGCACAGCCCACAAGCCATGTCTGCATCTGGTTTTCTTCCTCCTTGGTGTGACCGTGGCCCATTCTGGCCTTTTTTGCCCAAGAAGCTTCACCCTGTGTTGAATAAAGTGTATCTGATGGTTCAGGTCTTTCTGGTAAGTGCTTGTACCTGATGTGTGGTGTTTCTTTAAAATTAACATAATCTTGGATTGCCTAGGGGTTGTGGAGCTGTAGATAATTGGAGACTCAAATGGATACAGCTGAGAGCATCCTGTTCTTGGACCTGCTCTGAGCAGAGATTGGACCAGGCAACCTCCTGGGCTCCCTTTCCACCTGAATTGTTCTAGGATTTGCGCTATACTGTCCTTGTGAATAGACTTTTATCTGTGAGGGGGTAAAAGTCTGTGCTGCCAAGCAACACCTGCTGCTCAAAGAGCAACTGACCACTGATGGGAACTTAAGAATGGATGAATTTTCTGTTCTTACAAGGTACACACTCCTCTGGAAGCTTAAAGGTTATTAATCAAAATTGCTACTCCATGCCCTCCTAAGGATAGGCAGCCCTGCAAGGCAGAAACTGATCCCAAATTTGACTTTGTGAATTTTTTGCCTCCATCTCTCACATTTCATGTCTACAGTCAAGTAACAAGTGCTGTGCAGGGAGGCAGGAAGGTGATGGCTCTAAAAAGTGGTGATACTCAGTGCAGTAACAGTGTATCTCATTGCTTTGAGGAAAAAAAATGTGCTGCTCTGACCACAAAAATGGAGTTTTGGTCTGAAGAATGTGCAGCTACGTGTCAGCTGTCCATGGCCTGTGTAGGGCAAGGTGGCAGCAGTGTTCCTGCCAGGGGGCTGGAGGAAACAAAGCACCAGGAGCTTTCATCTGCTGTCTTTCCAACCTGCCTGGCAAGCACTCAGGTAGGTGTGAATAAGGATCTCTTGAAGGAATGCAAAAAGGGCTACCAGGGGCAATCACCTTGGACTTGCCCTTTCAAGTGTTATCTATAAATACAGTTCCCCAGAGCAATTCAGCTGGCACCCTCCAGTCAGACTCATCTTGATCTCAGATAAAACTGCTGTCAAGTGGAGCCAGATCTTCAGCTCCTTATGGACCTGTGCCCATTCCCACTGTTTGGGAGTGAACTAGAAGAGCTTCCCATGCTGCAGCCTTACAGGAAAGAATAGGGGTGAACCTCCAAGTGATGGCAGGACAGCAGCTCACTGATCTTGGCAGTGTGCAGTCACAGAGGAGGAGGAAGAGGAGGGAATCAGTGCAGAGATCATGTGTCCTGCAAGGCCCATGTGGTGGTGGAGCCCCTGATTTTTTGGGAGCCTCACCACAGTGCATACCCATAATGTGGCAGTGATCCAGCTACTGCCTAAATACTTTAAAGCAGCAGCATGAGTCCCCATATAAGCAGGTAGAGAAAAGGCAAGGTGGTATGGGCAGTCTCCCAGAGTCAGGAGTTCTACTGTTTGTGTTTTAGCCCAGATTTTCTCTCAGAATGTGGCACCTGGTAGGTGGTGCTAAGGGCTGTGCTGCCTTGTGTGACAACAGGTCTGCATCAATGCCCAGTGGGTTTGTTTCCTAATTGTGCCTTTGCCTGCTCGTGTGACTGATGTGGAATCCATGCCTATTTTAGCTGGCAAACTCTTAAGTTCATTAGATTAACAGAACTATGCAACAAAAAAATCTTGAATTTACTAGCTGTATTTGTATTCTTAGAAGAGCAGTGTGCTGTCATCTTTCCTTCGTGAATATAAAAATCTTTCTTGACAGCCTGCTTGCCTGCTTTCTCACTGGCTGAAGGCAACTTTGCAGGCCCTTGGAGCTGAAAGTGTCACCTTTTGTTAATCCTGTGTGTTTCCTGCGTCTAAACTTTTAAATGTGTCACTAGAGTTGGTCTAATCTCCATAATCGTAACTTGGTTACACAAGAGTAATTCTTGTATATCTAGCCCAAAGTTAACTCTTCTCACACAGCAGTGAAATGGGTGTCAAGATGGCCAAGATGCTTTTCAGGTGATCTGGTACAACCTGTGGCACTGCCCAACCCAGCTGGGTGAGGCTCAGGCTGGTGTCTTGGGCTCCACAGGGTGATGCAGTGACACATGTGCTTTCCCACTTCTGCCAATTTTATCTCCTTCTGTTTTCCATTTGTGGACACATTGTGTCCATTATCTGCCAGAGTGACACTTAATCCGTGTAGTAAATCCAGGTTTAGCATTTCACATAATGAAACTGATAATACATTGCAAATTAAACATTATTTGCTCTCTCTTCTTTTCTCTCAAGTTTGTTTCCTTACAGGATGTGCTCAAGAAATGCAAGATGGAAAAAGAAAATAATCATTGATGGTAAAATATTAATGTTCCTTCAGAGGGAGGGATGGAGTAGAGTGCTTGCTTTTCTTCTGCATGGCCCCAGGTCTGGGGAAATTCCCTCCCAGGAGGACTGTCCTGTTGTCTGGGTATAAAGAAACAATTGGGGGAGCTGGACAAGAGGTATAGCAGTACTGAAACAAGTAAAATTCTTGTAAGGTATGGGCATGACTTAGAAATGATTGCACAGTGGAATGGGCCAAGGTTTTCCCCATGTTGAGGGTGTCGTCCCTACCCAGCAGTTCAGCCCTCCCAGTTACCCCTTCATAGCAGGTTTAGTGCCATTGTCCTGCCAGAAAAGCACATTGGTTACACAAAGGAGCAGACTGTCCTCGTGCTCTTTGCAGGCTGTCTGGCAGAGCTGGCTCTGTCCTTGGTGTGCTGGCATGAGGGGAGCCCCCAGAAATTGTTGGTGCTCACACCATGTGCCTTTTGTTCAGGCTTCCAGAATAATTTCTCTTTATGTGGAGGCATTCAAATGGGATTTATGTGAAACCCCATCAGGCATGTGCAGGTGTGGATTTCCCAACCCATTCCTTGAGTGCTGCTGCCATCTAGGGTGTGAGCCAGCAGAGCCTTAGTGCTGGCCATGGACAGCTGTGGCCTTATCACACCACCCACAGCCTTATCACACTGTCCACAGCTGTGTCCACAGGGTTTGCTCCTGAAGGGCTCACAAACAGCCAGACCAAGGCTCACTGCAGCGGCCAGGACTGAGCCACACTTGGGGGTTAAACACAGGGATACCATCCTGCTACGATATATTATTCCATGGGAAGAGCTGCATAAACAGCTGCAGAGGAACATTGTTCTGCAGCTGGGGTTTAAGCGTGGTGTTGGAGATGGGGATTTGGTTCCTGGTGTTGCAGGTGCTGCCACTGCCGTGTGCCACAGGGGTGGTGACCCCGGTGTGAGGGGCCCTGGGCTCACATCAGACTCCTGCACCTGTCTGGGCAGGGGTGTGTGTGTGTGTTTGCTGTTTAAAGGTCCCTGTGCAGACTGTCAGGGTCTGTGGAAGCTGTCAGGGGTGGCTGCAGTGACTCTGAGGGTCCTCTGGAGCAAACTTTGCTCTTGGCATGTGTTCTGCCC
Organism: Calyptomena viridis; assembly: GCA_013390005.1. Taxonomy (NCBI): domain Eukaryota; kingdom Metazoa; phylum Chordata; class Aves; order Passeriformes; family Eurylaimidae; genus Calyptomena; species Calyptomena viridis. The sequence goes on along the minus strand of WEIV01014167.1, from coordinate 728,512 downwards.
AGGCAGAGCCTGTGCATCATACTGTGTTCTTTGTTTTTTGAGTTAAACGGGCCTTTTCTGTAGATCCAAGAAGTTTCAGAGAGAACATGAGCCAAAAACAGGCTGTGGGCTGGCTCCTGACCAGGCTGTGGGGCACAGGGAGGGAACAGATGTTCAGTTCAAACCAAAATAATTCCTGAGCTTGAAATCCATACTAATGTCTATGGCCCTGCATCAAGGACTTCAAAGCAAAAGGATTTTTTTTAATAATTCCAGCTCAGGTGTAACTGAAATCCCATTTTACAGACTGTTTCCACAGGCTCCATGTTTGTGAAGCCTGGCAAACAGGACTCTCATTTTTTGGCATTCAAGTGGAGCCTGGCTGAGTGTGCTGGGTTTGCCCTAAGTTTACCTTGGTGTACGAGTTAAAGGCCTCATCAGCTGGTATTTTAGGCTGAGAAAAAATTCCTGGTTAAATAAATTTGCATACAGTTTGAAATCCCTCCTGGCTCCCTCTGTCTTGGAGCCAGATGAGGGGCTGTCAGGGCTGTTTGCCATCCATTGGTATGGATGAACTAGGCACTGAGTAGTCCAGATCAGTAGCACTTGTATGCTCGACCTTCCTGATTGAAGGACTGGCCTCTGCAAAAGCATGTGGACTTGAAAACAGGAGACATGACCACTACAAACAAGCAAGTAAATTTTAACTCTTTTATTTTTAACATATTGACATAACATACTGTTTATGTCAATAAAACCAAGGCAGTACAGTTTTCTGTGGATCTGCATCTTCTGCAAATCTTTTCTCCCTTGTGCCCCCCTGTGGTACCTCCCTGCTCTTCCCTTACTCAGCAGTACCTCGCATTTTCTGTCAGTGTTCCCTTTCCTCACATCCTCTAATTTTGCATTGTTTTCAATAACTCTGTTAAAATGGTGTGTATAGTCCATACTGCTATACGTGTGCACCGGTGAGACAAAGTCCACCAAAGGGTCAGCTGGAATTAGGTGTTTTCATCTGGATAGGAGTCTTACTTGGTTCTAGATTTCCTATGAATCTGATGAATTTCAGCAACTTAGATCACAGATTCTGACATATTTTTCATGTGCTGTGGCTGTAAAATGAACTGTGAATCAGATTTTAAAGGTTATATCATTTGAAATGGTTCTGGGAAGTGTTATGAAGTTGTTAATCCACTCAGGTAACTTTTGCTTCTCCCCCATTTCCTCAACCAATTCTGTACACAGATACTAGAACCTTTTGTTCTTTTGGTGTAAGTGTAGGGTTGATCAAACCTTAGTGTGTGCAGTCATCACTTGAAACACACAATATAACATTAGAATGAACATGTTTGTTGCTCACAGTGCTGCTTTTAGTGAGGTTGATTTACAGCTATGTGGTTTTACACCAAGACTTTGGGACTCACTACTTACAATCAATAAATATTAGTAAATACAAGTATTTACTTAACTGACTTGCTACACTGATTTTTTTTTTTCATGTTTTAAAATTATATGACGTTGAAAGAAAATATTCTTCCTTTTGAGTGAAAGGAGAAGAGTGCACATGAAACAGCCCTTCAGTAGGTGGTTCCCTAAATTTTCTTTTGGGTAGCCTCCATTTTTCCCATACCTTTGGAAGTACATGTCAGAAATTACTCATTATTGCCACCCTGAGGTTTTTTTCCATTGTTAAGGCTTCTTGGACATCTTCCTCCTCTCTGAAACACTTTTTAGAGTCTTGTGGGGCTGATAGGTAGGTAAAATAGAAAAATGTCAAGCTGACACTTTTTGATGTGTGGGGTTTTTAGATTTGTCTCAAATGAGTGCATTTAAAGCTGTATTGATTTCAGTGTGCTTTGAACTTGACCTTTTTTTTTCTTATTTGTTAATGTGGATGTAGCTATCAGAGATAAGTACTTGGTTTAGAGTATTACAGGTGGACTGAAATCCATCAGTTACTCAGAGTGCAATTAAACGCTTACTACTTTTAGGTATTTATTGATTTCAGAGACTGCTGGCAATTCTGGTATGAAAGCATTTTTAGTTATCACAAGTATTATACATTGTATCTTTACATAATTTATTGAGTTATATCATGTCTTAAAGTGATGCTTTTTGGTCATGAACAAAAGAAGAAGTGAATGCCTCACTGAGAAGGCTTTCTGGATGGGGAACGTGAAGGATGGTGATGTCCCTGTGGCTGTGGCACCTCAGCAAGTTCCTCTTATGATCTAAGTGTGGGTGACATTTTGGGGTGTAATTATTTCTTAAAGTTACCCTGAGCACATGGACCTTGAGGTTCCTTACAGAGCAGGTGGAAGGAAAACACTGAGTGCCAGCAGTGATTTCATAGAGAAAAGCAATTTGTTAGGTACAGGCATCAGCTGTAACTAGAAATTTCAGGAGAGACCTCTAGTGCCATAAATGGCTTTAAAGTCATTGATTAATGAATGTTTTTGTCCTACAGAAAGGAAACCTTCAGCAGCCTCCCTTGGTAGCTGTGCAGACCTTGGAGGAGAGTTGTGGGGTGGATTGGCAGCAGTTGCTAAATTTGCTTTGCATTGGCTGATGTGGAGCTACAGCAGTAGCTGTAACTTCAGTGTCTGTATTCATGGTCTGTGTCACCTCCTGAATGGATGGCTCCACCCTTGCCTGGGTTACATCCTGGCTGGCACCTCACAGGAGGAAGGGGATGCCCACACTTACACACAACCATCTTGAGGAAGCTCCCAGTTCAGCTTCTGCTGTTTCAGGTCAGAAGAACCCAAACCTGATTGTTTTGATGTAAAGGAGATGATTTCACTGAATGATCTGACAAAGATGCACTTCAATACAGGTAGGTTCCTGACTGTATGGCTTTCCCTTCATATTTTACTTTGGGACTGATTTTCTCAGAAATATGGGATACTGCTTCCTGCTTTCACATCTGACATCCACTAATGGTGAATGTGGAAGTCCCCTGATGGACTGTAATGCTGTAGTAGGGCTACTGGCAGTCTGAAGCAACAGCCACAAGACTTTTACTCATGTGACTCATTTTAGACTCCAACCAATATAGTGTATGGTGTGGAAACACCTTTAGTATCTTCTAAACTTCAGTTTATTTTGGTGTAACATCTTCCCTCTTCCATAAGAGTTCCAAAACTTGTTCTTGGATAAATCCCCCTATCTCCAACTGGCTTTCAGCAGGCTCCAGATCTGGTCCTAATTAGTGCTGTGTGAACATATGTTATATAAAGAACTGACAAACCCCAAAATCGTCACTGGAAAAACCCTGGTGTACTGATGGTTTTTGTGTGAGCATCCAAACTGGGACAAATTTTCTTTCGTGGATTTGAGTTTCAGCAAAAAAAGAAATCAGAGATGTCAAAATCTGCATGTGGAGAGCTGTGAGTCACACTCCTGGGTGTGACTATTGAGGCCCTTGTACCCGTGCTCTGTGCTATGAGTTCTGCTCTTTGGCTGGAGCAGGGCTCTGTGGTGTCACCCCTGTGACACCCTATGGCTCCAGTGTGGCCTCACTTCTCTGTGCCCCTTAGTAATGTGTGTGACCCATCTGAACTCCACACCAGGTCTCTGCTCCCAATAGGAGCTGCCAGCAAACAGCTTTATAGAAGAATAGTGGCAGGAGACTTGGCAGCTGATAACAGAGCAGCTGTATTTGTTGTTTCTCTCTGCCAGAACACAAAGCAGAATTAATTTACTCTACTAAACAGGTTACTATAACTTTTAAAGCAAGGGAGACTGTATAGATATATTGCTACCAACATCCTAGGTAATATTTTAGTATGAAATTTTGTCCTATCCTGTAAATTTTATTTGGAGAGCAACACAGAGGGAATATAAGAAATAACATATTGTGTCAGGTTGCCCATCAGTGACCACAGAGGCTCTGCTCTTGTCATCCGTTGCTGGTTGTTGTTGGTGTTGGTGAGAATGACTGAAACTGTGAGAGGGGCATGAGGGTCACTTCACAGGATGAGCTGTTTCTGCCAGCTCATCTGAGCCCTGAGATTCCATTAATCAAACTGGTACTGCTCCAGTTGAGGCAATTTAGGTTTCAGAGGGCTCAGCATCTCCAGGAGCAGAGCCTGACTTTTCCAGGAGGTATCGTTCACCTCTGGGTGTGGGGCAATTTCCCTTGGTGGCAGTGGTGCCACCAAAGCCCTGCTCTGCCCAGCAGTCTCAAGGAGCTTCTCCTTCCTGCAAAAAGGTGCTTGGAATTTTCCTGAAGCTGTAAAGTGCTAAACATGTTCCTACACTGCTTGGGTGTTTTGTGCTCTCCATCCATGTGTTCAGCTGATGAGGGTTGTCTCTCTCAGCCTGGCTAACATGTGTAGAGCTGAGACCATCTCTGTGTTTATCCTTTTAGCTGAATCATCACTGACAGCAGTTTTGTATGTCACCCTCTCCTTCCTCAGTTGTTGGGTGGCCTGGCCACTGGATAAATGAGATTATGTGAGCACTATGGCACTGAGAAGAGGCTGAGGGTACAAGGTCAGNTATGTGAGCACTATGGCACTGAGAGGAGGCAGGAGAAGTGGTAATTGCTGAGGGTACAAGGGCAAGTCAGGAACTAGGAACTCCTATTTGATCAGAGGGTATTCACTGCTCAATTTGCAGTGCTCTTGCCAAAACATTTGCTCGGCTGAGCCTGTTTTGGGGAGCTTTGGGTTCTGTTTATTTGTCTTTTAATATGTCTTTTTATTTGTTATAGTTTTAAGGCAGTAAGTGTCATGTTCTCATGTGTCATTGAGAGTGAGTTCTCTCAAATATAAGAGTTGGAGACCTTCATTGTAATAGCTGGGTGGCTGGAATTCTCACATTACAGCATTACTCCAGGCAGTGGTGATTAAGAAGAAGGAAAGAGTTCCCTCTGTTGACACATCAATAACAATTCTGTTCTTTTTTTTACTTTGGTCAGATGTTTTACCCACCCTAAGGCATGTGAGGGACCCTGTCCATGGGAATATTCTCATCTTCCAAGAGTCAAAAGGTTTGCTACTCATTCTTTGGTTCCTTCAGCTGCTTTAGTATGGTTGATAATATTAGACCAGGAAAAAACTTCATCGTAGCCCGAGGGTTTCTGAAGGGGAGCTAACTGAGAGAAGAGCTGTGAGGAAGCACTTTGTAGCCTCACCACTGCTTTTGATACTGTGGTTAAATGAGGGTGAGTCTGTGCTGTTGTAATTACATGACAGTGTAAAAAGTCTGGAAAGCTGTCCAGGTATAATGGGAGGATAAAACCTGATGTCAGAACCCTAATGACTCCCCTTGGGATTTAGTTTCCTCTTCTGTGACTGTGTGAATACATTTGGCAGTGGCTGGAGTTCAAGTTACAGCCACAGAGAGTAAAACTGAATGTCATTGAGTATATGCTTTTGGAAACCTGCTATACATAATGACATGAGATAGTTGGACACTGCGTCTTCTTCACTGCAGTCCAGAAGAGTTAATGCATGCATTGGGTCATTTAGGAAGGAATAATCCTCAAACTAAGTTCTGCAGCATTTTCACATTTCTCTTAACCATTTTTTATTGGTTGGTTGCAGGATGTCAGGCTGGGAATGTTTCCCCCCAGCCTCTGAAGGCTTGCAGACGTGCTGTGGAACGAGCAGAGAAGCTGGTGCACAATGAACAGGAGAGGGCACTGGCACTCCAGCAGCTGTGTTGGGCTCAGCAACCACCCGGTGCTGAAGGACGGGTTTTTACTGCAGTTTAGCACATACTTTCGTCATTTTATGCTCTTGATGTGAGAAAAGAGTCTATGAAAAGAGTGTATGAGCTGCATTTATTGTCTGTGTCTCTGTCGAGTGGAAAGCCACTTGTACCAGATGGGAACCTACCCCTTTTCAGTGAACATAGGGAAGTTCATCTGCTGGTGTCTGGTGCAGCTCTCCTGAATGTCTTTTTGAAAAACTCTGCTTTAGTGTCCTTCTTTTGCACCTACTTTGGTATTTGATACACAACCTAAGGTGATTTTCGTGTTGTCCAAGGGAAGCTCGAGTTGTGCAGTCTCTCCTGCAGTTGTGGAAGTGTGCAGCCCTTTGCCCCAACAGCCTTTATGTGCTGCCTCTCTTGCCCCATCTCTCAGCCCTCAGAAGCAATGAAACGCTGAGTTTCCCTCGTATTTCACAGCATTAACAACAGTGTGCTGGGGAGCACACACACCAGTGGGTGAGGAGTGCTGAGTTGGGCTCCATCCCCCTGGCCACCATCCATCATCTCTGAGGGTGGTGCTGATGAAGGGCTCCCTGCCCTGAGTCGAAATGCTGGACATAAACCTCCTTTTTTTTTCCTCCTGGATTTCCATCCTTTTTTGTTGTCATCTTTTTGCTTTGCACATGTAAAAGGTCTATTGTGCCAGAAAGAACCAAGTTCTGTTTGTTTTCAACTCTAATAAGTTTTAATTAGATCCAAAGTAAAGCTTTTGTGAAGCTGTCAGCATAATTACAGGCTGGGAGAGCCTCCCTGCTGAATCTAAATCCAGCCCCCAGCTTCCTGGTCCTGACAGAGTGGCAGGAGGAAGAGGGAACAAGGCAGGGGTGGCAGCAGCCCCTTCCCTTCTCTCCCAAGTCCTTTGCTATTTGTTTCTGCTCTGGATGAAGATTTGTGAAAGGCAAAGCAGAAAGGGCCCGACAGAAATGGAAGGAAATATATTTAGAAATATGAAAAATAGGAAAGAAAAATGTTTTATTTGCATTATTCACCAGGTTCTATTATTTATTGCATTGCTATGCTAGTATATCACTTTCTAACTCCCAAAGAAATGGTGTTTACAGAGGGCAGCTTTGTTCTGCCACAGCCTGTCTTTTAAATATGAACTCTTGATATGAGACATTCTTTGGCTATTGTTGCTCTGAGGGTGGTCAGACACTGGCACAGGTTGCCCAGAGAAGATGTGGATGCCCCATCTCTGGACATGTTCAAGGCCAACTTGGACAGGACTCTGAGCAACCTAGTCTAGCAGAAGGTGTCCCTGCCCATGGTAGGGGGTTGGAACAAGATGATCTTCCAACCCAAACCATTCTGTGAGTCTATTTCAGTGTTGCTTAGTTTAAACATGAATTTTTCAGGTCAGATTTTGACACAGGCCCAGGAGAAAGGTGATGACATTTATGCTGCTTGCTGCCTCCCCTTCTCTTCCTTCAGCTGAATTTTTCCAGAGGTCGTCTTGTGAGTTTGGGCAAGGACAGGCAGCAAGATGCAGTGAATTGATTTCCATGCTGGATTTAATAAAGATGATTGGACAGCAGGAGCTGCTTTCCTGTCCCAAGCAGGTCAGTGGAGATTTCATCCTCCCTGATGACCTTTGCAGCATCACCTTGTCCTCAGGCTCATCTAAAGCAGAAGGACTGTCCTAGGCTGCAAAGGCACATTTGGATCTTGCACATTTCTTGCACAAGCATGTTTAGGAGGTTGCTGCATTTCATTGTAGTTCTTGAAGGGCTACTATAGAGCTGCTGCTGTTCTGTGGGGTGGTTGGCATCTGCTGTGATCTGCCCTCACTCACAGCTGGGTCTTAGGGAAATGTAACAAGTTAGGAGAGACTTCCCTGCACTTTTCATACCACTTTTTATGGAAACGAGGATGCTCAGTCTGAAAGTATGTGGATGCTTTCTTGACACAGGAGAACAGAAGTTTGTTCATGTTGTTTGGTACAACAAACTACTGCTTGGCAGGTTTGTGGCAGCACTGTCTCTTGGAGCAGGCCCCTTCTGCTGCAGCAGCTGCTGCCCACATCTTTATAGTTATCTCAGATTAATTTTTTTCCTGTTATGATATAAGCAAAATTTTTAGCCTGTTGCTAAAAATCCACAGCTCATGAAGTCTGCTTTCCAATACCTCTCCATAAGCAACTATTTGCACAAATGTAACAAAATTCATTAATTTATGTGTGACACCTGACTCAGGTCCACATGTGTCATTTAATGAGGCTCTGCCTGGAAACAGCATCAAAATTGTTCTGATTCAGTGGCCATCTGAACCAGGTGAACCCTTAAATAGCCTGGAAAAATAAGGAGCTAAAATGTTTCTCCATGAGAATGCATAAATATTCAAATGCTAAACTAAAAGGGCTCTCGTCTCATCCCACAAGCCATTTGAGAGCATTGCTCATTCAGCCACGGGAGGATTTTAGTACTTCAAAAAAATTGCCACAAAACATCTGCAGTCTGCAAAGAGCTGTTCTGCAAAGCATCTCGTAGGCATTCTGTGATGCATCCCTGAAGGATTTATTACGTCCAGCTGGCTGACTCGCAGCACATTCTCCTTCCTTCATCTAGATGGCACTCTGCAGTCTAGAAAAGCCTTGTGCAAATGAGCACGGAGAACGAACTTTCAGTCAGGAGCCTGGAGCTTTGCTTGTAATTTTGTCAAACTCTGGTTACATGAATGGGCTGAAAAGGAAAGGGAGGTGAGAGGGGAAAGAAACGCATCGATGGAACTTTTTAGGGTTTATGAGCTCTGGGACCTTTGAATAGTCTTCTGTCCTTGAGGAGGTGCTGATCCCTTAATATTCACTGATAAGTATGTGCTGTGCATGCTTCTTAACCAGTTCCACCACTCACCCACTTATTCTTTGTCCTTGAGAAAGACTCAGACTTCTGAGTCTTTCTGGTACTAGATGTTGGGCCCATCTGAGATTGTTTGCTCTTTCTGTCCTCCTGGTCATGCAGTCTGGCCTTCAAAGGCTTGCAAGTAAAGGAAAGGGGTTAGAAAATAAGAGTGCTTACTAGTTAGGTGCTCATATATTGCAGGGCTGTCTCAGAGTAGTACCTTCTTACTTTTAAAGGCAAATTTATTGCCTTCTACAGGTTTGTTTTTCTGGCTATTCTCAGGCAGGAAGAGAAATATCCAGGGACACCAAGTACAAAACAGGATCCAATTAAGGCAGTTTGGGGAGGATGATGAAGGGATGTATGAGTATGTGCTGAAATGACCAGGGGAAATGCAGAAAGGTGGAACTACAAAGAGTGATGGAGGAGCTGGGAACAGCAACATGCACTTTTAAACTGCATTAAAGTGCCAGCATCCCCAATAGAGGCATCTTTGTGATAGTCATGGTATAGATTTCAGACTGAGAGAAAATCAAGTTCCTTAATCTTTGCAGGTGTCTCGGGATGTAACATGTGTATGCAATTCCCTATATAGCTTACTGTAAAATTGTGGAATTTTTTGGCTTAAATGGGATAAAAGGTGGTGAATACATGGTACAACTCCCTGGTGATCTCCTTTCCTTAGCACATGTTGGTGAAGGGAGATGTTTGGCTATCCATATGGCCCTTGCCTGCATGGGGAAATATGTGTCAGAGTACTGAAATCAATTTTTGCTAAATCTGAAGCATCTGTCAGTGGCCTTTACCTGGAGTGAGACTATTTTTAATTGAAGGCATCAATGCTGGGAATGATGTCCAGGGAGATTTACTTGAGATAATTCTCTGTATGTCTTGTGAACATGCCCTCATTGACCCATTCCTGCCCATGGGGGATTCAGCTTTCACGTGGTGACTGGAGAGTGTACCCTGAGTTGCTGTGGGGGCCCTCCTTTCCCTGTGCTTGGCCATGGCCTCATCTTAGTGCTGAGATGTTTTCCATGAGCAGCTTTTTGCTGAGTGGCAGTTATCAGAGTAGCAGTGGATTTGTCAGTCCAATATCCATTTTCAGCACTTTGTGGCTCTGCCCTGGAAGCCCAGATGTCCTGCCATGAGGTGATGGTATGAGCATGGATCACCTGCTCCTCTGCCAGTTCCCATCACTTCCCGTCCTTTGCTGTTACTCATACCTGGTGTGATTACCTGCATGTCTGGGTGTACTTCTTAAACTTCTTCCCTTTAATCTCCACTTCTCTAGTGTGGTAGTGTGGGCAGCTCTTGTACAGCTAATTCCTGCAATATGCACAGGTTCATCTTGCCCAACCCATGTGCTTTGTTTAGTGTTCACCCAACACTTGTTGCCTGTTTAGGGCTAACGAGTTTTGGGAAATGGTTTTGTAAAGCTGCTGCCCTGTCCTTCAAATCCCTGCCCTCAAGGTCTGCTGCTGGTGAGACAAGGTAGAAGAGGATGAATGTGTGCAAATTGGGTGGTTTAAATAAATAATATTACATAATGGCTTAAAAACTTTTCATCTTCTGGTAACCACTGACCAAAGATGTGTCAAAAGAAAACTTACCTATCTACCTGCATGTTCCAACCCTCTCTCTCCATCTCTGTCCTTCCATCCCTGGCCAGTGATCCCTCCACAAAGCATTGCCTTTCATGTTGACTTGCAGCTCAAACCCTCAGCTGCATCACTCCTAAAATTAATAGCTACTCTGAAAAGCACAGTTCATGGTGTTTTCATGTGAACCTACTCTTCAGAGCTGCGTAACCCTGGTTTGGACAGTTTAAAATTCTGCTCTTTGACTGCTGCACCCCATCTTGTCCTGGGCCTGCCTGCCCTGCAGGGATGGATGCAGGAGAGTGATGAATATGGTCCTGGTGAGTTGTCACTTGTCACGCTGACCAGGAGGTGTGACTGGATGGACCACAGTGTTGCTCATGCAGGATGTGAGTCACTTGAAGGAACTGTGTAGTCCTGACATGGAGCAAACAGGGACAGTGAGTAAGAGGTAGCCTGGACATGCCATGGTGGAGTATGAAATAGCTTCAGGCTCCACAGAGGAGCTGCTGACATGGGGAGAACAGGAATTTCAGGATTCTGATGGTGTGCAAGGGAGTGGCAGAGCTTCAGATGGGGTTTCCCATGTTACCAGCTGGAGTAGACTTTGAACCTGTGCTGCTTTTAGAGCTGAAATAGGTTTTCATGTCTGTCTGGTGTCCCAGCAACACCCTCACTGTGCCAGGGGAGCATCTGACTGTGATCTGCCACACTGAAAACCTGCTGGGGCCCAGCAGCAAGATTAATGCTTCTGGGAATTTCCTGGTGAGACATTTTTGTGCCCTTTACCAGAAGTCCCTTGAAGGCAGAAATTATTGCATTAAAAGATTAAGACATCATTAATCATGTTTTCTGTCTCCCCTTTTCTTTTGGCAGGCTGGTTCGGTATTACTGGTAAGACCTTTTTTTCATTTTTCTCCATTCAGAAGAATAAGTTTTTTCCAGTCTTTTCTATGACTGTGTCATTCTCAGGTAAGAAGGAGCCTTGAGAAAATTTCAGGCAACTGAATGGAATGGCATATTATTGTGAACACAGACATTTTGACCTCTCACTTTCTAGGTTTCATTTGAGTGCTATATTTAGTTCATGGTTTTCATAAAATTAATAGAAATAATGTTAAAAATTAAGTATTTATATGATATTGTCATAATCCAAAGATCCTGCCTGGGTAAGAGGACAGCAATATGGGATGGAGGGTGCTGCAGGTGTATTAGTTTTTTTCTGGTGTGGTGGCACTTGCTATTGGGGTGGAGGGGTTGACCTGGTAATGGAGCTTCATGGTGGTTCCCACCTATGGTCTGGACCCAGAAAGAGTGTGGTTGAAACATAGTTTAGATGCCCATTCTGGAAATATTTAGAAAAAAAGTCCTAACTTTTTAAGTAGAAAACTTGAAGTGTAATCAAGGAAGAAACAGCTACTACAATAGAAACAGGGTAAATTTTTTAATTTGCTTTGGTGAGTGAGACACTCTGAACTAGGGGCCATAGATATGGCAAAAAGTTGTGCCCTCACTCCCTGGTGCTTCATTCATTTCCATCCCCCCAGCCTTCCTTTTGTGTTGTGTCAAGGGGAGCCGTGGCTGTGCCTTGTACTACTGCGTGCAAAGCATTTCTTAATTTGTGTGCTAATTAACCTGACAGAGCGACTTGATTGTTGGGAGCTCGGGCTCCCGGCAAGCCTGTCTTTGCAGACAGGGATCCTTCCCTTTTATTTTAAATAGAGCAAGGAGTGTGAGGCTGGAGCAGGGAGAGGCTGCGGCTCCTCCAGGCAGGTTCGGGATGCGATAAGTGCGAGCGCTGTGGAGGATGCGGCAGCTTCAGAAATATCTGCCTTCAGCCTCCCCTTTTAATGGAAGTTTCATTTTGGAAAGTTTCAGTTAACGTCATTCTAAAGTTTATTTCCATTTTATCTTTTAAATAAAGAGTCTGTAAAGCTCCTGGCTGGGTTTTCATTTTTGCTGGCTGGGAAAAGGGAGGTGAATGAGCTGCTTGTCTCCCGCGGGGATGCTTTAGGGGCTGCTCAGCGTGTTCCTGCCGGCAGCGCCTCGCAGCCTGACCTACCTACGGCCGTGACTCATCCACCGTCTCCTTGGGGCAGGTGAGGATATGGGATGCACTCCTGCAGCCTCCGGAGCTGTAACCATCCCATGTGACATTGCACGCAAAGCCCTGTCACTTGTACCGGTGTGTCCTGGGGCCACTTGGGTTTGCTTTGCTTCATGTGCTGCTGCTGCTGTCCCAGCCTGGGCACATCCTCTGTCAACAGAGGAGAGATGAACCTGTGCATTGCTGGCAGGGCCAGGGCAGCTGTGACAGCCTTGAGTTCAGTGCCAAAGTCCTTGCTCTGGCCTCTGGCATGGGGAGAGGGATACAGCAGGCACGGTGTGCTGGTGGGGGGTCCATGTGTCAGCCCACACCTCAGGGCTGGCCCTGTGACATGCTCAGTGGAGGAGCTACAACCCAGCTGCTTTGCCTTCCCATCACCCAGGTTATTGCAAAAGTGAATCTAAATTGCATGGAAATTAATGGCTCGTCTTTATGTACTTTTCCTTAATTGCTCGTTTCTTACATGGTTAGTACAAGATAATGTTAAGTAAATTAATATAAAAGTTTAGTAGTGACACTTTTCCTGAAGAAGCCACTTTTTTGTTAAGTGGGAGCATAGCAATGGCCAGTTCCAAAGTTGGACTCAGGGCCACTTTGGGGTTAATTTCCTGCACTGCCACAGCTTCCTTTCCTGCACCCAGGGAAGTTGCTGGAACCACTGTGGGCTTTGGGTGGAAGTCTGTGTGATGAGAGCACCCAAGTCCCTCAGACAGAGGAATTATCTGTGTTCCCACACATGCTTCAGTTGCTTGTCTGTAAAATGGGTGAAAGTACAGCATTTGCCTCACAGATGTGATGAACACAGGAATTACAATGGCGTATCTTGTATCTTGTGATGCTGTTTGCACAGTCCTCTCTCTCCACTTAATCTCTTCCCTCTAGGCTCTACCAGTCACATTATCCCCCCCAAAAGATGCCAACATATGTGTGAATATGCTTTGTTATTAAGGAACTTTTTCAGCCCAGCACTGATGTTAGGGTATTTGGACTAATCTGTCACATGGGCTGGAGGCATTCTTCCTACTTGGTTTGTTCTTTGTTCCTCAGCTGGAATAGAGGAATTTTGAGCATATGGATAAAGCTAAATCAAAATGATAAAGTATTTCATTTCAGACTGAGGGCATCCTTACAGGAATAACTCTTCCAGAATAGCTTATTGCATAGACAAACTAAAAAAAAGTAATCTATTTTAACCAGGGGAATGAAGGAGGTATAGAGCTCTGGGTGACAAGCACAGCTCCCAAAAACACATAAATCGCCGATCACAATAAGCTCTTTTAGAGCTATAGAAATGATAGCACTGTTTCGGTAATGGAACATCATGATCCCATCTATATGTGCATGTACTATATTTATACTCTACACATGTATGTCTTCCAATTATACATATTTAAAAAACCACTTTACAAATGTGGGCTTAAATTAAGAACTCTGACATGTACTTTTTACTAAAATGATATGATAGAAAGGAATGCAATTTATGAAAGAAACACTGCTGAATTTATTAGAAGAACAAGGAGATAATGGGATTTCTGAGACCATACAGATGGTCTTCACAGTGATTTGAGAGAGCAGGATATGGGGGAACTTAATAGAAAAAGAGGGGTTTTTTTTCTGAGATTGTTTTAAACCTAATGTATTTGCAACTCCTATCTTATGGATGCACACAGATACTTACATGAATACTGAATTCTTTAGATCATTTATTGTAACAAGCAGTTCTAGCCTGGAAAAGATCTGATGATGCAGGCTCCATTACGGTATATTCTGTCATAGTGACAACCTTTATTTCTTTCTAGTCAAAGCACTCTAACAAATTCCAAACTTGGATTAAAGCTGCTGTTCTGACATGTGAAACATTGCCTCATTGCTCTGGAAGTTTGTCACATTTTTTTCCCCTCCTTTTAATTAGATGATGTGTACAGTCTCCCCAGCTAATGCATGCACAGGTTTGGGTGGAAGTGCTCCTGGTTTGGAAAGCACAATAGACATATGAAAACAGAGAATGCCTCATTTATGTTTAACTGAGTGTAAATGCTTGATGAGCCCTCCTGTGCTCCTCTTGTGCAGGATAACCTGACCCCAGTGCACTCACTAGTGAGTAAAAATGAGTATGTCTGCCTTCAGACCAGGCTGGAGTTAGGATCTGTGGTTCTGCAGATGCATGGTGAGGTAGGCAGCAGGGAGGGGCTTGTCTTGCTCCTCCCTGCCTGTGACTTTGCTGAGGCTTTGTGGGGTTGAGTGTTGGGCAAACCATGTGGTCCTGGGGAGAGGCTGTGAGGCTGCTGGGCAGCTGTGGTGAAGCAGTTGGAGCAGTCTCTGTGCATGATCTGTCATTTTTTAATCCATTGCATCCTGCGATGGTCTCAGTGGGAAGGTACAGCAACACAGCCCAAAACTGACCTCAGGTTGTTCATGTGTCCTCTTGGAGGAATAAACCCCAAACACCTCGGTCTTCCTGTGTTGCAAATGTCCCCAGCAGACAGTCTGAGCCAGGTACTCTCCATGGAAAATCCTTTTCTCTTATTCACTTGGAATTTTCCCCACTGCCATTAACCTTATTTTTGGTACTGTTAAGGGACACATTGCATGTGGGTCAGAGATGGGGCAGCTGGGGAGAGCATTTAATCACAACTGGGAGGAGGTTCCTCACCTGCAGGATTCCCACTCCTGCCTTGCTTGGGTGTCCAAGCCAGGAGGTGCTGCTTTGCACACCCAAACTCCTCCTGCACCTTCAGATTTGGGCTCCTGACTTCAGCCTGAGCCCTGGCATTTTGCCCACATGTCACCCATGCTTCTTGCTGAGCAGAATGGAGTTGATCACATTCAAGGCTCTACTTCCAATGACTGCTTGCCCTCTGCTTTAAAATGGTTACTGCATTTACTGCTTCTGTAATGCATTTGGTTTGGCTGGGCCAGAGGCCAAATGCTATCAGAGTTTGTTCCTCTCAGAGGTAATTGTAGGCTGGGGCTGAATTATCCCTATCACCTCTTGGGAAAACTGCATAGTCTGAGCCACGAAAGCCTCTTACTATCAAGCAATTTTTCCAGAGTCAATGTAACTTCAAAGTCTTGTCTGAATCCTTCATATGTTTGCAGGACTGTCCTTCAAAATATGGTCACCAGAGCTGCTCACAGCATTTAGCAATGGTATCTTGGATGGTGAAATGGATGTTGAAATAACACCCTTTCCCTGCACTTGCTTGTTAATCTCCTATTTATGTAGCCCTGGATTGCTTCTCTCCTCTTAGTAACAGCATCACATGAGGAGCTCACGTGTAGCTGGTTCTGTACAAACCTCCTCATTTCCTTTTCTTAATTGCCGTTGTCCGTATGATTATCATGACCCATGTACTTGGTCCTTAGGCAGGCACTGTGCCATATGCAACTATTCAGAGCACTTTGCTCAAATCAACGGATATTACCCAGGTTTCCAGATCTGTTCCCATCATTAAAGCTGTTCCTGGCACCCAATACTGCTGTGCACTCACTGCATCAGCAGTGGCTTTGTGTATTTCCCAGATAATTGAGTAATGTACTGAACAGGGTTGGATCAAGGACAGAAACTATTTGGCTACGTGTCTGTTTATTGTGTAGCACCTATCAGTTAACTAATTTTAAAATAATTTGGGTGCCTTTATTCTGTATAAAGTTCTTTTAGACTGAAAATCTACTGCACATAGAAGTCTGCTTCAGGCTTAGGTCACTGTCAAAGTACTGATGCAACCAAAATACCAGGTATACTTGACATTTTATTTTTCATGGTTGATGACATGCAGATTAGCTGATCTTTAGTTCCCAAATACCTCATTTATTTATAAGTATTGTTTTATACTGAGCTTTGTCAACAGTCCTCAGATGGATCTTGCTATATTATTTGAATGTATTAATAGTTGGCTTGAATAGCTCAGGGGTCTCCTTGGGCAACTTGTCTTCACATGCTTGCTGAGAAGTAATGTAAACCCGCTTGTTTAGGAGTTTGTTTAACGAGAGTTTTTCATAAGAGAAGGGATTCTGGCCAGAGGTGCAGGTCTCAGCACTGCAGTGAAACGCACTGCGAGTTAAAATCTAGCAATCCTGTTGGTGACAAGTAGCAGCTTTAGCTGGCCCCACTTCAGTGAGTGCTTCTGGATGGGTGTAATTTGGCTGGCTTGGTTGGCTTGTGCCTGTCCTGGCTGGCTCTGTCCCCAGCCTGTCTAACAAGCAGGAGGGGCAGTGTGCGGGCAGACCCCCCTCAGTCCCCCTTCCCGTGGGTGGGCTGGCACTACGAGGGGCAGTCACAGGCTCAGGCTGCATTGGTGCTGCAGGCTCCCAGCTCAGCCTCTCCCTGGCACAGCCCACTGCTCCTCAGGGTCTCTGAAGGGCACGACGGAAATGCTGACTGAAAATTCTGCTGCACATCACCAAACGTTGACAATTGTCCACAATTGTCTTGGAGTGGATCCAAATCTGAAATGAGGTTATTTCTCATGTGATCTGTTCTGTATTCCTTAAGCACCTACAGAGAATTATTACTTCTACAAATAAGAGGGGCTGGAGTGGCCTGATTTTTTGTTTCTGTATCAATACTAATGAGCTTGTCTCTGTAGCTCCCTCAGTGGGAGCGCAAAAAATATTGGCTCTCCCTCTCCCCCAGGGTGGTGCAATGAGGCTCCATGGGAGCCAAATGAACAGCTCACCAGCTCCTGGGGCTCTGCATTCAAGGAGCCAGTGCCTAAAAATAAAGAGCCACCTTGTCCATAGGTGCAAAACCACCATAGCCCCCAGCCAAGCCTGCAGCCATGCCCAGGCAGAGGCAAAGCCATGGCCAAGTCAGCAGCACTGGTACATTGGTGCCATGCAGAGGCAATGCTGTGGCATCAACCCCAGCTACTCAACAACACCACAGCCTCTATGGCATCACACAGGTAGAAACTGCTCATCCTTTGGGCAGGGTCCAAATCCAGGCAATATTTTGCTTTATTTCTGTCACATGTGCTGCTGCTGTCATTTCTGTAGCTGGTTGCTTGAAAAGAGAGGGCACGTTGTAGCTTGTGGGGCTTTGCAGAGCAGTAGCTTGGTCTTTCAGGAAGAATTTGGTTCAATCTGTCTCTGTTAGAGATCTTCTGCATGAAGACTGTTCAGTATTGCCTTCATATCAGGCAACACCTGCCAGGGCTATCCCCTGGGATTTCTTACTGCCAAATCTCCCAACAGAAGAGGCTTATTCTCATCAGTAGAAAAACAAAATAGGAAGAATTAAACCAAAAAATGCAAGTGGGAAGGTAAAGGTGTTTTTTCGAGCCCTGTAGCCGTTGTGGAGGGCTCTGCTGACGTGCCAGTCCCCTGCGATGCACAGCATATGTCAAGGCAGCTCACTTTAAAGGGATGACATCAAGTGATCTGAAAGGCTCTCTCCCTTTGTGTTCTTATTTCATCCCAGTGTATTACAGGATTTTGTTCAGGTTTTTCAGTGGCCTCCTGGGTAATGCTTCATTACAGTGATGGTGTGGAGTTCTAGTTTGTAATAGTGGGATCTATATAAATAGTACTGATTCTGCTGCCTCCTGTAATGCTTCCCACCTGGAACACTCGAAAGCTTTTGCAAATGTTAATTTCTTGTCATTTGGGATAGAGAAACACCTCCTGGTACTGCAGAGGTACCATGTGTTGTGCTGGTCATCTCTCTCTAAACAGCCATACCTTTGAAACGTGGGCTTCAAAAAATTGAGGGTCTTTTTGCACCCAGAACAAGTGATTAAAATAACTGCTTTAAGTGTTTTGTTTTTTGCCTTTGTCATTTTGAGGCCAGATAGTATGAGACTAAGTTTTGAGAGCTGAAGATGCTATGAGGAGACGTTCAGCCTTGGAGAAGAGTTAGATGAAGGTTAGGAGAGAAGGATGGTTACGGCATTTCACAGATTATTACTTGATGTGCAAAGTGATGAAGAATGCTGTGACCCAGCAAACTGCAGTGCTGTGTCAAGGACAGGCACTTTGGCTCAGAGCAGCATCCTTGGTGCCATAATACAACTTTCTGTATGGGACTGCCCTGTGCTGGGTGAATCAATAGTCAGGTATCCAGGCACAAGGTAAAGCCCACGGATATCTGGGCTCAATTTGGTGATCTATATTGCCCTGAACAACCTGTGCTTGGTCAGGAAGAAGAGGGTAAGCTGAGTTCCCAGAACTCTATCCTACTTCTCCCTGGGGAGCTGGGGTGTGCTGTTACTAGTGAGGCCTTGTGGGAAGGGGTGATGCTGTGCTGGGTGTGGAGCAGAGCCAGCAGTAGATTCCCCAATGGCACGTGTGGCGCAGGCAGGAGAAAACAGCAATGGTGGTGAACTAGGTAAAAGCTTAATGGATTTCCTCGAACTGTGCTCTGTAGAGGCCTGGTTGACAGGATTTGCACTGTATTGACATGGGTTTTCAAAGAAATGAGGGCTGGGTTGTACAGCAGAGCCGTCACTTTCCTTGGCTGACCTGCCATGCTCCCTCCTTTCAGGGTAACATTAAAATGAATATTGTACAGCAGAGAGTGCAGTATAATTGGTTGCAGACAATGCATGTGCTGTGCTGTCCTGGGCAATATTGATTGCTCCTTGTCCAAATATATGTATCTAAAGTCAGTCCATTAAGCAGCAGCCTGTTGGGCGGGTGCCAATCCTTTCATGCTGCAGTGACTCTTGCTCCATCCTGGCTGTACTATGAGCCCCGTACACAATCTGCTGGCATAACACAGCCTGGCACACAGGGGGACATGGCCAATTGTGGTCCCCCAGCCACTGCTTTTGTGGGTGAATCTGCCTGGCTCTGATGGGGATGTCCCTCCTTGCACTGGTGTTGTCATGTGATGAGTGCCATTAGTGCCACGTGCTCTTCAGGGCTTGTGTGAGCCCTTGTGCTCTTCAGGGCTGTGGTGAATCCCAAAGGAAAACTCTGCTTTTTTTATTAGGCACATGAATTAAGGGGCAAACCTAACATGGCTTGATAGAGTCCAGCCAGCAGATCTTCCAATGTAGAGGTGAGTCCTGGAGTTGGTGACATGAGCAGAAGTAACTGTTGGGGCATGTCTATGTCCCAGTACACTGCACAGCCACCTTGGCTGTTTCACAAGGTAAAACCAGCTGTGCAGATGCTGGACAGGGTTATTACAGGTTCTGAAGTCTACTAAGAAGAGCAGAGAAGAGCTTTACTGCTAGTGAAGAGGGATGAAAAACAAGGAAGCTCCGCGCTGTTTTTCTCTGTCCTTCATCTCCAGTCTAACTTGACACCATGTGCTGCAACTGTTTGGAACTGAAGTCCATATGTTCATACATCTTATTCTATATATATGTACACATATATGAATGGGAATTATTCTTCTGTTAAGTTGAAGTAAACAATTTTTTTCCTCCTGCAAGCATTTAGTCTTCTAACAGATCCTGTAATAAATTAATCTTCTTTATCACCCTGTTAATCAGTTGCACGCAACCAGTGAGCAATGAAATCCACTGACCTATTGATTGATGTATAATTTTGTATTAGTAGAAAGCAAATTACAAGAGCCACCACATGTTTTGGTACTGCTGCTGAATTTGTGCCACAAGGGGCTCCTTCAGGGTAAGTGTCTTGGCCTGGGTGTTGCATGTAAGAGCAGTGTGTAAAGATCTGAGGGACAAGGAATCCTTCTGTGGAGTTTAAGCTCAAACAGAGAAGAAAAAGGAGTATCTGCTATTTTTCCTGCCCCACACTATCAGTTTTGGAGAGAGAAGAGCAATATGCTGTGATGTGACAGACTGCTAGAAAACACAGCTGAATTTTTAAATAGTATAGAATGAGGAAGAGCCTCAATGTTTGACTCTTGAGGAGCTGTTGGTGGAAGTAGTGGCTGTTGGGATGGGGCTTTGGGTTCATCTTAAGTGAGGTTTGGAATTTATTCCATAGGATGGGACAAGATTCCCCATGGGCTCACTCTGCAGGAAGCAGAGGGCAAGATACATCTGGGATGTTATTCAGTCCACCCCAGTTGTTTCTCCCTCTGTAGTTTGAAGGATGCATTGTGTGGGCTGTGGGGATTTAACACTTCAAATTAATGTTTCATATTTAGGTGGGATGCATGTGTGCTTAGGTACACAATCAGTTCTTCAGCTCCCTGCTGTGATCTGTTGATGTGGAAGGCTTAGTTATAAACTGTTGTGGCTACAGATAATGCTTTAGGGCTTCCCAAAATTGCATTGTTTTAATACAGCCGTTGACAATAGCTGAAACTCCTCTACCTACTTTTTCCCAAGACATTGTAAGGCAGGAAAAAAGCAGAAAAGGAAACAGAATAAAATATCCTCATGGTACTTTTTCTATTACAAATCTGCCAAAAGTTGCAGTGGTATGTTGAGACAAAGGGCTGAGCTCTCAGTGCTGTCCAAGGGAAGCAGCAGAGAAAACTCTATTAAACTCTCTGTATTGCATCGACCTTTTGTTTGCTCCCATCTTTTTCCTGGTTTCTGTGATGTGACACATGAGCTGTGGGGAAGGGTGGTCAGTGCAGGTCCCAGCTTCTGATTTCATCTCCGAAGTTTGAGACACACAAGTAACACCTGAAGTGAAACCATCACAGCAAATGGAAATCCTGTCTCTGTGCTGGGCTTCTCCACAACACCCAGGTGTTGGCTTTGTCCTGCTCTGAGTTGGCTTCTTTGAGAAGCCAAACTTAGCCTTGGATGCTATTTGATGCTGCACATCAGGGCATCTGGACATGGTCACAACTGGTTGAGGAGGAAGGGAAATGGCTCTTTGGCCTCATTTTTTCCCCCATTCACTAAGCAGCGGGCTTTGGGCAGGAAAGTGGTGCCTTTCTGTGCTGCACACATGCTGCTGCTTACAGGAGGAGGGAAGTGCCCCTCTGGCTTCGTGACTCTGTTTTGGCTGTCAATCTGTAGAGACTCTCCTTAAGGGGAGGTAGGGGCTGCTCTTTCACCAGACACATCCTGTCCCAATTCTTCCTTTCCCTTGTCTTCCTTTCCAGTTCTCCCTCACCTTCCTCTCCCCAGTGCTGAACCATTGCAACTCTCCCCACTGGGAGGAGGGCCAGGACCAAAAATCGTGTGGAATGCAGCTAAGCATAAGTCTTTCTGCTAGGAGTAATGCCTGGGAAGTGTTTACCTGAGCTGGACTCTCTTCAGAGCTGCACAGTGAAGGGCAAGGGGCTTGAGCACCTTTCAGTAGGTGAAATTCTGGTTAGGTAGGAAAAATGTTCTCACTGTGGGAGTGGTCAGACATTGCCACCAGGACCCAGAGATGTTTGGTGCAACCTCTGTCCTTGGAGACACTCAGAGCTTAACTGGACACAGCCCTGAGCAACATGACCCGACGTGAGCAGGGGCTGGAGTGGGGTCTCCTTCCAGCCCTGACTGTTCACTGCTTCTGTGATTTGCAGGGGCAAATTCTCTGTTATTGTTAAGCTATCATTTTGTAGATCTATTTTTATCATGAAAATACACTGCTTCATGAGCAGTGATGTCTCTAAGCATTCATTATTCAGAAAAAGTTTGTCTTCCAATTACACAAGATCATAAGAAGAAAAGTGACTGGTTTGTCAGAACTGCAGAGCTAAAATAAGCTGCAGCAAGCACATTTCCTTGGCAAGGAGCTGGTATCTCTAATTAGAAAAGCTCTGGAGAGTTAATCTGCTGGGGTATGAGACCTATTGCTTCCTCCTGCAGCATGCAATGGCTGGAGCTGAGCAGCTCTGAAAAAGGCCTGGAGGCTGGGCTTCAGATAATGAATGTATCTTACTTGGGAACTTATGTACATGACTTTCCCAAACATTAGGCTTGGTGTGCCTCTGTCAAATGGCTGAACTGCAGCAGGGCTGAGAATTGACTGGGAATTGAAGATGTAAATTTTTTACTTAAAAAAAAAAGTGCTGAAAGTCCTAATCTCTGGCAAGCAGCTGCTGCAGAGAGTGGAGTAAGTTACTGTACCATCTAACTGGGTGAGAGTGGTGTCCTCATCAGGCATGAGGAATAGTGGTTGCTCAGAAGTGCCCAAGATTGGACTGGTTTCTTGTTTTGGGAGACGATGTCTCACTGTCACAGAGCTATGGGCAGTAGAAGGGGAAGAGGTTGTGATAATGAGCTGAAACAAGCCTTTTCTGGGCCAGTAACCTCACCCATACGGAAACAGATAACCTTGATATTTCAGTGAATATCGAAGCTGTCTTCTGCTCTCATGTTAATGCTCTCCAGAGCAGGGGGAGCAAGTAATCAGTGTGGCAGCAATCAGTCAGGTTTCCCTTGGCACATGATGAGTTTAATTATTTTGCAGTTCACTCTATCTTCTTGTTAGCTGTAGTGACGTTTATTCTGGGAAGCTTCTCTCCCTGAGGTGGTACAAGGGTTTTAATTTCAGACATGAGCTTACCAAGTTGGGTGTTTGGCCTGGGCTCCAAATTTCTAGAGTTTCTGTGAAGTCCTAGTTGACTTTATCAGACTTTATCAGTCCCAGTTCCTCTTCTGAGACATCTACCACATGTGACAGCTTTGACGTGGATACTGTTGTACTAGAATCGACTGGTGAATGCCATCAGACAAAAATAGCTTGTGTGTATTCATGATTTGAACTAAACTGCTTGGTTTAGAAGCAACCCCCTTATCTAACTTGCCCAGCATGCTGTGTCTCCTCCCCAGAAACACTTCTACCCCTCCCTCCAGCTAAGCAGTTCATGAGCTGGAGGTAAGTGAACTCATCTCTAAGGCAGAGGGCTGGGACAGGAGGGGCTGGGAGCACTGGTGCTGCAGTGGTTCTCATTTGGGGTCTGGGAAAGCTTAGGATTTGTGTCCCATGTCCAACGCTGTGGTGCTTCCACTGGCAAAACTGTGAGGCTCTCTGGAACTTCAAAACACCTCCTTGGTATGGCAGGCAGCTCTCTTGAATACTCAACAACCCCTGACAGGTTAGGATCAGCTTAGACCTCACACTTACCCAGGAAGCACTGAGCTATTAGTCTAAGTCTTAGCTATTAGTGAAAAGCTGGGCAGGACTCTCTCAGGCTTCAGGCAGCTGAGAGTTCCCTCTGCAATAGACCCTCTCCTGCCCAATAGCATCTGGATAGAAACGAAGTTAATTTCTGTAATTTTAATACTTGCAGTTACTTGCATGTGTCTTTTCCTTAATAGTAGGTTCTCAGCTCTGAATTGCCCAAAATTTGCACCTTACTCATCTCAAGCTCTGCAAATAATATAAAAACTGATAGTGTAGGATTTTTTGTCTCTACTGTCAATCTACTGTGCAAGCACAACACCTTAGAAAGCGACAAGAAATATTTTTATTATTGGAGGCAAACTCCCTGTGAATGTGCAATTGATTATTCAAACCTCATGGTGCTGCTGCAGATATTTGTGTGGCTGTTGCTGACTTTGATTTCCTGATAGCCTGTCTCATCCTCCTGTCCCTTAATGCAGCTGGTAGCATTAAGTCATGCAGTTAATCAAGAGAAAGAAATTGTTTCTCCTTATTCAAAGACCTGGTGACTTTATCTGACAGGGTGGGTCTCTAACAGAATGAGACAAGGAGAAGTAGATGATATAAGAAACATCCACAGGATTCAATATGCAATGGAGTAGGAGTGCTTCAAATCTGGAATAGGAAAGGGCTTCAAATTTGGAATAGAAAAACATTCTGAATTATCTACAGACAAAGCCAGCCTTCTGGCCGGCGCTTTATTATTGCATTTTTCTGTATTAAGATGCTGAAGATCAAGAATAAATTAACTCCAGGTAATGATACACAAAATTGTTAATTTAGATGTGGAAGTGAGCTCAGCTCATTGTCAGGCTGCTCAGGCATGAGGACAGCATGGAGCATGGCAGTTCCTCAGAGGAGGCAGCTGGCAAGGATGAGTGCAGGGTCCCAGATTACCTGTGTGTGCTTGGTTTTCTCATAATATTTCCATCACTGATAATGAGGAATTAGAACATAATTCACTAATGCATGAAAAGAAAGGTTTCACAGGGCTGGGTACTCCCAGGTAATGGTTATCCTGATGAAATTAACTTAAATACAGGATGGAAGCATAATTCTTCCTTCTTTTCATGCTACCAATTATAATGATCTGTGCAAACCCAATTTGACTATTAGATCATTCCTACTAAAATAACTCAAAGCCATTTACAAGTATCCTTATAGGATTTACTGCAAGAGGATGTCAGAGCACTGCAAGTCTTCCAGTGCTGTTGAGCTTAATTTGCACCTTCCATGTTACCCTCCAACTTTTCCATGTGGAGTTGTTTCGTCTGATATGTGGTATTCCTGCATTATCAGAGATTGCCAAGAGGCAGAACAAGGCACACTCCCTCCAAGGGGCAGTGGCAATGTGCTCTTTTTCTTAGACTTTAAGAGGTGGTCCCTCAAGAAACCTTACCTGGATGAGATGTAAAACTGCCATATGAGACAGGCCCCAGTCTGAGCTCTGCTCTGCTCTCATGAATATATAACAACTCTGCTACACTGAAATTATTCCAAGGTTTTTCAAGTGAGGATGCAATTGAAATCTCTCCCATGGGGAGCAGAAGAACTGCAGAGGAGTTTGACTCCTGTACTGGCGCAGTTTGAAGTTTGGCTGTCTTGCAAAGGTCTGTTGCTTTTATCCTCAGAGTTACAGGCAAATAAAAAGGGTAAGCAATTAGATATTTTCACATGTGATGGGGTTCTTTGGAGCAATGAATCCTCCAGGGAAGCAGATTTTATGCATGTTGCACCATGGAAGGGGTAAAAATGCACACACATTTTCCATGCCCATGTTCATTTCTTGCTTTATACTTTGGTGAGCAATAATGTTAGTAGTAAAAGTGAATGAAGATTGTGTGGAATAAGAGGCTGCAGGCTATACATGGACTACAATATTGATACAACACACATTTAGGGGAAATCACATAGCATTTTTTCTGGCAGATGCTTAGGCATCTTCCTCTCCATTTAGACAAGACCTTACTTGAAATCAGCTAGTAAAGCCATTGTACATCAGTCGAGCAATCAGCAGAGAAAGTGTAAAAGACACCATTTTAGGGATTATCTATTTACTTTTAAGTGATTGTACAACTCCTTTGTGTTAAGGAAAGACAAGTTTTTACTTTTTGAAAATTATATATCCTGCTAGACTAAAGAGTGTAGGAAATGCTCGACTTTGGTGAGTCACCAGTGAAATTATTAGATTTGAATATGTGGAGCCTTGAACTGCAAGTTGTAGATTCAGGTGCTGAAGGGGAGGACCAAGAGCCTTGAACACTTCCAGCAGCACAGTACCACACTGATGAGCTTTGTGTCCCCAGCTTTGTCACATACGTGCATGTCTCTGATAACAAAGCTCATAAAGGTCTGTGAAAAATCCCAAAATCTAGAGTAAGGAGGGCTTCTCAGTCACATCCTCATCTTAGCATCTCAGCAGGTTGCTGTTTGGTTGTCAAATGCTCTCCAAAGCAAAAAGAAATGAGTCTGAATTTGTCATAATGTGTGACATTGACAGAGCCAGAGCTGCTCAGTGCTGTGGTGTCATGCAGGATGTTATGCCAGCATCCTGGAATTTATAGCCCATGTTTTGTCACATGTTTGAGGGCAACTGAAGGTGAGCTGGCACTGTACAAGATGGCTTGTTGGCCAGGTAATCCATTTAGCATGTATTTAGGCTGTTGTGGGATTGCTCATGCTGGGTCTGGGCTGAACAGCGTACACTGAGTTTACACTGCTCGGTGCGTTTAGCAAGAGATCAGGTATCTGTGCACTAATGTGCCATGTCCTCCCCAAAGGACTCCCAGGGCCCTCACCTACAGCACTTACCAACCTGCATTTCACTCTCTGTTGCATTTTGTTTCTAGCAGATTTTTTTTTTCCCTCAAGATAAGCCCACACTACAAAGAATTGATGGAGATCCGTAAAGTCAAGTGCTACTTGCACCCATTGATGTTTCAGGCTCATCTCTCTTGTCTGCTGTAATTACTACAGAAACCAGGAGGTGATAATGGTTAACAGCAGAATTAATGAAGGGAAATAAAAAAAAAGGAAATACAAAAGGCCATTGCATATTTTAGCAGCCTCGAGTAGAAATTTGACAGGTCCTTATGAAGAATTTCCCTGTGAGTTTGTAAATGCTGATTTTCTTCTGTCTTCTTGCACTTTCTCACTCCATGTTCACAGTGCCTTTTCATCTCCTGGTGATGAGCTTTGGGTAATGCTGGTCATCACCTTTGAGTATTTGCCATAATCACTGTCACAAAATCATATATAAACCATTTTATTTAGTAGATGTGTGGTTACATTACAGAATTGTTGCATCAAGAAAGTAGTCATTGTCAATGCTCAGGAAAAAACATAATCTATTGCTAAAAATAGAAGTGTCACACCTCGTGACTTGCTAACTGGGTCTTGGTCAGGGAATATTATATTGACTTCCAATGTGGTGCATGTTGTTTTTAAGTCATAACCTATTTTTGACCTTAGAAGGGTTTTTGCAAGCAGCAGGAGATATCGCATCATATCCATTCAGTTAATATTTCAGTAATAACTTAAAATAGGTTGTAAGCAACTGGTTAGGAATTTCCTTCAGAGAACACAACCTGCTTCTCAGTTTGCTAAGGGTTATCTCTCCAGTTGTGGGAATTTAGGGATAGTTTGAGGAAATTTTCAAACATTTTTTTTTGACATATAGGTATTTGAATATTTTTAGTATTAAATTAATATGATCTTTTGGGGATAAATAAATATAGTATGATAATAAGTTCACCTACATGAAATCACAAATACATTTATTGGCTCTTTGGTGAATAAGTGGACTTTCTTTGGGCCCTCCATGCAATACCTCTATGCCCTCTCAATATGCTCATGTATGGTTCTACATTCCCTCTCTCTCTCTGTCCCCATCCATTTCTGTGCAATGAGGTAAGTAGTTCTCACACCATGTTGCTGCTGCCTGTCAAAGTGGGACCATTTGTTTAAGTCTTTCCTGGTCAGAGACTGGTCACAAAACAGGTCTGACACCAACATCTCTGAGACTACTACATCTTCATTAATTCAAGTTGAAATTGGCCAGCAGGCTCCAAACTTATCAAAGTGGACAGACAGGCAGGCAGCCCAAGCACATTGACTTTGCAGTCTTGGGAAATGAGGCTAAAAATAATAGTGTATTTATTTCTGGAAGAATGAAATTGGGTTTGATCTACCAATCTCTTTAGCTAATAAGGATAACGGAAATGAGATTACACTACCTGATATATTATATCTAGTGGTTATTAATTATTGGGTTTTTCTTTTGAGTAATTAAAAAAGAATTTTTCCTGCTTTAAGTGAGTGCACTGGATCTCATTAATTTGAAGTCTTAAAAATATATTCTTAACCTGGAGAGCCTAAGAAAATGCTAGTTTCCTTATAACTGTTCATTTGTAATGTGCGACCATGAAGCTAATCTTACAAAAGCTTCTTTGAAACTTCCCATGTTTCTGTGAGCGTGTCACAGGCTTTTTGTGCCTTGTCTGCTTATTGACATCTTGGTTCTGCCTTCCTCTGTTTCTATCCTGTACAGATCTGGAGTTCCTCTGCAGAATCAGTCATGACTAAATTTAAGCATGCAGATATAACATGAAAACTGGATTTTTTTTTAACCACAAAATTCAGTTTCCCTAAGAGAGACCTTAAAATGGAGGCATAGGTTGTTGTGGTGGTTTTAGGAGGTAGCCCAGCTTCTTGCTCCAAGGGCATATTGTGGAGGCAGTTTTCTGCCCTGGAAGAGCCAGGGAGCTGCTGTAGGTTGCTGCTGACACGAGTGTGGTCCGACAGCAGCAGGATGATGGCTTTTAAAAATAGGACTTCTTGCCATTTTTTATTCTTGTCAGTGTATCACAAATGTCATAAGGTCGGACTTGTTTTTCCTACTATTTTTTCTCTTCTGGCTATCTCTTCTTTGCCTTCATCAAAGGAATAAATTGATTTTGTTGGTGTGGGATTTCGTCCTTGCAGTGGCAGGGCAAGAAGGACTGAGGCTGCTTGGCTGCTGCATGGTGGCCGTGGCTCCTCAGGACAGCAGATTTGCATTCACACCACAGCCTGGGCAGTGAGTTACAGGCTGAGCCTGGGCTCTGCAGAGTTTCTAATGCTCCTATTATGAGGCATTTGACCTTTCCAAGGATAGAAGCGTCAGCTGCCCGCAGCACTGCAGGAGTGGAGGCAGGACTTCCCACCCTTCCCTTTACAGAGTGTGATGACCCCTGCCCAGACTGCTGAGGTCCCCACAGCCCATCTGCCCTCGCTGTTCCTGTCCGTGGGTGTCAGCTCAGCCACAAAGGAAAGTGTTGTGTCCAACAGCTCATAAAGATTGTTTTGACAAAAAACAAAGCCAAACAAATCTTCCCAGGAAACTCAGCCACTGTGAAACAATGTGAGCACAAAACAGGGAGAAAGAGAAGAGCAGCATTTGGTTTGGTCAAACCAGTTGGCTGAATGCTTCAAGCACCTCCTGCCAGCCTGCTCAGCTGTCCCAAAATCTGATCCCTGAAGTCTGTGGAGTGCATGTCAGAGGGCTCTGGGTGCCTGGGGGAATGCTGCAGTGATACCAAGCCAGTCTAACAAGTTCCAGCAAAAACCAAGGCATCAGGAATGATCTCTGGTGCCCATATAGCTTGTACGGAGAGAAGCTGTGTTCACTGCCAGTGATTTCCAAGTCACAGTGGGCTGTGCCTTCAGCTGGTTTCATCTTTTGGGCTGGCTGCATCTCCTTGTGTCCATTTAGCAGGAAGAGTGGGCAGGATGGGTGCTGGGGACACCACCTTTCTCATGCAGGTCACTGAGAGCAGATGGGATCCCCCATGTCCTCTCTCCATGTCAAAGTTTATTCAGCTGCAAAATTGGAATAGTAGGAAGCTTAATATTTGGGTTAAACTGCTATCTGAGTCCAAGGTGGGCTTTTTATTGCTTCTAGTAAATAATAAACATGTTCCCAAGGCTCTGGAATTAACCTTCTTTTGCAAAAAGGAAATCGATTTCCAGGTTCCTTGCAGAACTTCTGCAAAACATTTGCATTCTGTCTTGAGTGAGATAACATTTATCATCCTTCAACAAATCCTGTGGAGACTCTTTAGGGCTGGCAGCAGGAGTGTCCAGCTCTGAGCAAGCTCCTGCAGGTACCATTTCCATCACAATTTACCTTTGAACTTAAACCCAAATTCTTCAAAAAAGGAACAATCACCTTATGCAGAAAAGGGAAAGACAGTTTAGGAAAATTCTCTTTTGTTCTAGGAAAGCACAAGCCAAAACAGGCAGTTTCCAGTAGAGGACAAAAACCCCACCTCTCCTGAATTCAATAGCTGATAGTGAAAGCTGTTTTAGAGCAATCAAACCCAGTCAGACCCATCCCATCCCTCTAATTACTAATGCCAGGATATGGCTGATGTTGGAGTCTGTGATAGAAAATCTGGGAAATGAAATATCAGGAACTTGACCTCCCAGTAGAAAGTTTTATGGAAAAACATCTTCTCGAGTATATTTATATTTCCAGAGAAATAAACATTCTACAAAGGTACTCTAACAGGCAGGTCCATAGCAGAGAAGATCAAATGGGTAATTATTTGCTCTACATGCTGTCAGGCTGCCAAGATTTATTGGTTTTCCCAGGGAAAATGGGAAA
The DNA here is from genome assembly GCA_013390005.1 of Calyptomena viridis. Taxonomy (NCBI): domain Eukaryota; kingdom Metazoa; phylum Chordata; class Aves; order Passeriformes; family Eurylaimidae; genus Calyptomena; species Calyptomena viridis. The sequence goes on along the minus strand of WEIV01014167.1, from coordinate 698,641 downwards.
ATCAATGTAAAAGAAGGAACAGGCTAAGTTTTAACAGAGAAAAGGACTAAGGAATTCTCATGTGTCCATAATTTGATACCATTTTTCACAAAGGGTTTGCAGAGCTGTCCATTCTGTCAGCATCTGAGGAGCTGGTAAGTGCAGGTGAGCACGATGGAGTTTGCTGGTGATCTGGTCTTCAGAGGTGATGAGGAGGTGTTTGCACACTGCTGTTGGTGGGGGATGAGCTAGGAAGTGCAAACCTGATTTTGTGCCATAAGGAAACTCTTTGAAACTTCAGGATTTGGAAAATTCCCACTTTGTTTAAAATTAAAAGAAAAGTTGATTATATTTCAGTAGTATTTTTTCCAAATTGCTGCTACGTTTTTTTCAGAATGGGAATGTGGAAAATGTCAAGAGTGATACAAGAACCCTTAATGATGATAAAACTTCCTTTTCTTACTGGAAAGAGGCCTTTGCTTTCAAACTTTTGACCAGTTCTAGGTGAGATACTGAAATTATGGGAGTGACTTAAAAAGTTCCATATTTAGAAATATAAATTGTTTTCTTAATACCCAATTATTGTCCTAATAGGGGGCATTTTCAAGTTTATCCTTGTAGTCACAGTGAACAGAATGCTTTTCCCAATGCTGAGACATGGAAGCAATACATGATACATTCCTGGGAGCTGCCATGTGAGCTCCTGGGAGGTTTTATTTGTATTTACAAATAAGTTGGAGTACTTGACACTTGTTTGAATTGATACACCAAAAGCTTATGAATAATCAGTGTCATCCAAATGACTTCCTAATAATAAAAACCTACAGTTGCTGTCAGATCTAAGTCCCAGTATTATGCTAGAAAGTAACTGGGAGATTTGCTATTTGCTTAAATAAGAATTTCATTTCCCCAAACAAAGCTGTAATCAGTGAGAACTGATTTTCAAGTCTTTTAAAACTGGACCAATAAAATATACTGTATGTTACTTGATCTACACCTTGAGTACAAGCATTGACATCTCTCACACGGAATTATTTTTTTTTAAAAAAGCAGTGAAGAGAGAATGTACCCTTACAAATTTAGCATTTGCAAAAGAACTGTTTCTTGAATAAGAATATTGTAAAACCAATCAGAGAGAAAAATGCTGCTAGGAAGAGGATGTTGCATAAGTTGTCTGAGATAAAGATTTTACTGTTTTTCATGTTCTCATAAAATTTTACTGAAATGGAAGGTTCTCTCTTTAGATCTCCTTTGTTATGCACATGCTTTGCATACAGAGATAATAGCTACCTTAGCCTAAACCTCATGGGCTGATTTGAATGTGGAGTTGGTATAGCTCTCCAGTTTCTTTGAACCTGGGGGAAAAGTATCAGAGTTTATTCCAAAAGAATAGATGAGTTTTAAGTTCCCCTAGACATCAGAGAGGTTTTAGTCCATGACTGAAATAAGTTGCAATATTTATGTATTGGCTTTAATTTTTAAATATATTTTCAGTATCAGGACCCAGAACCTAATTTTCTTTTCAAAGCAATTTGAATTTTTCAAACTCAATTTTTCTACTTTTTTAAATGCAAGAATTTTTTTCTTCTTCAGCACAACCTATAAATATACTTAGCATCTGAAAGAACCTTTTGTAGTGAATAGAAATTCTATACAAGTTTCTTTTTTCAGTCTGATTCTTACAATAACACATTCTGCACTTGAGACCTTGGCCTGTTGAATTCAGGGAGTTGTACAGCCCAACAAGCCAGTGTTGCAAGGTTGCACCATTTGGGAGCTTTATCACATTATGGGTGTCAAGGTTCCTGTCCTCCTATTGGACAAATATTTTGATTGTCTAAAAAGGAGTCACAAAAAGATCCAGTTCTTCATCAAAACTAGTCATCCTACAGACAATTCTGCCTATTGTCCTGCTGCTATGTATGAAGATCATATTCCAAGACTCTCACTGTGGTTAATTGTAAGCTTTTTCTTAACTTTTCCTAACTAGAACAATTATCTTTAAAGAAATAGAGTTACTTCAGACCTCTACAGAGCCATCGTTGAACCTGAGGAGCACCTGCAATGAACAGCTGATGCAGAGCCCTGTCTTGGCATTGTGAGTCAAAGAAAGGAAGCCATTGTAAGACAGAATATTTAATTTTTTCTGCAAGTCACTGAAGGTAATATAAACATTGGTCTCCAGTCACTCACACTACAGAAGGTAGCAGCTGCCTTCAGGTTGTTGAAGTGACTGATACAAACAAAACAAGCTTCTGAATAGGCATTTTCAGGATTATGCAAAGCTTGTGGCTGGACCTGGATATGGCCAAAAAACAGGTCTGCACAGAGACAGGCTCTGGGGTCTATGCTGCTGCTTTGCTTAGGCACTCAGATGCCTGCTCAGAAAAATAAGTGTTTCATTAAATCCGGACAAGTCAGGGAACTATTGATGTGTGTATTTAACTTTAAAATATGTTTAAAAGACATTCCCTTTAATGGGACTGAAATATGTGCTTAATATTAAACACACTTTTAAATACTTTCTGAAACTGCAACTTTACTGCTTCAAAGTTTTGTGAGAGCTCAAGGCCACCTTATTACAGTGCTGCAGGAACAGTCACATGTGTGCTTGGAAATACAGACTTTGTCTGCTGCCATTGTTGCATGATCCTCAGTTGAAAGTTGTGTTCATGGGTCATGGGATGAGCACTTAATTTTAACCTTGATGAAATCTTACTGATTACATGATTACACCGTAAATTGTAATTCATTAATTAAAAATAGATGGTGGGCTCCCTCATATTTTGATTAACCGATTAACTTTCACAGCAAGAACTAAATTCAATCAGAGAGATCATAACAGTTTGTAAAATAATGACCTGGAGGGGTACTGAGTGCATCCCTTGAAATGCTTTTACCTATCAGACAGCTAATTTGCATGAGTAACCACTTGGCAGCTGAACACAAAGCAGTGTGAAAGCATTCTGCTATGGATTTTTGTGAAATTATCTTAAATCTTCTAGTCACACATTAAAAGCTCCATCAGTTGTCTTTTGGCTTTAACTAGATATGTTTTCAGTGAGAGAAGATGTGAAGGGCAGGGACTTTGACCTCCTATAAACCTGTGAAGGAAGTGACAGACAGCAAGATCTAAACCTAAGGACAACAGCCAAGATACAGTTTGATTACAGATGCACTGAGTGATTTGGAAAGATAAACTTTGCATGACCCTGGGAAGAGGAATGCTGCTGAACAATCAGGATTTCAAGTAGAGCCACTGAAGCATTCAGTATTTCAAAGAAAAAGTTGTCTCTTTAGGGCTAAAATGAAAATTTATATCCCTCTTGTGAAGTCTGAGGTGAATGATCTGCACCTCCCCTCCAGGTTCATAATGAAGAAGTGCTCTGTGACTGATGTATTACTGCTGATTATGGCAGTGGGAGGGGGACTTGTGTTTGGATACATTTAAAACTCAGGATTTTCTTTGCTGAAACAGCTTGCTGAGGCTGTACCCCGGCTCAAGTATTTGGGCAGCTGCATCTGCAGACCTGCTGTTTCTGAGGCAGAAGCAGCTGAAGAAAGCTATAAAGAATAACAGTGGGTAGACTGTTCCCTCTGCATCTCCTTGTTTACTTTCCATTCCCCATCCACCACCTTTGGAGAAATGTGAATCCATATTTTGGGAATACTGCAAGTAAAGAACCATCTTTTTTCATTGTTTTACATTAAAAAGTGGAAAAGAGTAAGGAACTAGGGTACAGGTAGTAATTGTCCTCATATTGGGAATTTTTGTAGAATAAGTGGTGTTATTTATTGCTTTATCTTTGTAGAAGTCTGTAAATTTTGTATCATCTCGTCACAGTTTATGGCTGTCAAAATGCATTATTAGTGTAAAATGCACTAATGATGTTACTGTTTGTTATATTAAAAGCAGCTTTACAAGACATCAAGTCAGTTTTGGTACAGCATTTCTGCTTGTTTACTGAGCTTTTTTGCTCAGCCTGAAAGTGCACCCGTACACTTTTACTTAACTTTTCAAATGTCTGATATTCAACTGGAATTTTAAGCAGCATGATTTTATAAGATCTAACTGTAGCAAAAAAATTTTTCCCAAGAATATGGGTAAAAAGGGTTTCTCATACCCAGAAGTGTTGTTAAAGACTGAACCAAACAATCCTATGTGTCATATTTATCTCCAGAACCTGAGGAAAATGTCTTTTACACACTCTGTGAAGATATTACATGCTTTGCTTTTCCCTAAACAGGTCACATACCTTTATCACATGCTTGCTATGAATTCAAGCTGTGCATGAGTACTCTTTCACAGGGAACTCTCACCTTCATTGCCTAGTGTTAATTGAACCGTTTAGAGTTTTGCTTATTTTGATAGTTCAGGCTTATGGTATTGTTCCCTTCTATGCAGCAGGGCAGAAATGCAGTTTCCAGTCTCTGTGGCCACAGGAACCATTGGGCAATTTTCCATGCAGAACATCCCTGCATGGAAGAGCTGCTGAAGGCTGTTCCCCGGAATAGAAAGACTTCACTCTCGGCTCCTCCAGCTCTCATTTCACATAGGTACTGAGGTAATTGTTTCTGACTTGTTCCAAGGTGCTGGGGAAATCCAGCCTTTCAGTTTTAAGTTAGATGAAGGGAAAATCTCTTGCTGGATACCTTCGTTTGCCATCACCAAGACACAAAACTTTGCTGTGCTACAGCTTTTGATGTTGAATGGCAGAAGATGTTCTCTGAGGGGATTCAGTAGGAGAATAGGGACTCTAGAGGGGAAGGGGAAGTATCTCCAATTCACTTGTGTACATTTTTATCTCCTAACAAGGGCCATGGTGAGCCAGGCCTGGATGTTTTCCTGCTTGCTGAACTGATGGAAAAGTCTGTGGCTCAGGTGGATGAACTCCAAACAGCTGAGGTTGCTGGTGGGAGGAGACATAATTCAACTGAACTCAGTAGATACTTCAACATGTCCAAGAAAGGCAGTGTGAAGATATGGAGCCTGCACTACCTGTTATGATATTGGATCACACTGGAAGGGACTTGTGTAGGGTGGGTGCATGTGAGCATAGCAGTGAGTGCCTTATAACTGTGCTGTGAGCTCTCCTTGCTCTCCTGGATTTACTTGAGATCCATGAGATTTAAACATGCCAGCTGAGTTTATCTTAATTCTTTCCTAATCTCCTTCAGACGGTTAAAAATTTTCCCATGTGGCTGGGGTAAATGCCAAGCTCTATGCAGCAATGGTTTATAATCCTTTCAAGAACACTGGCACCGGTCTTTAAAATATCTGTAAGTTATGTCAAGAGCATTTTTTTTGAATCAGAGACAACCCCCATACAGTTCTTAAGAGGATTACACACACTGTGTAGCAATGTTGGTGTTGCAGGTTTTCTATTTTTAGTTAAGAAGGTCCCTGAGGTTGTAATCATGGGTTTTCCTCATTTACCAGCTGCAGGAATCAACCTGCTTATATATGATCAAAAAGTCTTTTACAGAGGTGTGATTCCAGATCATGAATTCAGGGTTTCATCAAAGCTGCTGCTCTACTGGCCCACATACAGGAAACTGCTTAACATACCTGCTTACGTCCCACAGGCCTCAGAGATAATGCAATAATAAAAATAGCCAAAGTATATAACCAAAAATGGTTATTGCTCTCCCCTTGTTGAAGGATAGTACGTGTTTTAAATGGTACTTGTGGGTGTCTATAAGAGACCAACTCAGTGAGTTAACATCACCTGCTTCTGCAGGTGAGCTCTGGATTTCATGTGTGTGTTTTCGGTTAATGCTGATGGTTTTATGAAGTCCCAGTGATGTGCTAACTATTTTAGTTTCGTCTAAGTGTTCCTTAGGTGTAGAAAAAGTCTCTTACAGACTGCATCTTGAACAAAGATGTAATTTTTATGCTAAAATTCTGAAACTCACTGGGATCCTCAAACAAAGAGGAAGGAAGAGCAGTCATCTCCAAAGCCAATGCTGAAGGTTGTGTCCTGGGAACAAGTTGGAAGCTGGTCATCATCTGGACTCCTGGAAGTGATATACAATAGTTCTTTAAAATACAAGCACTTTATCTGTGAAATTAATGATCTTGAACAAGAGTTTCATTCCCATATACTGGTTGTTCCCATGAATTGATTCCTCTATTGAACTGCAGAGTTTTGCTTGTTTCTGTTCAGGCTGCAATTTTATCTGTTTTCACAGAGAGTCAGGAACCTGCAGTTCCTGATGTCAGGATGGTAATCCATGGAAGGAAAAGGCCTTTTAGGTCACCCAGGACATCTTCAAAAAGTGTCCTTAAAATCTAATATCTTTCTCCCTTATGAGTTTAGGAGTCACCTGCAGTGAAGTAAGAGAGCATATGTAAGTGTGAACCTGTTCCATGAGCCACTGTTGTAATGTATAAGTCACAGTGAGAAGATATTATTATGCATTTGGGAGAGATGAACATACCTCCAATAATTTTGCTTAATGACTGTGCCCTTTTGTGACTAATGCTCCCCAGAATTTGATGAAATGGCACAGGTTTGTCACAGACTCTTTTCCTAGGCAGTAAACAAAAAAAAATGATGGAAACAAATTACCAGACAGAACACTGACCTCAGAGCAAAGTGTCTGCAAACAGGAGGTAGGACACGGACTGCTACTCTGTGTTGTCACATCACTGCAGAAAGGAGATATGCAGGGGATGATGTTCTCTCAGAAAACATTAGAAAACAAGAGGCAGAGATATCCTAGAGAATCAAGAGCAATTGCCAGAGTATATCAGGGCTTGAAACATAGCTGTGAGTCTCAAGGGAGTCCAGCCCATCTGCTGTAGATGTGAAGCAGTCAGAAGATGATAGGCAGCATTTGAACTAGACCTTGCAGTACATCCCTGGGATGTTAATGACAAATCAGTCCAAGTCTCTTGAGCTTCAGGACATTTTTTCTTATGTCTAATTTCAAGTGAAAAAGATAATTCTCATGAAAAAAGAATGAGTTATAAAATTATAATTGTTAAGTAAGTCCTGATAGGAAACATTTACTTGCAGCTATTTCCTTTGTTAATCAGATGTATTGCCCAGTCAAGCCTGCGATCCTACAGCTTAGGGCACTGGTATCTCAGCACACTGTGTGAGACACATCTGTTCTCAAGGGATCTTTCACCTGAGAAACACAACAGCAAAGCAGAAATAGAAAAGCAAAATGACTTACTCAAGGTTATGAGAGTCTGCAGTAAAGCCAGGAGTGGAGTTCAGATATTTTAATTCATGGAACCTCTCCCAGTCCCAGGTTGTATGGATCTCCAGTAGCTGGTAAAATTGAGCATTTTTTAATCTCTCAGATGTACTGAGTTTATTTTTTCTGGAACTTTCATTGTAGATGTGGTGTGGGAAAACCTATAACATCACAAGCAGTTGGTAAGAGCCGCTGAAGCTGACTCAGGTTTGCATGGCTTGTGTTTCTGTGGAAGCCAACAAAAAGGTCCTGAAAATATTTGCCTGTTGAGACCAGATATGTGGTATCAGCCGTGTTCTTCTAGCCATAGGGTAGAACAGTTAGAAGATTGCAGGGTTTCCCTCTGCAGAAACACACACAAGATCTCCAGATGTTTCAAAATATTCCATCACTTTTTTGGTTCACAAGCTTTGCAGTGGATTTAGGTAGTGTTTTCAAAGGTCCTATGAGAACCCGACATCTGCTGTTACTGGCTTTCAGAGAAATTTGAGTCCATGGCAGTCTCGGTGAAACACTTACCTTTATGTTCAAGTCAGTACCCTCACATAACCCACAGATTCTCCAGCCTACTTTTGAAACCGATTTAACTGTGTCAACCTTTCATTTCCCCTTTTCTCAGTGGTGATGTTGCCTGCCTGTAGTAGCTTTCTGGAAATCAGTTTACGGACATGGCATCAGACACCATCCTCATGCATAACTGGCTCAGCTTGTACCCAGCACAGTGTGGACCAGTGTGACAGCCCAATATCGAGTGTGGCTGGAGGATTGCAGCCAGCTGGGCCAGGGAATGAGGCAGCTCTGCATTCAGACCTCCCTGAGAACATTCCTGGTGTTTGAGCTCTGCAGGAGACAGAATATATTGCTATATGTAAAGACATCCTGGGACTGGGGTTGATATCTGTTTCGTGAATGAAGGGTATGATGAGGCCATTCTCTGAGAGATAAAAACAAACTAACAGAGTAAAGACTGCTGATGAATTTAGATAGAATTGGGGCATAGATTTGAAGGAATTTGCATATTGTTTTCATAAGGCACAAAGCAGCCAAGACGAGAGATAGAGTCATAAAATGAAGAGACAGCAAACCTGAAGGTAATGCTGGGAGGTGATTGGGTGACTGATGAACTGAGCGTGTGAGTGCACTGACCATGCAGTCTATATTGACATGTATGCTAATACCTTGGAAAAAGTAAGTACACCAAAGTGAGGGAAGGAAATAGCTCCTTGTTGATTTTCATAAATTTTACCGTGTGGTTATAAATTTATGTCAACGCGTCTTTCCTGTGAAAGGAAAAACAGCCTCCCTGCAAATAAGAATGGAGTTGTGCTGAGAGGTCCTGGTTCATACCCAACCTGCATTGTTTCCACTCATGGAAGGGGATAGGAAGGATTTCATGCCTCTGTCTTGAACATTTAATTTATGCACTGCAATCCTTCTGTGTGCTCAAAGAGGGAAAGTAATTACTTGGGAAAGAACAGGAATGGCAAATCCGAGTACATAATTTGGGCAAAGTTTTGACTAAACTTATTGCTTGAAAAAGTCTAATGTACCTTCTTCAGAGATCCCTGTACTGCTCCAAAGAACTACTGAAAATAGCAACACAACCAGGGAGCAAGAAAAATACAGATTTAAGAGCTGCCAGAGAAAAGAAAAAGCTGGAGTCCTATTACTTTTGTAGAGTTAATCTATATCTTGGAGTTATCCTCTGACAAAAGCCAAACCTTTTTTGCTATGTCACTTTTTTCACACTTTCTCTTTTATATCTCTCAAGAATCAAACCAGGATCAGAGCAGAGGTCTGCCAAGACCAGGATTGATCTCCCAGCTGTATATTTCTTACTACTGAGCATAACCAGCATTTCAGAGCCTCATAAATAATGTTTGCTTCTGAATATTTTCATGTTTGCATTTTGGACACAGAGCTAAAAGGAGGCAGTCAGTATCAGGAGGAATGATGCCAGTCCGGTGCTATCACCCAGCAGGACTGCACACTTTATCTATGATCAGTTCAGTTCAAAGGTGATGGTGCTTGGAAGAGACCATACCATGTTGGAAACAAAGCTGTGATGCTTTGGAGTTGAGGGGAACGAAATGTGAAGTTCTAATACTATGAAGTTTTGATACGATTAAACAACTTTTCAAGTGGTCTGTGGCCATTCTGCCAGTCGGTGTGTCTAGTTCCAGTCTGTGTGCATTACACACCTTTGTATGTTCTCATTGTACCCTGACAGCCAGTGTCTCTGGGTTGGAAAGTGAGTCCAGGTTTGAGTATTTATAGCTCAGAGAAGTTATAGCTGGAAGATGCCCTTGAAGAAGTGGAGGGGACATGGAGACCTTCTGGCCTGCATAAGTAATGCTCCAGCACAAACATGCCCGTCACTGCACATCCCTACTTGGATGGGGAAGGAAATCTGCTGTGACAGCTCAGGCACAGCAACTGGCAGCAAAACAACATGTTGTGTAAATAGGCCAAGACAGATCTGGTCTGTAAGCTGATTAGGTTTTTGTATTTCCAAGTAATTAATAGTTATGAAGAAGGTTTACAAATAATCTTAACACTGAGGAGGCATCCCCAGGTCTGTTGTAGAAATGCACTTAGGCAGCTGTTGCTTTCCCTGTTGGTACCAAGGTGGTTCATGCTTTCCTTCCATCACTGCTGTGTACCTGTTACTGTGCAGGGTCTGTGAGTAGCACTGGGGAAGGAATTTGCCCCATAACTATATGAAGCAGAGTCATGGCTCAGATGACAGCTCAGACAAGGCAAGCCTGCTAGAAAGAGTGGTGAGGTTGTAGATTAGTCCATCCTTTCTGTGGAGAGGTCAAAGACTCACCTGGGGCTGTGTCTCCAGCCAAGAGAGTGGGGCAGATATGTTCAAATCTGTAAGCTCCTCCATCTCATCTGGTCTGCCACAGTCAGAAGGCTCAGATGAATTAGGCTTTTGCTGCTAGATATACACACACGTTGGGTTTTTTCCTCATTCTTTCACTAAGAAAGTATAAGTAAACTGATTTTTCTGATGGAGTTTGCATGTGGAGTTTAATCAGATTGAGAGTTCAGATCCATGGAGGCAGAAAGAAGGAAGGGCAGGAAAGCTGGTGATGCAAAGACTGTAATTTCCTACAGCCAGAGTGACTGTACCTCACTTCTCATCTTTTCTTTGTTTGCTGTGGTATAAACTGATCCCAGAGCAGGTATTAATGACTAAGCTGAACAGCTAAAAAAAGTAATTGACATTTCATATTTTAGCAAAGCATGCCGGTATTTGAAATTGTGTATCTTTTGTAGTGTCTGTGACCTACTAGACTTTGTAATTTATGTCTTTAGGTAGTAAATTCATTTTTTATTGTGCAATTTTTTTAATCTATCCAATTGTTGAGGCTCCAGTAAGGATGGAAGCATTGGGCAGGGAATGCTGTTAACAACCTAAAGATTTTAAGTCCAGGACTCTGAATCTGGTCTTGACTGATCTTCTGAATAATAGACCGTAAGTTCTATCCAGTGTTTCCCATATGAAGTCTGAGAACTTGTGGTTGGATATTGTGCTTGCTAATTTAGAGACTCAATTTCTGATAAATGTGAGATACCACAAGTGGTCTGCTTGGTGTTTAGTTGCATGAAGTTTAGAGAAGATTTTTAGGGTGAAGGTGGCTGACCACTTTTCAGACCTGGCATCTGGTTTTTGGTTTTTTTGCTCAAATTTTCTAGTCTCAAGTATCTCCTCTCTAGGCTGGTAATTATAGCCCAGCTCATGAACAAGGTGTCTTCCTTTGAATATCTTGCCAGACTGAACTCCTTCAGTTACTCATAGAAATAATGGATCAAAGAAACTTAGGAGTAGATGTATAATTAGCTCTGAGATGACTAAACAAACAGTGGGAGTTACAGCACATCAGGAAGTACCAGGACTGGCCCCAAGAAGGAACAAAAGTGAGTGGACCACCTTGTTTGTACCATGTTCCTTTCTTTTATTTATTTTTATGAACTGGCAGGACTCTCAACTGTTCACTGTACTTCAGTCCTTGTAGCTCTGTTGGTGTGCTGGTCACTTATGAATGATACACTCATCCTACTCCAGCAAGCACTGGTGTTGTGCAAGGAGCTCTGAGAGATGTGTATAAAAGATGAAGAAATATGGGCAGGTGGGAGAATAAAACATGTTGTACCGTATGCATTTTATTTGTTGTGTTTATGTGGCACAGGAATACCATGCCAGCACCAGTAATTAATAATCCTTGATAATTCAGCAGAAAGGGGGAGAAATTTTTCTCTTTTTTGGTGTACTGGAGAAGCACTTTTCAGCTTCAAGGTCCACCTCTGCTGAGGCACTCCCTGCTGAACAAGCTATAAGCCCTTACATCTCTGTGAGAATGAGGATTGGAAGGATCTGGTTTGGTGGCAATGAGACATAGCCCAACATCCTCTTGGCCTTTCAGCCCCCAGTTTGTCCCCTGCTCCTACGATGGCACAGTAAGTACGTGTGCAGTCAAGAGACTCTGCAAAGGAGGGTGAAGTGGAGGAGTTTAATAGTTACACTTGTCATGGGCTACTGACTAGGATTGCCTTTCTTTCCCCCCTTCCATGTCTATAAAATAACTTGTCTCATGAACTTTGAATTCTACTACTGGGAATATGTTTTGTAATAGCTCCCAACACTTTTTTCTCAACTGATAATTTAGTTAAGCTCTCTGCTGCACATGCTAATGCTTCAGGGTGGAGGCAGTGGAAAATTATTTGATAAAACTTAACACTGCTTTCATTTCATGGCTGTTATTATTGAAAATTAGTCATTGCTGAGAATCATTCCTTGAACAGTTTGTTCTTATCTTTTGTGTACATTTGGCTATCACCTCTTTGAATGTAGCATCATCTTGTGTGGTTAAGGAAGTCAGCTTTCATTACATTAACTGTGCATTTTGAAAATGGTTGTGATCTTAACAAACGGGAGTCATTGTCATTTTGGTGTCCTCTGTGGTAGTTCAGCATAAAATGTAAAGTCTTAGCTGAAGTGTCATGAAAGAACATCAGAACTGAAAATATTATGATTACTGAAAATATTCACTCTTACAAGTGAAGCTTGGTTTACACCAAAAATGTATCAAAGTTAAGAAATTTTTCTTGCTCTTGAGTCAGAAATACCCTTTGCCTCCTAATCAATATGAATTGATAAGAGCTGTGAAGAATAGACCCAGACCTTGCAAAGCTTGCTATATGTGTGTGTATATACAGGCACTGACTACTGTGGTTCATCTGCCTATTTAAATGAACAAAACTCCATGTTCATTCAACATTCAAAAGACTTTCAAGTCCAGTAATGTTTCCAGTGTGGATTGAAAAGCTGAAATAATATTTATTTTCTCATTATATTCACTGGGTAGTGAAGATGTATGTTATTAGTGTTCATTTGGTGAAAACCAGTGCATTCTCACCTGTGATGTTCTATTGAAAAGGATGTGGCTGTCTCATACAGCCATGCTGCTCTCTCAGAGCAGAAAAACAGTGTTTTGTGTTAGTTTAGGTCTATGGAAATAACAACCCTCAAACAGTTTTTAATACTAGGGAGATATTTCATTATATACCCTGCTTCGCTATGTGTTTTTCTTCTAATCTTCCATTCAAAATGCTATGTTTTCCAGTCAGACAAATTCAAATTGCTATATGCTTCATGTTGATATATATTCCACCCAAATTTCACCCAGCAGGCAGCACGACTTATACAATTTCTTTTCTACAGCTTGGATAACTTCTAAGCTGTTTGTAACCTGATTTGTGTGATGGTGCTGTCAGCTGCATTTTGCACAGCTTTGGTAGGACCAAACCAAGCTCACCAGGAGTGATAAGGATGCTTAGAATGTTGGGAGCTCCAGGAATATCTGGAACACCAGGAGCACACCCATTCAGGTTGAGCGCGTTGGATGGGAATGTGCTTATAAACTTGCAGATCAAAATGTCAGTCGTGAAGGGGACAGTGCCACACGTCATTTGTTTGTATGGTTTGATATTCACATCTTAATGAAGGCTAATTCCATTTGTGCTTTAGTACAAGCCCACACTCCATGGGCTTCCTAAGGAGGTGTTTGTTGTGCCAGTGCTCCACCACGGCAGCGAGCCAGCCCAGCCTGCCTTTATCACAGCTTTTCCCTATGCTTTCCCCTAGATGCACTATCAATATAAACATGGAAACCCTTAATTTGCTTTCTGTTGTGTGGGTGTCTTGAGTCAACTCTCCCTGCGGGTGACTGGGAAAGATGCTTTCCTACCTTATAGCAGCCATTATGCCTTTGCATGAAGGGCAATGTCTTGTCCATGTAAATGAGGAATCTCTGGATGTTCAGTGGACTTTCTGAGAAGGCAGCAAACTTAACTAAAAATGAGAAGAGACCTTTTCTCTTTATTTCCAAGGTCATCCTCACTCAAAGTTTATTTAAACATGAATTATTTGCTAAATGATAAGAGGGCTTCTACAGAATCATTGTTGACTCCTGAGCCAGAATTTTCTCCGTCTGGCAGAAATTGATCCTCCCCAAAGTTTTTATGCAAGATGTATTGCCACTTCATGAGTCAGGTAGCAAACCTGATGTTGTAAGAAAACCAAATCTTCTGTCACTCAATTTCAGTTAATTTCTATTTGGAGTAAGATGTGTGGGAAGAGGTAATATCTTTTATTGTCACATTTAGAAAGAATAGGCAAACTTCTTGGTGCACAAGTGTTTCTTATGGGATAACGTAACTTGTAGGATGGCTGTGTCTACCTGCCAAGCTGATTTCTCTTCTTCTCTTCCAGTCATTTGGAAGACTCATCTCAAAGACTTATCTCCCCTCTTCCTTCCCTCAGTGAAACCTCAAGAACTTAACTCTGCTCAGACTGAATTAGAGGTTCACAGGCATCTTTGGGTTATGCTGGTTTCCGTGCCCAAGATCTTGCTTTTTCTTGAGCTGTGCAGGGCTGCTTGTGCACCTGAGATCCTTGGTTCCCAACAGGCAACTGTTGTATCCTGTGGTGGTGTGGAATCCCTCAGGATAGATACAGATGTATGAATGTAAAATTATTATTATTTTAAAGGTGAGTGTGCCGTATTTGCACAATAGGGTTGAGAGTGACTGTCTGCCTCAAGTGATTTATGTGGACCAGGATTGTTGCCAAATACTAATAATGCTGATTAAAAAAGGCTGGGGAAGATATTCTAACACTGCAAATATTGAACCTCCTGTTGTATTTATAATTCTATAATAAAAGGAAAATTTAATAGGAAAAATAGGCACGCATTCAATATTAGAGAGTTATGGAAATTTTTTACAATTTCAAAGCAAAACCCCATTCTTGTGAAGTCAGAAATCTATAGGGATAAGGCCAGCCTGTCTGTTCTGACCAGTGTAACACAAACACAAATAACATAAAGATTTAAAATTCAGGCAGTTAAACTACAACCCAAAGCAAATCAACAGCAAAACCATTAGAAGGATTTGGTTTCTTCAAATGGCAAAAGCATTCACAGGTTTTTTCACGGGAGGAGAAAAGAAGGGAAGATCCTCATAGAAGGTTTAAAAAGAATTAGAGTTAAAAAGGACCATGTGGGATTTTGAAAGGGGCTGTGGGCAGCTTACCTGCCTCAGAAATATGTATTCAACAATGAGTATCAGGGTCAGACGATTCATATATACCCAAAATCCCATTAACACAGTCATTACATATTCGAAAATTCCCTTTTGTAGATAGAGATCAGCAAACTGAAAGAACACCAGTAAATAATCAACAGACCTTAGAAAAAGGGCAAGGATTAAACTCATCTGTCACTAACTAGCACATCTGTAGCAAATACAGAGAAAGAAAAAAAAAGAAAAGGAAGGGGAAAATAAGCATCTTTATCATCTTGTACATGTTCCTCATTTATTACTGTGTGTGTGAAGGGTGAGTATCAGTATCACAGCTGGAAGTAGAGAGAAATGACAAAGCAAAGGGCAACATTTTCTTTATTTTGCAATGGATCTGAGGCTTGTCAGGGGACTTGGGATGTGCCTGATGGTGCAGCCTGTCCGTGCAGCTCTGCAGTGCCCAGCAGGCAGCTGGTGGGGCAAACTTTACCTATCCATTCACAAGGTACTCATCTTGAGGTCTGTCAGTGATATGGCAGAGATTTTGTCTTCTCTGCATGTTTTTTTACCATGCATCCTCAACTGCACCCAACCCTCAGAAGTACAGTCAGTCCCAAGAGCACTCCATGTTCATGGCCCTGGCTACCACACACCAGAGAGAGCACAGGGGCTGGAGCTCTGCCAAGGAGAGGTGAACATGACAGAATACCTAACCTGGACACAGATTCCTCATGAATGAAAGCCTCACTCCAGCCATTGGCTCCATGGAGGTGCTGCCATCAACTGAGCTTAATGGACTTTTCCAGTGCCTGGTGTTATATTTGGTGTTGGACCCAAATCGTCCAGGTACACACCAAGAGATCAAAGCTGTCAGGACTGGAAGGGAAATGGATGATGTATTGCAGGAGGAGAAGAGTGACTGCAGTGGGGCTCCTTGCTCATGCAAGGAATTGCTACACAGGCTTGTGTTCTCCCTTGTGCCACCTGCACGTGGAGGAAGGAGCTTCCCTGAGACAGAGAAGACTATGTGAGGATTTGCAACGACCTCAAATGTAATTTCATTAACCTGCACTCTTATAAAATCCAGTACAACTCATTTGGCTCTGGGTATTTCTTCCCAGACATTATTTTTACTGCTGTAATCTTGTTGCTCTTGCTTACAGTGAAATCTTTTTATTAGGACTTCAGCATTTGTTTGTTTCTCCTCTAAGCATCCTCTCATAAGTGTTGCAAAGTGTTCTTTTAAATAACCAGACCTATAGCCGGTCCAATAAAGGAACTAGGAATGCTTTATGGTGCAAATCCTTGTTTTCATTGTCTTTTTCCAATTACTTTGTAATTCACAAGGTTCAGTAGCTCACAATGGGTCTCCCAGCCGTTACTGCAAACTTGCATAGCTCTGCTGTAGGAGAAATTACAGGATAGAGAACTCCAGCAAGAAATGTAGCTACTTTGCTTTCTGCCAAGCCTTCTTTCCTCTTGACTTCCTCCTGCCTCTCTGTGTTCTCTTTGTTGTGGCTACAGGGAATGAGTTTCTGGGTACTGCTGCTGGATGCTTCAGAGAACTTGACTGAAAATCAAATTGAGATGAGAAGTGAAACGCTTCCTTTCTGTCCCATGAGAATCCTTTTCAGCTACTAGGGGGAACAACCAACCCCGCAGCTTCTTATGGGTCTTCAGAAAGCAGCTGCCTTTAGCACTGCTCTCTCCAGCAGGAAAGGAGTCTGGAATCCCTGTGTTTGTACTGTGCTGTGTTTATCAGAGGGCAGCTGGGTTGACATGTTTCTATCCTTCCTGGGAAACTGTGAACCTGGAGGAGAAAAAAAAAAGCCTCTTCATCTTTTTTCTTCCCTTCTTCTTTGTGTTCTCCATTGCCTCTCTCTCTGCTACCTCCTTCTCTCCTCCCATCTCCTCTGAGCTGTATGTTCTGGGAACAGGATGTCTGAATGCCCTCCTGCTGCTCCTCCACTGATTGTTACAGCAACAAGCAATAGCCATGCAGAGATATCACCAGGAGCCACTTTATTTGCTGGAGGTGGATTACTGAGGTGTAGCAAGGAAGCAAAAGTTTATTTGGAGGAACAAACAGTAAACAACTTTTGCAAATCACCTCAGGCTTGCTGAGTCCTAGAGAAGAGGTGAAAACCCCTGAGGCCTCTTTCTATACCCCAAACAGAGTGGACTTTCATGAGTTCAGGTCCAAAGTACAGATTTGGACCTTGCTTGTTCAGACTCTGTGTGTGTCTGTCCACCCTTCATCTCTCCTAATAACTTCTGGCACTGTCAGACAATTTCAGCAGTTTGATACAGGGATAGTGGCTTAAAGACATGGTTTCTATATGATGCACAGCAATAGAAGGGCAGTGAAATCCCTCCTCCTGCCTAAGGTAAACAGAAAATGTCATAGGGCCAGGTCTGATTTGATGCTGAACAGTCCAGGTGGACTTTGTCATGGCCTCAGGCATAGAGAAAACTTCCACTGACATTTGTACCTTCCCAGACCTCAGGGAATTTTGTAGAGCTCCAGATATGGATGACAGGGTTGCTTCTTGTCATGCAAGTTTCCAAAACACTGTGCTATGCTTGACTGAAATCAACACAACCTGCCATGAGGCTTTACTGGCCAATGCAAAAGATCCATGGAGGTAATGGATGGGGAAAGAGGGAAATGCTGATGTTTGTACCCATCCTGAGCTGGGGGATAATGGGCCAAAAATTGAAACACAGGAGAGAAAAGCCCCTGCGAACCCTCCAGTGGTCACAGCAGATTGGTGCATCCTGCTGGGAACAGACCACTGGAGGCCATGCAGGAGGTGTCTGAAGAGAATGGGAGTATTTTTTCTCTTTCTGTTTCGTCACCTTTCCCAGGAAGAACCAGAGGATAAGACAATGCTGAAAAACCTCGCAGGAAGTTGGAAAGTATTTATTATATCCCAAACATGAAAAACAAAAAGCATGAGATGAAAACTGACCTACTTCACCTACTTGAATTTTGCGTGTCTAGAATTTAAAAAACCTTATCTAAGAAGGCGGCTTTTACTTGATTGCTTCTAGTCCTGTTCACTAACAAAGATTAAATGTTTACAGACTTGAGCTGGAAACTTGACTAGAAATTGCTGATGAACCAAAATAAAAACGAGGGAAGCTGAGTAAACATAAAGCAGCTGTGTTAAGTGTTTGTCTCTGAAGAGACGTAAAATCTACTTTGGAAAGCTCAGCTGTAAGTTTAAGCATCAGAGTAGCCTTAAGTAACTCAGATTATTTTACAGGTGTTTTAAAGCAGCCTGGAAAAGGAGGATTGTTCACATTACTGAAAGTCTCGAGGGCAGGACATGCTCTCTCTCTCTCCTGTGCCAACTTAGGGACATGCCATTACCTCTACAGCACTAAGATGCTCCCCAGTCTGTAGGAGAAGGTACCAGTTCATCCATGGCTGATGGATAACCCCAGAGCAGAATCCATGTGGGATCGGGTAAGGGCTCTGTTGCCACTATCTTTTATATTTAGAGAAACGTGAAATCCTGAGCAGAGGATGAAGCTCAGAGGATAGCCCTTTCTTTTTCTCTCTTAGATTTTCAGTTCTCATTTATGTAGTCCTTAGAGAGGGATATGTATTTACTGGAAAAACTATGGCCCTTAATCAGAACAGCTCAGCTGGTGACAGTAAATGTGATAGTTGTACCCATGAGATGTCATGATTATTTACCACAGGCTCATTGATAGCAAAATGTTTCTATAACAGTAATAATAATTAGAGGCATGGAATCGCTTTTTGTTGTAATAACCACTTAGGGTTGCATGTTACAGGATGTGAACAACTGTTCATATTGCATGAATGTGAGTTGGAATACTTTTCTGGGTGAACCACATTTATTTTAAGATAATACAGTTTTTCACTCAGCAATTCCACTGATTATCTCAAACATATGCCACATACTGTCATCCCAAAAGGTTAAATCCTAACTCCTACTTATTCTTCCCCCAGGGGATGTCAGCATTGAGATGCAATGTTTCAGTGGAGTCTGCTCCTGAACAAGCTGTTTAAATCCCTTTTCAGACCTGGAATATACATAGTTGTTATGGGTTTCGAAGGGCCAAATCCTGCAGTGTGGATGTATTTCCAGGGTAGATCTGTGTGGAAGGAAGCCATTACCATCCCTGGGTGGCAGCCCAGGCTCTAGTTTACTATGGTGCATTGGGAGCAGAATTTTCAGGGTTCTCTAAAGAAATTCAGCTGCCTGCTAACTATAATTCTAATTAATTTGAAATCTTTCCAGAACGATTCCGGTGCTGTACAGACGTCATAGAATCCACATGTGCATGTGTAAGACATCAGATAACTTACACATGCACGTGTAGAGCTACCTGGGACAGCCAAGTGCTGTCATCCAAGAAGAATTTTGATGCATCCTCTGGCAGCAGTTTGCAGTCTTGACACAGCACATGGAGGTGAAGAGGATGTGCAAACATGTGTCACACTATTACATCCATCTGCTGAGAAGGAATTTAAGTGTGATGATACTGTTGTTTCAACTGCTGTTGGCAAGATAGTCTAGTCATCATCAATGTGTTGATTGTAGCTGTATTTGGCTACAAGGAAATCCAAAGATGCTATATCTTGAACATTATCCTATATTTAGTCTTATAACAAATATTCTATAAATTAAGGCTTTCATATCCAGTGGTATCTTTCTGTTTTCTTCCTAAATGAAAGCCTTGAGACAAAACAGAAAAAAATATCCTGATGTAGAAACTGTACCTTGCTCTTTGACACACTGTTGAAACCATTCTTTACCCTTTCAGTAAAAGGTAATTTACAGAATATACCATATTTTAACTTTTCTCCAAGGTGAATGAACAACTTGATTCCTTCACAACAGATGTCCTCCAAAGAGCCACAGATAAGCTGCCTGGTGAAGGGTACTGGACAGAAAGACTCTTTGAAAGTATCTACTGCTCAGTATTCAACATATCAGCCAAAACCAGGTGTTTTCTACTCACTCTGGATGAGTAGAAGAGGGAGAATGGCAGCTCTACAGCACCCTATGTTTGTAGGTTTGTATCTGTTCAGGGCCCAGTGACATGAGCACAAAGTCTGCCTTGTTTGTTTTTATGAGTTATCTGGGTACAGGCAGTTCTTTGATGAAATAACTGCTTTTCAGTTGTCTCAAGTCTTGCTTCCAAATTTTGCCTATTTTCCCTGGAAATCTCTGCTGAAGTGCATATGAGGAAGGACTAGCTTCTAGTTATGAGCAAGCATGTAACAGTTGAGGTTAAATAGCCTTTACATGTGCTCTCTTTTAAGCATTAAAGGTACTGAATCCAGAGCTAGGCAGGGAGAGGTAAGGAGGACATGGGACACCTTAACTCTGTAAGATGAAGGCAGTTGAACCAATGCTGGAAAAGTGTTCCCAGGTGTCTGTTCAAGGAACAAAATCTGACAGCATGGCTGTTTCCTGCTCCTGGAAAGGCTCCCTGTGTGTCCATCACAAAGCTACTGTTCAGCCCTTGACATGTTAACTGTCCATGGATTATCAAGGAGAGATTCCCAGACAACTCTGTGTTTCAGGATTGTGAATATGCCTGGAAACACACTTGTCTAAAAGTTGGATGTAAAACTCTATCCTAAACATGGCTAAAGGTGGCTTAGGAAGCTTCTTCATGTGCTGGTAGGATGCCTTGTGCAGTAAGGTGGCCCAGGCTGTGCTCCTGCCCAGTACACACCAGTGAGAACTGGGGGATACAGGCAGGATGGGTCCCTTGATGGGACAAGCTCTGCTCTCCAGCTTTGCATAACACCATCAAGACCCAAAAGGCAGCATTGGTTACTCTGAGAGCAATTTTTGGATTAATATAAGCTAAGAAAAACAGAGAAGACACTTGTAAGAGATCCCATTAGAGCTGGAAATAAAGTTTTATCCTTAGAAGACTTTGTGGGTGGATGTGCTCAGCTGCTGATGGGCAATTTTTGCATTTGGTGGCTTAGCTTCCCTCTTGGTAAATGGGTTTGACCTCTTCTGTGATCTCTGGGTGAGCCTTTGATTATCCTCTGACCCCACCTGGTTGCTCTGCAGTGGAGTTTGCAGCCTCATGAAGGCAAGGCTCCCAAGGGGCCATTCAGGCATCCCATGGTGGATCCTGCTCTCCCTGATGATGCTCCCTGTGCAGAGGTGCTCTTGGAAAGTAAGGTCATCTGTTGCCAGAGAAACTACAGCTGCTTTTCTGCTCTGATTCCTTTACTGCCTTGAGGGTACATCCAGACTGGAGTGCTAGATCTGTGAAACACTGAGCTGCTACGTAAGGGCAGAGCAGGGCTCTGTGCCGTGCCTACATGCCTTTGCATAAGCAGGTGGATGTACAGCCCAGCGTCTGCTTGGGTGAACAGCAGGTGTGTCAATGCAGTCTGTACTCCCAGGAAATTCTGAGCCTTAAATCTGTTGCTGCAGTTGGCATCGAGTTCTCTATCATAATGTATGTGGCCTCATAGCTCTTCTCTCCACAGTGTATGCATTCTTTTGTTAAATTTGGTTCATGTTCATCTCCACACCAATTAATGCAGCTCTGACAGTGTGTGTGGGTATGTAAGGGAATGAGGTGCATAACGAGGATTGGGCCCCAGGTACTTCATTATACAGTTTCATACTGTTTTCTAAGGTTACAGACTCTTTTGTCTCCACATATGCCTAGGAATGTTTTCAGCTGGTGTAAACTGTCATCGTTCCTGGGACTTTAGTGGAGCTGTGAGAGTTTCTACTGGTGAACTGTCTGCCCATGGCATTTTACATCACAGCTTAATTCTCTTACATTGAGCCTAATTAAACAGACTGATTTTCAAAACTGTCAAAATGATTTACAATGCCAAGTTTATTTGAGAGTGGTTGGGACTGAGGCATCTTAGGCCAGTGAGTGCTGAGGTGGGGGGAGATGTGGGTGAGTGATTAACTCAGGTCATGGTGTTTCTGCAGGTGTGCTGCCTGCTGTTAAATATCCCTTGACAAGCCTGTATGATTTTTTCACGAGTCTATGATTTTTTAGGTTTCATTCTAGGTTATATGTATCTGCTGAATATTTAAAAGGTATTTTGAAAACTGCACTCAAGACAGCAAAGAGTCAAAAGTAGGTTTATGTTGGATATCAGGAATGAAGGTGGTGGGGCCCTGGCACAGGTTGCCCAGAGAAGCTGTGGATGCCCAACCCCTGGAATTGTTCAAGGCCAGGTTGGACGGGGCTTGGAGCAACCTGGTCTAGAGGAGGGTGCCCTGGTCCATGGTGGGGGGCTCGAATTACATGACCTTTAAAGTCCCTTCCACAGGAAACCATTCTGTAGTTGTATGAATCTATGAAATACATTATTTTGAGGCAACTGGTTTGTAGGTGAGTTTATATTAGAAGAAGGTTTAAGAGCTGTTTCTGTAAGGACACTGGAAGGTGTAAGACAGCAGTGGAAGAGGTATGGAGAAGTTACAGAGCTGTGCAGGGAAGTGGAGGGACACAGCAGCTTCTCTCACCACTGCCCTGGCCTGTGGATGGTGATTTATGCCCGGAGGGAGCTGTGCCTGTGCCTTTAAGTCGAGATGTGCTCATGCAGAACCCCAGTGTGGGGTGAAACCAGGCAGCTCTGGCAACATGTATACACCTAATTTATCAAACACACAGGGGTTTGCTGGTACTTCAGTATGGTCACCAGGTCATGCTGTGCTTGTGGTTATTGCTACTTCTGTTGGAAAAGCAGAACTGTCGAGACTCATTTGAGTAATGCCTTGCAAGTCTCAAATTGTACATGAAATACATGGTGAAAAGCAGTTCAAAATTCTGTGCTTGTGTATATTCTGTGTCCTAGAAACTGTTAAACCCCTTTCATGCAGTGACAGGAGGTTAGCATATCTGCAGAGAGAGAGAGATTGCTGGTGGTTTAGCAATAGATTAGTTGATGTAAAAAGCTAAAGGTCTTCTCTATACATTTTAACCCCCTCAAGTGAGTTGGAAGTTGGAATATCTAATCTAAAAAGACTGGAACAACTTTTTAATAGCCTGAAGGCAAGGGCCAAAATTCAAAAGCTCCAGCATTAGACATTTCCAAAGAAGAGGAGTAAAAATCCGATCCCCCAGTGCCAGCAAACAAATGTGGAAGACAACATAATGTGCTGTGTCAGAGTGTAAACTGTGTGGCCCAGCTACCAAGGGCAGCGGGTTGTTACACACACAACTGATGTGTCCAAGAAAGACAAATAAGGAGACTTTCAGGTTTTAGGTCCAGTACATGCTAAGCAAATGTGTTTAGCTAATGTATCTCTGTTACAAAACCAGTCCTGATGCTGTTTTCAGCTGAAGTCAATGGGTTGTGTACAGTTACAATCTGTTAAATAAGATCCAAAGAGGATTTCCCTCAAATCTGTAAACTAGGTTGATATTGTACCTCCTGAGCTGACAGTGTGTCTCAATATGGTAGAAGATGTCCTGACTTGTTATCTTTTATAACACCTAAGCTTGTTACAATAAGAACTTAAATTTTGTGAGAAGAGAGTGTTTCTTTCCTACTGAACTGGGTCACTTTTCCCTTATCATGCATAATCTTTTATTACACCACCAGAATTATGATACAAAGTGTATTTAATTTTCCACACATAATGAAGACATGCTCTCACAACAACTTGTGATGGCTCTTTGGCAAGTAAATATTTAATTTTTGAATGCATACATTTGTTTTTTGCTAGAAGATACAGAGCTAATTATTCCCTGGGTATTATAACAAAATTAAAGCAGCACAGCCATGGTATACTCATACAATGCATATGTAATTGCAACAAGTGAGGGAAAAAATGGAAATTTCATTAGGGGGAGGTAATGTTTTACACAACTCCCGTGATAAAGGAGATCCCATGTATAGGATGAATTCTATGAAGAATCTGGGCACAGGAGGCTGAGTTTTGTGAACATCCACTCCATGGCTTACTTCAGCCTTTGCAAATGCTTCAATGAATATTTCCACTTGGATATAAATGGATTATCAAGGACACAGATGTAGACTTCCATTGAGATATTTTATGCAATCATCACAATACACACAGGTTTTGAAGCATCTAGATCTCAGGATGTTATATAAGCAGAATAGGGTAATATAGCTCACTGCATTTGCAGAAGTGTCTCGTGAAATGCAAAACGAATAGCTGAGAGGAATATTCTTACTAAGGGAAAAGCAAGGCTTCAGTGTGTGTCATAAATTTTGCTATCAGAATTTTAAACAAGGGGATTGGTTATAGATTTCAAGGCCCCCTCCGCTTGAGCAGCAACTAAATCTTCCTTCCTCTTCAGTAAAATCATGTTAAAACAGCTCCATTCCAGCACTAATGCTGACATCCTGATGCCTGCTGCTGCCCGGGAATATTTTCAAGGTCATTGCAGTCACTGAAAACTCCTGCTGATTTCAGTTGGGATATGGGGATTCCTTGTCCTTTATAAGAGTTCTAAAGAATGTAATGTTGGTGCAAACCAATATGGCACCCGGGAGTTTGGCTACACACAGAGAAATCTTATGACATTTACTCCTTTTTTTCATGAAGGCACATGGAAGATGTTACCAAAACTTCTAGGATCTGTTTTCAGTGATAGGCAAAGACTTTGGCAAGCTTGAGGAGAGGTTAACAAGAACCTCATGACATTCAGTGAGGACAAACACAGCCAGTCCTGCCCCTGGGACACACCAGCTGCACAGGCTGGGGACTGACAGCGGGGGCAGCTCTGCAGAAAGGACCCGAGGGACCTGGGGGGCTATTGGGGGTATTTAAGGGAATGACACCTGACTGTGTGTCAGGAAGTGTGGCCATAGGACAGTCACTTCCCTCAACCCAGCACTTGTGAGGTTGCATCTCACAGCTGGAAAACTGTGCTTTTGGTGTACCCCAGGAAGAGAGAGAGTAGGAGCAGGTCCAGCAGAGAGTCAATGGGGTGTTGAGGAGACTACAGCACATGGAGAGGCTGCAGTTCAGGAGAGGCTACAAATGCTGGGTTTATTTAGCCTACAGAAGATAAGGGGGCATCTAATTACTGTCTTCTGCTAAAGGAAGGGGGTTGTACAAATGATGGATTCAGGTTTTCTGCAACAGCAAAATGACAAGGCAGTGATCATGCATTGCAGCAAGGGAAGTTCCATCCATCTGTATATGTAGAAAGTCATCAGAATAAGGGTTATGCAGCACACGAACAGTTTCCCTGGAGAGGCTATGGGCTCTCCATCACTGAGATTTGTCAGAACTGAACTGGCCAAGGCCCTCAGCAACCTCCCTTAGCAGAGAAGTTGTCCCTGCTTTGAATTGGAGGCTGAACTGGAGGTTTTCAGAGGACCCTTCTCACCTCAGTTATCCTCTGATTCTCTGATTTTATTTCAGAAAGTTGCTAATACCTGTGAAATTTGGTCCTACCATAAAAAAATGGTTGTTAGTATGGCACTCAATCCTTCAGTAAATATGTTCCGTGTGGATATTTATAGTCCTGGCTGCTGCCTTCAGTGAGAACAGAAAGTTCTTACTCCTCTAAGCTCTGTACAGCTGCCAGGAGAGATGGTGAAACCCTAAAAGTCTTTGCTCCCTTCACCTACAGCATTGCACTGTAGATGTTCATTGGTTCCAGCTCCACAGCCCCTGTGATATCTATGGATTTGTGTAAGTGTTTGCAAGGATCTAATTTAAAAAGAGAACTGTGTCTTCCAGGCAGTGCTAGTATCCGTGGGTGAGTTTGGTTGGCTTGCAGATCATGTGTTGATTTCAGAGACAGGAATAAAAAGAGATAAAAAAACAAGTTTCCCATCTGCTCATTCGGTTCCTCCTATCCTTAGGGACACACATGTGTCGTGTCCTGGAGCATCTCTGACATCAGTGTTGGGTGGTTCCGTGGGCTCTGACCACAAGCAGATTTGGGGCTGAACTGCTGCTCTCCCTCTCAGTTGCCCCTTTCCTGTGATCCCTGCGTTCAGCCTGGAGCAGGTGCCCTGAATGCCCACAGTGCCTTGGGAAGCTGATTTAGCCCATTGTATCCTGGTAGCCTTTGGGGAGAAATAAAAGGGAATTGCTTGGACACTGAAAGCTTCTTACAGGTACTTGTGAGAACAATTCCCTGATGATGAGTCTGGGTGCAGAGCAGCAGGAAATTCTCAGAAAGGTTGGATTTCAATGGGAATGACTCTTTTTCCCTGCCAGCATTTCTCTCTTAGCTGTGTTCTCTCTAATGAAATTGCCTGTTCAGCGTTGGGTTGGTAATTTAAACTGAGTGCTATAGATTAACAGTTGTTGCTGCTTTATTATTGAAATGAGAGTCATGGGATCAATTTAACTGTTCCTGGCTTCATTATTTGCTTAAGACAATAGAGTAATCTCTGCAAATTCTATTGCTTTGTGGGTATTTTTAGCTTAATTATCATAGATATTAGCAACAATCAACAAAGATTTCTTAGGTGCCTGTGCTTGCTCCTTGGAACACTAGTTTTTTATAGATTTTGTACTTTTAAGTTGTCTTCCTTCTTCATAGTCAATCCAATCAGCTCTCAGAAAAAGGCAATCAAATAACAAAAGGACCTCAATGCAACTTATTTTGCAAAAACATTAGTGCTTTCCTAGTATTTTTTTTTTTGAAGAATTAAAGGCATAGTGATGGTTGTGCTTTCTGTTATACATTTATAACAATATAATAGTCTGACAATTGGGCCTGTGTAGGTACAATGGGGACTTCAGCTTTTTTAAGGGGGAGTTATTTAATATAGTTCAGAATAAATCAAAATCTTACTTTCAAGTGAGCTTTCGGTAAAGTCTGACTGATTCCAGGTTTACCTTGTTTAGCAAAGTATCAACTCCTAAATCATACTCGTCACTGATGTTTGGATTAGTGATCCCCAGCCGACTTAGGGCAGGGGGAGGAGGTGTCAGGGGAATGTGCTTTTCATCCGTTGAATACAGTGTTTTGAATACTCACATGAGTTAATTTAAAGTCTCTTGGACAACTTTATGCAGAATATGTAAACAAAATTCTCTTTAATGAGCTGGAGCAGAGGTAGATATCCCAGTAGAAGAAAGAAACCAGTCGGCAATTTTGTTTGCACTGCCTGTCTTCCATTTAAAATACAGCAGGAAAAAAGTCTTAATAACATTTCTTAAAAGTGCCAGTAAAAGCACTAAGCAGTTTCTTGCATTTGCAGTGCTGAAAAAGCGGTTTTAATATCTTGTTTCATATAATATAAACACGTTTATCTTCCAGTCAATATTTTGCTAACCATTTAAATTACTGCTACCTACTTTAATCATAATTTCTGGAAACATCTTAAACTACTCTCAAACTACATCCTCCATAAGCTGATATTTTAAGAAAAAAAAATTTTTTTAAGATAAGTAGAACTATCCTTATGTCACAAGCCTTTGTCTTGTACCTCATCCTCTCTCCCTTTTTTCTCCTTTTCCCCTTCCTCCCTAAACAGGTAGGACAGTAGGAAAGCAAGGACAATTTTATATCCATTTTAACAGATGACAGTCTAGTAAAAGACCAGTGGAGAGAGCAACGAGGGCTCTGTTTTAGCACTGCACCTCAAATCTTGTAGGACTTACATGTGTTGCTTAGGTAGTCAGATATGGAGGCTTAAGTATTTTGCTAAGGATGCAAAGAATAATTAAAAGTGAATACACAAAATTGGATTCAATGCCACTTCCACTGGAGCAAAATGTATACAAGTGCCAAACAGTGGGGCTGATGGTTAAATACATTAATCCAGAGGCAATTCTAGTGGTACCTGAGACCCAGCAGATGAGCAGTGTGAGTGTCCCCAGGCAGGACTCGAGAGGTGCCATCCCCTTCCATCCCATGTGGCTCCACACACAACCTCCCTCCACAGGCTTTCGCTGCTTGTTTCCACATTTCTCTGTAATTTTGCCTGCAGCAGAGAGTCTCTTTTCTTGAAAATAACAACAACCAAGATTTAATGAGGTAATTTAGCTTTCCTTTGATAAGATTGTGATTGTAATAGCGTTTGCCTGACTGTATAGTCCCATAGTGCAGACAGAAACTCCAATATCTCCTTCTTTAGCATTATTTGACCAACCAAAAATTCAAGCCAAGGATTGCCTGTATTGAAAGAATGCAAATTGTTTTTTCTCAATATCTGAACAAAAAGGCATACACATATCTGTAGGAGGTATGGAAATGAACATTTGTGAGTGTATAACTGTGGGAAATAAATTACTCCCAAATGTGTGTTATTTTTTTTGCTTTACTAGTTTAGCATATTCTGAGAGATGCTAAAGGAGACTTTTCAAGTAGAAGTTTCCAGCGAGACAGTGGTATCTGCACAAACTAGAAAATTAGTAAGTATTAGTAAATATTAGTAAATATTACCTTCACGAACAAGTGCCAAGGTGAGTTAATATTCACCCTACCCGAGGTGCTGTGCAATTCACACCACCCAGGTACAGAAATGACCTTGCATCTCCCAGATTTTCTGCTGGCAAACTCCACAGGCTGTTCCTACCTCCTGAAAGGCTGTTCCTTTGCTGTGCTGGGCACAGACGTTACCTTCCAGTGTCATCCTAGATCAGATCAGCAGAAACATTTAGTATGTCTCCACTGTGCATCTCTCCTTTCTTCAGTTGTTTTGTTGCTGCTATGACTCCTTCTTGAAATAAATATCCTGCAAGTTATTAGCCTGGCTTCAATCATCTGAAAGCAGATTTTTTGTCTATACTCTGTGAAGGTGTCTAAAAGGAGCTCCAAAGGCTCTGTGGGCTGGGGAAAAGGCATATTTTTGCACATCACAGAATTTTTGGGACCAATACTAACTCATTCATACCTTGACTGAGTTAACATTGACTAAGGAGGTGACAGAAACCAAAGACTTTCTCTTACAGCCATAATTCGAACTATGACACTTACAGATTTGGATAAAAAGCTTTGTTTTTGTAGTAAATGCTCCCCTGTAAGCACCCATCATTCAACTAGGAAAACACTTATTTAGAGCTCTAACTTCAGCCCATGAGCTGAGCTTAAATCAGGTAATTTCTGTCCTATTAATTCAATTTTATCTGCAACAAGTAAAGACTCCTCTTAAATCCTTACT
The DNA here is from genome assembly GCA_013390005.1 of Calyptomena viridis. NCBI lineage: Eukaryota > Metazoa > Chordata > Aves > Passeriformes > Eurylaimidae > Calyptomena > Calyptomena viridis. The sequence continues at coordinate 669,774 of WEIV01014167.1, read as the reverse complement.
ATGAATTCTTACCAGGTTCCATCTCACAATGCCTGCCATTAAACCAACACAGTGGGGCTTTGAATACCACATTTTTATACAGGACATAGATTAGGACTGTACAGTGTGATACATTGATGCCAGTATGTGATAATACTTGATCAGTATGGATTTTTTTTTTCCTTTTACAGTGCATGGATTATGTGAACTGAAATAGAACTTGGCAGCAAGAGCCTGTACCACACAGCCAGAAATCACAACCAGAAGGGATTGTGCTATTTGCACCCAGCAAAGCCAAGCTCCAGGAGGGAACACAAGGGGTGCTAACTGAGCTGGCCCCACTGGATGAATGGGCTAACTTGCAGAGTATTAAATAGTGTTTGCCTCTTGTTAGCAATGCCTTACTGCACACCCTCCTCCATCCTTACTTACAGGCTGCTCTGGTTGTGTTGGGATGGCAGATTTTCCATGTAACTAGTTGATGGAGTAGAGGAAAGGGATCCCTATTGATAAGTTGAGCACAGTTGTAATGAGATTAATAGTGTTGGACAGCTGGGGTGGAAAGCCAGGTATGATAATTTTCCATTAGCCAAGCACACCTCCTCCCTGATGAGACTGGCTATTGCATAGGCTATGTCAGATCCAAGGAAAACACATCTGTCCTCTCTGTCCAGGTAGTTTGTAATGTGCTTTGGGATTTTCTGAGGTGAGAAGAGTGTTTGTCACTGTGGTTCAGCTGAGAAATGTTTTAGGAAGCAATTACCATCTGCCTACTGTCTGAAGAGGGAGAGAACCAATAAGTTCTGGTAATAATGTAATGACCACAATTTCGGGTCACAAGTTTTCAATCAAACCTTGATTCAGATGAGGAAACCCTTAGGGACCATTAAACATGGAAATAAGTGTAGTTACAGTGCCTTCAATATTTGACTGAAGCCAATGACTGTTGTCCTGTTTTTCTACTGTAGCGGCAACATCACCATCTCTGCTCTCTCAACTTTCCTACAGTGAGGAAATTTGTCCTCAGTGATTCATGGATGGATCAGTGTCCTAAAGGACAGAAGTATTGCTTCTGTGATTTATCCATCCTAGACCATTGCCAATCACTGCAGTCTCAAGGCTCCTTCTGCAAGGACAAAGGACTTGGCCTTTGGTCTCATAAATACATTTGTTCACTGGAACTAGTTTATTATCCCATAAAACCTTTCATCCTGTTAATGAAGAAAGCATGAAGCATGTCAAATAGACAGTAATGGATATAAGCTGAATACTGCAGCCTGACTTGATAGGGAATGTTCCAGCCTGTTTTATTTTCAGAACTATCTTCCTAACAAATATTTAGGGACAGGGGAGATTTTCCTACTGTTTTTAAAGCTGAGAAGTAGGTGGCTGGTACAATCCTACCAATTTGTTTCCAAATAGTTATTCATCATGGGATGGCTTTCTCAAAGGGATATAGAAACACTCTTTGCTCAGGACTGTCAAGAAAACTACAGCACTCTTGTTTTTGCCTGGCTCATTTATTGCTTACAGTTTGACTGTGCTTTTAGGAAGGAAAGGTGAATTTAAATGTAAAGGAGCAGAGAAATCCACTGAGAAGATAAAAGAGTCTGAAGCCATTACAGACAAGTGGAATAATTGATGGTAGGAATCTGAAGAACAAGTGCATGTGAGGCTTAATGACATCTTGTCTTATTTTGGGGATAGTAATTTTCAGTTGCCAACACTTGAGTGTGGCTGCAACAGGATACAACAATGCAACCTCCTGCCTCTGTTTATCAGGAGATACAAATTCCAAAGGCTCAACACTGAGGGCTCAGAGTGGACCCAGCTAGCCCAGTGCTTGCTGCTTGGCTTCTGACCTTATAGGCAGTTTTTCACTGAGATGTAGTCTGTGCAGAAAGGTTTGGGTCTTCTTAGAGTGATATGTGCTCAACTCAGCTTCTTCCATGTGTTGAAAAACAAAAGAAATATTTCTTGATAAGGGAATGGGAAAAGCCAAATTAATTAATAATAGTTTTCTAATTTAGAGCCCGATAGCAGCACCAGCTGCCACTCTCCAGCACACAGGCCATCCAGTAGTACCTGCTTGCACTTAGCAGAAAAGTTACTCCTGACTATGTCCCATAGTCTGACTATGGGATCAGAGTGACACACTGGGCATATGAAGATGGCTGTAATTATAGTACTTCACTGCTGCAGAAGGTCTGGTCCCTTGACCTGAGCTGTTCAGATGCTTCAAGATTAATCCCAGAGATTTTGCTGTACTGGAAAAGTACAATAGCAACAATATTAGAACTAGTACAAGTGACAAAGAGCTGTGGTTCATTGCAAAGCCTTCTGTTGCACATAATAAAATTTAAGTGAAGAAATGCTTTCTCAGGTGATCGTTCACTTTTTGCTGCTTATTTTCAATATTAAGAATTATCTTGGTCAAGCGTAACAAGGTTGAATGATGTGCTGGGTAAGCTGCAACAGATTCAAGGACTTGGTGTGAGCTGAAAAATCAAGGACAAGAGATGAACCAACCAGAACTTTACAAGTCCACCTTATGATAATGAATACCTGCTCTCTTAATTCTCAGAGGAATCAGTCCAATTTTTCCATCTTGAGGGACAAAGAAAACACCAGTCCAATCGACTGTTAGTGTGGATTGGCCAAAACTCCTAAGAAAGAAAAATTGTCTTGCTGCCCAAGTGAGAGCAAGAGCAGCTCTCATTCTGCATCTTCATGGCAGTATAAAATGATCAGCACTTCTGCAGCAGATTACAGGGTCACATCTCCCATTACTGTGGGGTATGCAGAAGGCAGAATGCATAACTACAGATACCACAGTCCTGTCTTCTCTGCATCTCTAAATGCTTCTCCTGTGGTTAAATAAAATTCTGAAGTGCTTTGGGTGTGCTATTCCCATCTGCTTTCATTGCCTTTCTTTTTTTTTTATTTTTAATAGCAATGGAATATGCTGAGCTGCAAATGCTGTTATTCGCTGCATTTGTCCTCATCCCTGGAGTTATATATTCGTTTCCAGCTTGCAAAAATAACCTGTTTATTCCATTTCTAAGTTCTGCGTGAGATGGTTCTCATTTTCCCTGTGCTAGTTCCCTGTGGCTTTATCACTACTGCCTGCCCACCTATGTGCTTTGTCTCAGCTACAGAGTTTTCCTTCTCTAGAAAATTCCCAAGCAGTTCTCTCCAGCAGCAGAGAAATTATGGTCAGTGCAGAAGTCTCTTTGTATTGAATTAATTGCAAGCCTCGCTATTAATGTCTGAAAAAGCAGCATGGTGCCCTGGATGATTCTGGGGATCATTTATTTCTCTGGCTGTCTCCAGTCAGTCAAAATAGATGATCGTATGCTCTGTGCTCCCACCTCCACACACCTTATGCATCTCACTCCCCACTCCGTGCAGGCTGTGCCAGCCCAGCCCATCTGCTGAGGGGGCTGCAGCCTGTGCCCACCCCAGCACAGGGATGAGCTGAATTTCAGCAGTAACCAGGATGGTCACCAGTGCCACAGGGGATGGGCATACGATGCTGGGCTTTGGTTGTCACAAAGCAGACTGAGGGTGGGTGTTTAGAAAAATGCACCTTCCACTAAAAAATTATGAAGCCCAGGGATGTATTGTTGAGGGGTGCTGGAATTTTGTATAGGATGGCCAAGCACGTCTCAGCCCCACAGTGGCCATAGATGATGTTGTCTTGGAGCTGGAGGGCTGGCTGCTTCCACTTGGCCAGCTCCCTGCTTCTCCATAGTTGTACAAGTCTTTGGTTTCCAAAAATACTGTCATTATATTATGAACCACTTTATCATTTCTTTATTATTTTCCATTCAGAGACTGCAAAATTAAATTACTAAGTATTCCCTAACTCTACCTCTCTTCACACAGCTCTGGTCTCTTCTGAACTCATGCAGAACCAACAACTCTCAGGCAGACATGTGCAGATGGATCCCTGGAGCATCTGTAGGATACATTTATGAGTAATTACCTATCATCTGGAAGGTTACAGAGCCACCACATAAGTGCAACCTGCCTTCTGCATTTATATCTAATTCAAGACTAAGAAACATCTCTAGCAGATGGGAAAACTCTCCAGACTCTCAAAACTTCTCCAAGATGGATTATTTACTATCTAGCACCTATCAGAGCAATGAGAGCTTGTCCAACACATTTCTCTTACATCTACTTATTCTTCTTTATTCCATTAAGATCCCAATCAAGATTGATCAAAATACTGAATGAAAAACTAGTCGGCACAAGGGATCTATTATTTTTTACCTATTTTATGACCTATTTTTTAAATTTGTGTGTTGCTAGAAAGTTGTATGCTTGGTTTTGATGCCCTTTGTGTGACATATGCAGAAATGTTTCCTAATCAGTTTATGCCAAAACTTTTCAGCCACTGGGTTGTTGTTGTCTAATGCCACATTTACCCTGGTTATTTGCTGTTCATAGTGCAGGACTGTCCCACTCAAAGCAGACAAGTGGCACAGTTTCTCTCTGACCTGCAGGACAGTATTGTGAAAATGACATTCTTTCCATAGAACCTGTTGGAATCCTCTCCACTAACCTCACCAGGAGCTGCACAAATGCTTTTCTATCTAGGATACTCTTTTATATGCCACTCTGGCACAGCCTAAAAATACAACCTTAACTTTGGCTTCAATTGGATATGGAGACTCAATCTGGATGTTTATCTGAAATGTCTTTTAGTGTGGAAACCACAGCTGTTGTGAGTAGAGAAAATTATGTAACGAGATGAATGAGTTTCTGCTGTTTCATGAGACTTCTCTTGACAGAAGAGGTATCTGTGGCTGCTGGGGCAGGACATAAACATTACTCACTACATGTGGTTTCACTCTGAGCTTGCTTCAATTATCACCTACACTTCTTGTTTGCTGTTTGCTTCTCCCAACTGCAATGAAGTCATCCAGATGGAAATCACTTGTTTGGCTCTCTGTGAATAAAACCAAATCCTTTTGGATTTATCTAAGCACTGCCTAAGCACCTCATCTTTCCTCTTTAAACCATTATCTTCCATTTACCTCACATAAACAGAATTTTAGTTGTTTTAGTTCTTGCATTAGTATATAGACAAGGATGCTTGGCAGGACAGGCTGCCAAGCCTGTCAGTCTGTAGGCCTGGCACAAACTTGGAAGTACAGAAGAAGTTCTTGCATTATAACTTTCTAATAACCTTTTTCAAAACTCAGCTTTAAAAAATGTCCAAGCAAAAGCTCACTATGTACAAACTGTTTCACTTGCTTTTAAACCAACATGAAAAAGAGAAGGAAAAGCTGATATTTCAGTTCTACAAACAGCTCAGCACTTCTGAGCTCTGGTTCAGTGGCTCTGCTCCAAGACCTCTGTTGTCTCTTCCCTTCCTACCTGGAGTGTCCTGAGACTGCGCATCCAGAGAGTTTGGGGAAATTTATGAAGAACAAGTATTATGGAAATCTTGTCTCATAATTTTGGGGTTTTTTTAAAAATCATTCAAACAACAAACTATACAAGTATTTGCAACAGCAAAACGAAATATATTTTAGATATGTTGGTATTCATGGGAAGAAAAATTTATGAAATATATGAACCCTCTCCAACAGTAAACCTATTTTTTCCCTCCTCTCATGAAGTGATTGATTCTTTAGAATTTCCCAAATGTATCCAGAGTAAAAGCAGTGCCTCACAATGGGGTTTGACACTATTTTTGCCATGGTCAAAGTGAAAGCTCACATTGTCAGCAGTAAAACCCCGAAGGGAATGTGCCAGTCAGGAGAGATTAAATGTTCTTTGTATTGTACAACAAAAGGCGTTGAAAGGTTGATTACAATAAAAGCTTTCCAAAGTGACAGCATTGGATTCCTTCTCCTTTTTCTTCTTCCCTTTAAGCTGTTATACAGTTCTAAAAAGAAATAACATCTCAGCAAAGTGAATGGTCATTCAATACTCAAGATAAAAGGTCCATTCCTTTTTCATGAACAGAGAGAGTCCTTTGCAGTCCCTGGGGGTGAGCTGTGGAGCTGGGTGTCTTGCAGAAGGTGGTTGTTGCCTTGAAAATGAGAAAATTTATCTTCAACATACACTGATGTTGTTTTGAGGTTGGACAGGTTTATGTCAGACTTTCTAATCTCTCCAGAAGGCAGTTTCATTAATGTCACAGCAATTTTATGGGGTTGATATGACTTCTGAAGAGTGTCTCTCTGTGGCTTTTATTGGATTTTTTGCAATATGCCTAGTTTAAAGTCAGAACACTAAGAAACTGAGAAATAATCCCAAATTTACTCACTGCAATTCGAAAATCTTTCAAACATTTCCAAGCATTTCCAACTGTTCAAAGCTCTGCTGAGGTCTTTCCCAGAATCACAGAATATTCTGACTAGGAAGGGACTCACAAGGATCATTTCATCCAACTTCTTCCTGTTCAAGCACAGAGCCTGTCAGTGAGTAACACCTTGTTTTTCGGGGACAGACCAGTGAGATTGGATCCCATCCTCTGGTTAGAGCATTCAGCATCATGGAGGAGTGCAGAGATGAATGGCATGGACTGCTCAGTCTTTTTTGCTTCAGTTGACTTCAAGAAATTAAATGAAATTTACTTTTGTTTGTCTGGGGAATTCAAAGTAAAAGTCAGAAAATTAAAACTAAACCAGTAGCCTGCCCTGTTGAAATGAAATACATGAACTAAAATTCCTAGGCGTCACCCACACATACCTTGGGTTAATGCAGCTCTGTGTTTATCCAGTTAGGAATAGAATGGGGGAAGAAACAAGATCTCATCAGGCTGATAGATGAGGAAATATTTTCTCAACAGAAAACCATTCTAAGTGATATGAAGGCTTTCCTATATTTGCAATAACTGCATTTTCTGTAAGCAAATCATCCTGATGGAAAATTTCCAGCTATCTTTTTTGAGAATAATTGGGTCATGATAATGCACCCTCTTGAAGAGAGCCTGGAAAGATTAGGCATGCTTGCTTTGAAAAGATTAGCCACGCTTGTTTGGGAAAGGAGGGGTCATGATAAAAATAACAACTGCTTTATCTAAGCATATCAGAAATCTTTAATTGTGATTTTATACAAGAGAGGACAGATATAAAAATGACAAGTTCCAATTCATAAAAGGGAAAGCAAATTTAATAAGATCTGAGACTATTCCATGAATAGCAAGACTAGACAAAAGAGGAAAAGGTGGCACTGAACATCTGCAAGTCTAGAGTGTAAATATTCCCAAATTGAAAGAAATGCTGAAACAAATCTCTCTGTGTGCAAATGGCATAAAGACAATGGAATTCTCCAAAGCTGTGGGCTTTTTGTACTGTTTTTTTTCAGTTGGTTTAGCACTAACAAATCCAGACCCTACCTAAACCAACTCTATTAACAGACAGGGCAGTGGAGAGGGCATCTGGTTCATCTTCCTGCTTCAAAGCAATCACTAATGATCCTGACATTTCTTCAGCCTCTCTGTTGACGGGGCTAAACACACATCTAAGCACCTCATCTTTCCTCTTTAAACCATTATCTTCCATTTACCTCCCATAAACAGAATTTTAGTTGTTTTACTTCTTGCATTAGTATACAGACAAGGATGCTTGGCAGGACAGGCTATTTCCTCCCTTCTTATTCCTATTAAGGATATTAAGGACAAATCTATCTCCTAGATTTTTGAATTGTTGCTGAGTCCACCATCATTTGCAGCTGTCTGCAGATTTTTTTTCTCTTCCTTGTTATCCTATATCATTATTGCCAACCCCTTCACTAGAACAGCAATATGCAAAGATTTCTTTCACTTTATAAAGAGCTCTTCATGTTTGATCATCAGCTCAAGCTACTTCAGCTGGCTGGGGAAAGCAAACCAGCCCCTATGATGTGCTCTGGAGCATTTTTCTGACCTGTTACCCTCATGTTGTTAACCTTTGCTGCTAATCACCCTGTTCATGCTTCTGAGAGCTGCTATGTGGGCTTGGCAGAGGTGGCAGACTCAATACTTGTGTATTATGGGTTGTGTATTGCCAGCCATGGAGAACTCTGTTTGCAGAAGAAAATTTTTTGATACTTTTTCCCCAAAATACTTTACTGGTTTATGACTAACCAAAAAAAGGAATTTGTGCTTGAAGTTTTCTCTCATTGCCTCTCTGTGGATGAACCCAGGCTGCACCCTTGCTGGACAATTGCCAAGGTATTTATCTGTTTCTCATTGGAACTGTGGCTGGGTTTCCTTTTTGATATTCCAGTGGAGCAAATAACATTTGTAATTCTCTTTCAATCCAGCAAAGTATATCAACAGCATAGTTTTGCAAGTTTGCCTTGCTAGTGCAAAGTACTTGGTTCCTTGTCGGTCTGGGATAGGGTCCCTATCAGGCTTTTAAAATGTGTCACTGTAAATCTTTGCATTACATGATGGTGCCATCCTGCTGGGTCTCTGTTGGAGTGTGATTTTGGCAAGGTTCTGCTTTGAAGGCTGTGGTGGGTCATGGAGTGCTCCTTCTCTTGCACTTGTTCTTAACCCTGTGGCACATTTGTGGTTGTGAGCTGTGCTCAGAGTTCATCTGGCTGAAAAATAAGTGTCCAAAAGCAGTGGTCACTTTAAACTCCCTGTCTTTAATCTGTTGCCCAGCCCTGCTCACATCTGAAAAGCTAGCCTGAAAACAGGATGGGGGAGTGGGGAGTGTGTGGCAGGAGGGGTGAGGAGGGAGGAGACGTTTCAAAGCAAGGCTCCAACAAAGAAAACACAGAGAACTCTAGCTTAGCTGAAGTGGATTTAGCTCTAAATACATAGAAAGCAAAGTAGGATTTTTTTTAGCTCTGCTTGTGAACCTTTGCAGAGTGCAGGTGCTTGACACAGTGAAGGAGCAACAGGAGACTCCAGGCTCACTGGAAGATTGGCAATCTCCTGTGCTTGCACTGGTGCAGGCTGGTTGGCCCTCCTTCTTGGGCTGCCCTTCCTCTGAATCAGAATCAGACCATGTGTGAGTGCCATCAGCACCCAGCGAAGGGCTTCACAACCTTTCCTGAGCAAACCTTTGGTGTCTTTTAATATATATCTATTTTTCTTGGCATCATTTCCCGAAGGAATTGGTACCAATACGCAGATTTCTGGAAGGAATTAATTATTGCTTTTCTAAGTAGCTCTCTTCTGCCAACATGCAACAGTACCACTTCCAGTAGTTTCTGGAAAGCTTTGGTTCCATGTTGTGAGATTTTTCCCACTGCACAGCTCTTACTACTTGCCACTGTGTCTCAGAGCTTAAAGGGTATTGTGGCACACTCAGGGACTGATGCTCCTGTGTGCCAATGTAGTGTTTGTTTTAGATATATGAGTGTTTTAGCTGTAAATATGGGCATGGGATATATTTGTGAAAATGTAATTACTGAATGTCCAGTTCCAGGCACAGGTACGTTAGATTTTCCAAAGGTCTTTAGAGATTTAACCTCTGGCCACCCTATCTAACTTTTTCAGATTTCTGTCTTGGGTTGCATCTCTCTTCTCCTGTGGCAGAATCATGAACTCCTGTGGCTGTGGTTTCTATGTTGGCTTGGTGTTTGGGTGCAGACTGTGTCCAGAGGGCAAAAAATCTATGAGTAGGTGAGAGCTCTGTGTAAAACTGTTTTCATTGAGGTCTGGGATGTTTAATAGCAGTGCTTTGTGTAGCACCCCCTTACCTTTGTCAAGGACCAAATGCAGAAGGGCTTCCTGTGGAGGAAGGGAGACATTGTATTGTTGTTTCCCATGGGGAGATCATCAGGGAGAACATTATTCCCTGGAGAGCTGGTGTCCAGATTCAGGAGGTCCAAATGTGTCCACAGATACACCAACCTTTTCAGTTTCTTCAGTCACAAACTCACTTTGACATTCTCTTGCTACCCAAACCACCTAATGCACCACCATTTGCTCTCTCTAGTATTTTCCTGGTGAAAAGCATTTTCTTTAGCAGTGCTGGTTATGATGGATGGAGGCACAGATGTAACAGTCTGTGTAAGCTGACACTTAGTGACAGACCAGTCGAGCAAAGCCACCACATGGGCAGTCGTTCACATCAGCACAATCCAATCCTGCTGTCAGATAATGTGTCCTCAAGATTACCCAGGCAGATCTGCTGTCTTGGAAGTAGCTGTGCTGAGGATCAGATCCCTCAGTGTTTCTGAAGTTAACTTGATGCCTTTTTATCACACAAGCCTATAAACGATGATTTCAATAAATTTGCCTGGAGGGTGTTTTGATCTTATTTATCATGAGATGTGTTATCATCTGCTTGGTGAAATCCTATGTGGCAACAGTATGGCAACAAATGCAGCACTTCTGATGGAAAACTGTTTGAATGGTCTTGTGTTGTCAGTGAATCTTTAAACTGAATGTGTTTTTTCTTTTAATGACTGCATAAAAAGAAATGTAGACAAACATGTTTGTTTTAGGGGACAGCTTGAGTTGGTTGAGCTGGGCTGCTTGGGTTCTGTGTCATGAGTGCTGTGCAATTCCTCTGAACGTCTGGAGCTGCTGTTATATCAAAGACTCAGCAATGGATAGAGACCAAAATTAAGGCAAAATTAATTTTGTACTGGGAAAGCCAGATTCAGGTCCCTGTTCTGCTTAATTCCTGCCTGTGAGTGCCCTGGGGGCTGGAGACACACGTGTCTGTGGCTGCAGCTGGGAGCCCAACAGTGCCAGCACTGCCTCAGCTACAGGACCTACAGCTCCCCATCACATTAAATGGGCTTTGTCCCCTGAGGCTGTGAGGGTGAGAGGTAGGTGTGTCATCTTTTATGTAATTAAGATAAGGTCGTAAGTATTTAAATAGAGGTTTTGTTGAGGAAAAAAATCCATTTACTTAAATACCTAAGATTTGTTTGAATTTTTTTCCCCTTCAAATATTTAAGGACAGAAGAAGACATCTTTGATTTTAATGAGACTGGATAACTCAGGAGGCCTTCAGAGAGTGTTTAGGTGACAGAAATAACTTCTTACCTATGGTGCCAGCAGTGACAGCAAGTTTTTAACAACAGTGGTTCCTTAAGAGCTCTGGGTCTTTAAATAAGAGTATTGATGAACTCCATCAATAAAGTGTGAGTGTGTCTAGTAAGAGATTAGAATAGAACAGTTTCATGTTCTTTACTCCCTGCCTCTAATTTACCTCCAATCTGGCTTCAACTGATACTTTCTGCACAATAAACAAGTTAAAAGAATCTAAATGATTATGTGTGCAATGAATGCAGAAGGACTTACTGTGAAATGTAAAGTAAGGTGGTATTAATGCTATGCTGAGATAATATAGACTTGGAATGTGGATGCCATATCTACAATTCTATACAAGAAAACTATAAGATAAGATGCCTGATACAAGATGAAGGGCAGGATGCTATAGCTTATCTTTGAGTTCTCATACTAAATGTGTTTCAGACAAGTCAGTTCTCAAATTTTTTTTCAATACATAAAATTTCCCTTACTGATTTTCTTAAGTTATTCAGTTGATGTGGATATCCAAGATAACCTCAACATGTAAAAACTGTATTTTGTGTACTGATACACTTCAACTAGGATTATTCTATTTTTCAGCAGAACACTTGCAATATGAAATCTTGTGTTTACTCATTTTCTTTGTGTTTTGACTCCTCCAAGATTTTCTGTAAGGGCGCCAATGCCTGCAGCCTCAGTCTGTACTGATGGAAAACCCTAGGGAATCCAGGTGAATTGATCTTTTGTGAGGATCTGAGTCACAACAGAATATGAAATGGATTTATGGCATACAGAGCCATCACGCACTCCACAGAATTCAGAGTTTAGTGCCGTGAATCTAGCTAGGAGATGTAAATTCATTCCAGCCATGAGATGTAATAAGTCTGTGCAGACTGCCAGGCTTTATGTCCCCTGAGTGGCCCAGCTTTCTTGCTTTTGAGAGAGACCACGTATAAGAGAAAACATTGTCTTCTCCCCTGCAGTGTGATCTGATCCCAAGTCTCTTTGTGAGACTCTGTATGTATTCTGGAGTCCTGTGCCTCTGAAAGAAAGGAGGAATAGGCTAATAAATGTCCTTTAATCCTTTTTACCTTAAACATAAAATCTATTTTGATGTTTTCAGGTAACAGTTGAAAATGTTGTTTCCATTCTGAAATTCTTAATAAACAGGGATAAGGGAAATAAGATAGACAATGAGTATGGTATCTGTGAGCAGAACTCTCTCTGCTTCAGTCATACCTATGACTGAGCTCTTATTTCAGATGTCTTTTATCTTCTTCTGTAAAGAAGTACTCTTAAATCATCATAGTCCTTGTCATAACAGTTGAAGGATCTCTGGAATAGGAACGGCAAAATAAACCGAGGTAAAATATGCCACTCACTATGAAAGTGTGCTTGTTGTGTGTTTTTAATTAAAAAAGTGCATGGCATTGATTGAAATGCTTTTGCCAGATCTGCATATCACTGAGTGCTGTGATGGGAGAGATTTTTAATTTTTAATTTCCACTTTGTAACCTGTTTAGGTTTTGTTCCCCACCCAATTCTTTCTAGTGAAAACAAGCCATCTGCACAGTCACCCATAAGCTCTCTAACCACGCAGTACTGAAAAAGCACAGGCAGTGTAGTTCTTAGTGCAGGTGACTTCAGAGGCACCTAAGTGTCACTATGGAGTTAGAATCAACATTCCAGTTAACTGCAAGATGGGAAAACCCACCTCGAAATCCACGGCAGCAATAAACCTGAACACCTGTGGGTGGCATTATTGGCCTGCTTTTCATTGCTGTGCAGGGCGAGAAGCAATTACTGACCCGCAGAAGCAAGTATTGGTACAAATGGAAATGAATGATGCATAGAAGCTCAGCTTTTGACAAATTTCTTTCTTCGCAACACAATGATTTTGGAGAGAAAAAGACTGGTTATGACTATTCTGTACTCCAGCTTCTGCCTGGTTATTAAAAGCTGCATGACCAAGTATGACAGTCTGGAATGTGCTCAGTAAAGCTGTTTGCACTTTCAAAAAGCAGTGAAATACCTGTATTCATAAACAATATATCTACGTGCCTTTAAAAGCTACTTAGAGCTAAAATAGGTTCCAAAGAATATGTTAGCCAAGATGTATTCCTGTGATTGAATACATCTAGTCCACAGAAAGCCATAGGCCTCCCTCCCTGGCCTCCTCTGCTGTTTGGGGTGCCCTGTTATCCTGATCCCTCTCACTCTCCTTCCACTGAGGGGTTTCTCAGGACTCTTTCCCAACTACTCTTCTCTGTGACTCAGACCTTGTGTCTAGGTAACAACATTTGCAAGCATAAATCTAACTCCATTGCTCTGCTGGTGCTTCCCCACTATCTGACCCACATTCAAGAGAACATCTAAGTTTCGTTGACATCTTTTCAGAGCTATTGAGCTGCCAGGTCTAACTCCATGCAGCTGCAAACAAGTTATTCTGTACTCCTGTCCTGCTGTTGCTTTCCTAGACTAGTATGGACAAAATCCTGTCTGTTGGGTTGAAGCCTTGTCCCTGTCTAAAAATTTTATGTACATGCTTTTATTTGGCCAATGTCTAAAACTTGCTGATTCCCACTGCAAAACACTTCTCACTCCCCATTCATATATATAAACAAGGCCTGAAAGGTTTTTGTCCCATTTCACTTACTGCAGTAACTGTTTTTCTCATCTTGGTGACAGCCTTGTAGCTGTTGGGAAGCCTCTGGAAAGGTGATTTCCTCTAGTCTCTCCCCTCGACCGTGTCACCAACTCTTTGTATTCCTTCACTGCTTCCCTCTTCCCAGTCACATCAGGAACAAGTGAGCTCTTCTCATTTGCAGCACTGTTCATGGACATTTCTCTCTTTTTCTCCTTCCCTCTATCCTTTTTATTACTCTTGAGTTACCAGCTCTCACCTGGGCCCTGCTAAAATCCTTAATAATGCAGCTACCAAATACTGAGAGATGTACCTTGAAGTTTTTCTTGTGCTCAACAGGAGCTCTCTATAACCAAATCTACCTCTTGTTCATCCATGAAAGTTTTCCTATGGCACTCAGGAGTGGGTGGGAAGTGTGCTGAGGGTTCTCTGTCCCACAGACCTGCATAGGCATCATCTCCTGTCTGGGTTATGGCCCCTGTCTGTTCCACAACAGGCTTTAGTACTTGTCTCACTGAGCTATTTTTATGTTCTCTACTTATTTGTGACTTTGAAGAATGAAATTTGGGTTCAGATCTAAGGTTTTCAGTCAATGCAGTAATACAGATAATTAACTGCAGCTATATATGTCTGACACTGTGAGTAGATGACAGCTTTCATTTCACTGATATATTCCTTAACAGTTTACTGTGGCCAAAGCCTGCTCCTGGCTGTGTGTACGTGACCTGCCCACTTCAGCGATAGCAGGGATTGTTAGCAAGAACACTCCAGTCTTGTTGCTGTTATTTCACTATCAAGGCAATTTATGGTGCAGTGAGATAATAGGAGTAGACGGGTTTTAGCTTTGTTTACAATGGCTGTGTTTAACAGTAACTCAAAAAGTTGGCACTGCTGACAAAAGGCATAAAAGAAAAAGAAATCATGTTTGATTGTTTGTGAAATGGAATGTGATTTCATTTCTTTCATTGACATTAGATTTGGAAAAAGAAAATACAGGTTCTCTTGCCAGAAATTAAAGCTACCATTTAATTTTTTTTTTGGCAGACTACTATTTTTTAAAATTTGTCTTTAGATCTTGGATTAGTATTTAAGAGAGAGAAGGGAGAATCCTGAAAACAACATTATAGGATTTAGTATTACAAGCTTTCACTCTGATAAATGGAAAGAGATAACAATCTCAGGAAAAAGTTCTTAGTTGTGACTTTTTTTTGTTCTTAAATGCTTGAGGCTGCATTTGACTTTTTTATTAACAAAATAGGATGAAGTTAAATCCTGACCCATACTCATGGAAATCTATGATTATTTCCAGTAACCCTCAAGGCTCTTTGAAAGACTCTTAGGTGGGAATTGTTCCATCTCGCTTTAGAACTTCACTAAGGGCTGAAACTTGGAGCACACTTAACCTGTGCTCCCCTACAGATAACGAGGTGATTGGTTTTACCGTGGGCTGAATCGCTCTCTGGAGATGCCTGTCTCTGCTCATTGATTAACTCCCTTCAGTGATTATGGTCTTTATGTTCCTGAAATTTGGTGGAACAATGGGAAATAGCCAGAATGATGGTGCAAGGTACCAGTCAGGCTCTGCTTTCCAGTAGCATCTAACAGATTCAGGATTTTAAAGCAGTGAATATTCTGCTGATGTGGACACTTCAAACTGGGTTTGCTGTGGGGATGGGTGTTGCAGGCTTCCTTGTCTCTTCTTGCCTACAAGTTTGATTCAACATTGAAAGGAAGCTGTTGAGAAGTCTCTGACCCACTTGCATCTCTCAGTTCAGACCCTTTCTTTTAGTACCTCCATCCCCAACAATCAGCACGGGCCTTGTGATTAGCTTGGGGGCAGAAAAAATCAGATTGCCTTAATACAATAACTCTCCTTGTAATTTTTTGTTGTGTACACACAAGGTTTTGAGTTCCTGTGCTATCTCTGTTTAGGCTTTTTGATACTGTGCTATTACTTTTCTAGACCATCCAGCAAAGAGAAATATCTAATACCAACTAGAATGGCAGGGGAAATTCAATCTGGAACATCTCATGTTTGTGCTGCCTTTTGAGCCTGAAATACCTCCAGCCTTGGAGAAAGTAGGCAAAGGCTGCATTACAGCTTCCCTGCAGTTGTTTTGAAAACCTTTTCAGTTTTTTTTTCCCCTACATTTCAAGGTTGTAAAAAAAATTAGCTCTGAAATATAAATCAAAGTCTTCAGCTCCAGCCTTAGGAAAGAAAGATGCTATAATAAACAAAGGTGTGTGAAATGAATGATTGTGAGAGGCTCAGAGGTCTGTATCTCCTGCTATAAAACCTCCTTTACTCCTGTGGCTCCTACATGGACTCTCTACTCCTCCAGTTTTCCTCACTGCTTCAGTGCTTCATGTCTTTCCATAAGTCTCTCCCCCTCAGACTTGGGCTCAATTCATCATTGTCCTGGTGCCATCTTCACAGCAATGATTTCTCATTTTGATTTATTTAGTATTTTGCAAACCACATTAGAACAAAATAGCAAAGTAACTGCAAGGTGATGATAACATTTATTCCTTCAGGGCCCTGATTTTTCTCAGTAAACTGACACTTCTTTGTAACAATGAATGCTCTCATTGCTGTCTTCCATGTTTTGAGTCAAAAAGCAGCAGTGGCTGAGAGATGCTAGATGAAGTTATTTCACTGGAAGTTTTGAGTCAAATTTGCATGAGCTCTGGTGTATTATAGCCCTGGTTCTGGAACACTGAGGAATTCTTACCAAGCTGTCAGAAGAAATCCGAAATTTGTGTGCCTTTCCTGGAACCTACATCTGAGGCATGGAGGTTCCTAAAACAAACCAGCCAGTGGTGCTCGCAGCACAATAATAAAGTGAACTCACATCCTAGAGAAACCTTGTGGCAAATCCCTGTAATTTATATAAATATCACCAGCATGGGCATCAAGGCCCCAGGACAGAATCCCTGGGGTTGCCAGGTCTCCACACATCTGGAGAGGGCTCACTGTGGTGGCTCTGCTGTCTCTTTGGTGGAGGGGATTTAATGGCTGGCTGTCTGTGATGTTAATGACTGAATCATTTCTGCTCCAGCACTTTATTTTATGTTATGACTTTCCAGTTGGATAGCTCCAGTACCAGTGGGGTGTAATGTATCAAGCACATTAGGAATCTCCTACTTTACTGCTTCAGACCCACTGAAGCCATATATCTCCATGTTTATTGAACTTTCCAGTTGAGACCTTGGAGGTAAAAGAATTAGACTGCTAAGATGCTGCATGGTGTAAATAGCTCAATATGCTACAGAAGACACAAGCTTTAAATTGCTAATAGAAGAACAATGTCCCCTTCAAGTACTGAAGGGGGTCACTTCTTGAGCCCACAATGTGGTGGCTAATCCCCAGAACCATGTCATTAATAAAGCACGGAGCCATTCCCACTGTTCAAGGTTTCAGTGCAGGGTTTACAAGAAAATAGAGATTATTAGTAGCACTGCAATGCTGTGGTGGTTTATTGGTCCAAAGTTTCATATACACTGACCTGCATTTGCCACATGATTTTAAGATTTAATTACATGCTATAATACTTCCAAATGGAGGTATGATGACTTATTTGTAACAGAATGGGACAAAAAGCAGAGAAATTCTTCCAAAGTTCTGGTTTCCTAGCAGTTTCTTTGTCATGGACCTTCCTAGAAGGTCTCATTTGCTAAAAAACAAACAGCTCTCAGATAGTTTGTATTATCCTGGTAAAGATCTGGTGTCTGAGTGGCAGTATCAAGAACCTATCTGGAAGAGATACAGCTTTTTTAGAATAAGGTAGTTTTTAAAATCTCTGCAAATAGTGAGGCTGCAGAGGTTTCACATGTAGTTTAAACAGAAGAGAAACAAGTAATCCCATCTGGCAGGAGGCTGAGCACAAACTGTTCATCAGAACATTTTATCTACTCAAAGAGATTGGAGTTTCACATTCTCAAGCATCTCACATCTTAAGGTCAGAAGAAGATGAATATAACTTTTATTTTTCCAGGAGTTCTGTTGGTTTGTGATCTAACCTCTTGTTGTTCCCTGATCTGTGGCACTGTTACCAGTCAGCATTTCAGTGAGTATTTCCTTCAATATAGTGAACCTGGATTTTACCTTCTTTCTTCCCTCCTGCTAACTGGGGCTACAGCACCAGTATAAGTTCATGCACACATCACATGTCTTGATAGCTGTAATTGCAGATATTTGGCTTGGTTTGTGCAAAGCACTACTGTACTTGTCTCTCAAATCAAAAACTAACCTTCAAACTAACACACAACAGTGAACCATAAGGAATATTGCACTGGCAGAAACTGAGAATGGTCAAAAAAAAAAATGGCAGAGAGATGAGGTGGAGTGGGTGGGAAGCAATCCCTGCAAGTCCTATCCCAAGGAAAGTTCGAGAAAGTAAGGTGAAAATCAAAACATATCTTGTAAAAAATAATCTGTGTATATTCAGTGCCTTGACACTCAAAATTTATTGTGATTTTATTTAATTTTATTTCCATTATTAAACTCTTCTTATCTCATTCTCACTTTCTCTTTCTCATTCACTTTCACTTTCTCATTCTCATTAACTCTTTCTCACTTTCACCCTTCTAATTCTCTCCCCATCTCACTCAGAGAGAGTGGGTGAGTGGCAGGGCTTGGTTGCCAGCTGGGGTCAAACCATGACAAGGCACAAAGCTCTAGAAATGATAGGTGAAATGCCTTTAACCCCACAAGGAATTAAATTTAGATTGAAAAAGAAAGACAAAGTTTAAAAGATATTCAGCAGAACTCGAGCAGATCCATCCATGCACTAATAATCAAGCACAGCAGAATTCCGTGCAACTTTTCCACTCAAAGGCATTTAAGAAAATTGCTGACAATAATCACAGGCAATGCTTGATTCTTTGGGACCTTTACCCACTGAAATGTGAAAGGAGAATAGGAGCAAGGAGGTTTTGTAGAGCTGCTTCTCTTGGAAAATGTACTACTCCTCTGTGGGTGGTATTTTGCTATAGGCCAGATAATTACACAGACTTTACTACACCAGCTTCTCGGGCAATAGTAAGGCTGCAACTCAGGGAAACAGTCGATGCTGAGAAAACCACCCCTTGCAAGATTTATGATACCAAACAATTTGACAGATATCTGAGTTCATGGCAGACAGGCACATATTAAACAGAAGACGGTTTCTTTTCTTCTTATATTGTTTTTTGCCACCTGTCTTCATATCAGAATGCCCAGGAGTTCCAAAGCTCCAGTTTGTCCAAGATCAAGAGGCAATCTTGCTTGACTGCAATCTTGCAAAGGAGCTCAAAGGAATTTTCCTGTGAATTTCTCCTGACATAGATTAATGTGTGGATTTTTTTTTATCTGCCTTTTATGAGTCCTGTCCACTTCATCTATGTTTTTCAGTGGTTAAAAATGCTGTGGTCCTAAATGAATGAAAATTAAGAGACTGTACTCTTAGTGACAAGCTTTACCTCACCCCCAAGAAACATAGATGGATATGCTTGCTTTTATGTGAAACTTTTTCACTGCCTCTGAAGTTGTTGCTTTGGGAAATGATAATATAAACTCACCCTTTATCTAAACTGCTTGGTGCCTCCTATGTGATATGGAGAACTTGTCTGTGCTAGTAGATATTTTTATTGTAAGAATGAAGGGTGTTTGCTGTACTGTGTGTAGTTTGGTTGGTTTGTTTTGCTTTTAAAATTAGACTGCTTCCTACTACTGTCCACTCTTCTATCACACTGCAACATGAGCAGCATTCTGACATTCCTGGACTTAACTGTGCTGCAGCTCTCAGTGTTGCATAAATGTAAACTTGTAAGACTAAGTAACTTAAAATTTCCTTCATCAGTAGCTTATCATCTCCATTTTTGGTGTCCCATATTCTTTGGAAGATGGACTTTTTCAGGGAAATACAATCTCCAAAATATTGGTGTGGTCCTAATTCCCAGAGATACAACTTATAACTGGAAAGTCACCATCTCACTGGATCGCCTCAGCTTATCAGGCAAGGTGAAGAAAGGGCATGTCTTAGAAAACCCCAGGCTGCTTTTATTTGTGTTAGATAACAAATACAGGCAGCTCTCTTCCAAAGGAAGAGTGGCTCCAGTTTTATGAAGATCAGACAATTTGAGCACAAAGATATAAAAAGTGAACATCAGGCCACTCCGAAAGTAACCAAATAATATACTATTTCATGCAAAATAAATATATGAATTTTCCAACAGACGGAATTCAGTCTCTCCAAGGAGATGGAAAAATTATCCCCTAAAAAAAAAAGTTATTTGACTGCCAGCTGTCCCAGCTAGCTTCTGTCTGGCTAAATTTCAAATCAAATGGAATCATACAGCAGCATACAGATGGATGACAATGTAGAAGATTGGACTGTATCCGATAGCCTTGTTATCTTTTCTTCCGCAGCTGTTTCCTGTGCAAAAAAGTTAACACATCTCTGTATTAGCTAAAGTGTGAAGAATGGTTCTGATGCAATTTTGAGAAACTGTGGTCTTTATTTTGTTCACAAATTAGTGTGTGCTTCGTACACAGTCTGACCTGCCATTTATCCTTTCCTTAGAAAAGCTACTGCGTGTTTAATCTCCCTTTACATTAAGGGATACAAAGATAGTCACATCATTTATTTGAGTTGCTCAAGTACATGCTGCCTGTCTGCATGATGTGGGGATGTGGCTGCAGTGACAATACTGTGATATTTCTGCAGAAGGAAGGCTTACATGGAGTCAGTGTACTCTTTGGAATATTTTTAAATAACAAACCTAGATGGTTTCAGCAGAAGAACAAAATGAAACATCTGTCTTTTATTTCCGCATTAGAGTGGGATCGATTCTCAAGTGAAGGATTCATCCTGCACGTTAAGACCAGTTTAGAGCAGAGATCAGTAAGTTCAGCCCACCATGGATTGATAACCACCAAAGCTGTTGTGCTCAGGAGTTAAATGACCATCTCATCTCGGTTCTTGTGGCCAGGCTGGCACCACACCAACAGCCATAAGCTGACTCTGCACATTTCCCCCTGACTTTTCTAGCATGAAACTGACTATTACCATGTTAGTGCTTTATAAATGATCCTGTTTACACTGTGTGGGGCTCTGTAAGGGTGATCTCAGTGCTATTTAGTAAATAATTTTAGTTTCTTCTGGAGATGACAAAACACTGAGGGAAAGAATTTTCCCTCTTCAGAAAGCAAACAAAAAACTTTTCAGTTTGTTTAATACTTTCAAGAAAGACTTAGAAGTTGCCATAAACTTTAGTTGGTCCTTGATTTTAACCTTGATTAAATTATTTTATTTCCTTTTTTATTGATTTTTGATGAATAAAACACTCCCATGATTTGATACTTTCCTCTGAGACCTTGGTGTTTACAGATGATGCACCTTCTCATAAGTAAGAGTTGGGGCTGTAAGACTGTGGCAGGTGAGGGTGTCACAGCTCTTCCTTTGGCCATGGAGACGGATTGAGCAGGAGGCTGGAAGGGCAAAGGCTAAAGATAATGCAATAAATAGCTGATTACATTAGCAGAGGGATGAAGGGGGGATGTGTAAAAAGTACTAAACACTGGTATTAGGAATTTGGAATCCTCTTCCTGGATTAGTCCTTCTCCCTTTTCTTAAGTGTAGAATTTAGCCAATGCTTTGAGCTTAAAATTGTGATGGAAAGCTACTGTGGACAATTGTTGAGGAGGGAGAATAAGTTACATTTTAGAATACTTGATGTTTTCTTTTGCTTTTCTGTATAATCTGAAAAAAATTTCCTTTACTAATCTGAGAAAGATTGATTGAGATTGAAAGATTGAAAGACGTTGATCTCAGTCTGCAGAGTATTGCACCTGCTCTTGGAGTGGGGATGGGCTGGCTGCACAAACATTTGCCATGCTTTTCACTCAGTCTTCTAGATATATAGTATTTTGAGTTTTTCTAACACAAGTCAAATTATTTAATCTGAAGGGAACAGCTTTCTACTTTCTCAGAAACTAAAAAAATCCTGATTTTGACAGAATTGCCTATGGCAGTTGTTTTCAGAAGCAGTGGAGAAAGTAATAAAGCTGGTAGTATTAGCCTTTCTTTCAAAAATTCTTACCATAAATAAAAAGAACATGTCATTTGATAGAGCCAGGATCTTCCAAATCCCACTGATTACACAGTCTCACAGACAAAAACACCAACCAAGAAAACTTAACTGTAAAAATCAATGGCACTTAATCTGGAAAAGAAATATAAAATAAAAGGAATATTTCTAGGTAAAAAAATCTAAAAATGTGATTTCTATTTCATATTTCATTTACTCAAAGTGTTTACAACATTAGATTGTCAGTGTCATCTATCCATCTAAAGAAGCAGATGGGATTGCTATTAGGCATTTGGTGTGTCTATTAACACATATAATTTGATGGTATACCTCTGGATAGAAAATCAAATTATGAAATCTTAAATTCAGATGATCATGCAAACTAATAGTATTGCCAGACACCATCTGATGAGCAATAATTACAGATTTTCGAATTTTTTAAGGAAGTCAAAAGCTGTTATATTTGTATGGAAGTCAGAAATATAATGGGACCTCAGCTCTTAAAGGCCTCTAGACTTCTTTTTTAATATCAGCTCAAGCCTTTGCATTCTGAACATAATCATGCCAAATAAAGTCTGCGCTCAATTTTTTTTAATTAGGAATTAAAAAAAATCAACATTATTCACATTTGTCTTAATGAGAAAAATGTGTGTTAAATACTGCCCATATCTGCCTGCTGAAAATGATAGCAACAGGCTGAGTGGTGAAGAAAATTTTATTTCTGAGTTAGGCTTACTATGGAAGATGCAGATCTTCACTGGAGGAAGAGTACCCTTTCGAGCCTTGCAGAGGGCTTGGTGTATTAGATTAGATACTTGTTTTTTTTCTCTAACTTGCAATAATGAGGAGGAAGTGGAACAAAAACCACTTTCAAATTACTGAATAAAATTATAAAATGTACAGCACAGATACCAAAGTTTTGAGAACATTCCACCGTATCACTTTTTTTAAATTTTTTGATACAAGTACTGCAAATTGTTTGCAATAACCATTGCATTAATAATAACCATGTTCTGCCCCAGGCTCTGGAGTTCTGTAGCTTCCCTGGCACAATGCAGTTAATAAATGCACCAGCCCACATGTAAATTCTGCAGAGACAACCTGGTTTTTATTCTCAATTCCTGTGTGTGCAGAGCTGTGTGGATCAAACCCAGACTTGTTTCACAAGCTGTGTCACACACGAGTGACCTTGAAAGCAGGGCTGTTGTAGGTGTCTGTTCTGTGGTGTCTGTCACTGAGACAACTCAGCAAAGGCCCACAGAAAATGGGTTGTGTTAAAGTAAACCTGAAATCCCGTAACTGAAGGGAACCACTGTTACCTTCAGCTGGAAGGCTGTGCCAGGAATGGTGTTGAATGTTTGAGTTTCCTTGTGTTTCCCTGTTCCATTTCTGCTGCTGAGAAGCCGACATGTGTCTGGGCAATATCACGGGCAGGGCAGGGTTGGCAGCCTGGGACATGGCAACTGTTTGAAAAGTGAGAATGGGAGATTTGTCTGCAAATGGTGTTATTTAGGAAAGAGAAGCACAGGAGGGGTGTTGCAGGGAAGGTCAGTGGCAATAACATCTCCTGGGGTGCTGCTGAGTGCTGCACGCAGAGACCCACCGCTATGCACACAGGCAACACTGGAGGCACAATAGCAGCCAGAGGAGCCTTCAGGATGTCGCTTAAAATTTTTTTTCCAGTGTTTGGGGATATAGAAGGCTGGTGAGAGCTCTTCACAAACCCCATAGAGCAATACAGTTGAAACTGAAGATCAGGCAGATGTATTTGCTGTTTCATGGCTTTCTTTTCTGTCTGATGCCAGTGTGTGAACACAGCAGGTGAGGGGTCACCTCTTCCCTGCCTTGCCCCTGGCTGCAGGGCAGTCAGAGCCACCGAGAAAGCTTCCAGGAACAGGAAAGGAAGTCATCTCTCTTCTACAATTCCAGCTTTCAAAAAGTATTTTTTCAGAAAAAGGACTATAGATATTTGCCAAAAAAAGGAGTTAAGTTTTGGAAATCTTCCTGTGATGTGGACAGTAGAGCCAAGAAAGTTGGCTAAATGTCAGCAAATTGTGCCCAGCAGTTGGTGGGATGTAGCACAGAGATGCTGAGGTGACGACTGCTTTGCAGGTTGACTGCACTAATATGTTTGAAAGAGGTATGTGCAACACAAAGTGAATTTGAACCTCAAATAAGACAAAGTTTGCAGAAATGTCTGCAACTCTGTACAGGATCAGCACTAAAGCTCAAGAAACAGGGAGTATGTTTATAGAAGTGCATAAACTATGGAAAAACACAGAGCAATAGTTTTTATTTACTTGTACTATATAAAATTGACCCCTCTGTACCTGGGTTTTCTGCTTCTTACACATCCTCTGCTTCCAGTTTAAATATTGCTAACCAGGTGATCCAGTGGCTTGGTTATGGAATAAATGTTGTGAGTACCATGGGACTTACACTGCTCCGTATATTGTTGCTATAAAACTTCAAATGGTAAATCACTGCAATGATAAAGACTCTGTAAAAAGCCATATAATAAGCACAGCTTTCAATTATTTACCATACTACTAAAAAATCTTTTAAAATGTCACTGGAACCAGCTATAAAACTTTGTGGTAATTTAAGGGAGTAATAAAATCAGTAATATATATTTGGGGTTGTAGAGAGAAAACCAAACAGGGACAGATTTTGTGCAGGATATTTTTTAGCATGTGCTGGCCTTGGACTCATAAATCTTGTACTGAATTATGAAAATCAGGACTTCTCACAGTGTTAACATTTATAATTTTTTTTGTCACAAAGACAGTACAGTAGACACTGTGTCACTCTGAATGAGGAGTTACCCTCTCACTATAAAATAAACCTACTGCATTTTAACTGCAAAAATATAAACTTGAAAGTTAGAACTCATTTCTGGGCTTGATGATCTCTACATTAGAGGAAAATGGTTGCCATGGGTGCTTTTAGTCCAATGCCTTTATAATGACATTGAATTTCATCCAGTGACTCTGAACAGAGTAAACATATCCTCATGACTATAGACTGTCTCATTCTCTTTCCCAGACCCCATGTTGACTTTCTGAAAGGTTGGCACAAGGTTGCCTCCTGAAAAGGCATCTATTGGTTCCAGCGTCTCTTCTATCAGTGATCCTTGGGCATCGTGATCTCCTGGGTCCCCTTGGAGGCCTTGGGGGTTTAAGGGCTACAAGGTACACAGAGCTCTGAGACATATTGCTGTGCTGCTTCTGTCCCATACAAAGAGGGAGGACTGGGCAGTTTCTACACCAGCTCTGGCCACAGACCTGGTCTGTGGTGGCTTTCCCAGCAGCTGGAGGCTGTTAGAGCTGATTTGCAGCATCACTCTTGTGCTAGGGAGTCTGATTCCTCCATGAGTGTAGAATTTCATGTAAAATTTCATAAAGAAATTTCATGTAGAATTTCATAAAAATCTCTTCTAAGATGTATTTAGTAGTGTCCAAGGATTTACATCCTGACCACTACCCAGGAAAATGGAGCAAAAATCTATCTTTCAGGTTACAAATTAGTGTATGGCAAGATGGTAGAAGATTTCTTTGTTTGCATCCAGTTGGTCTGCAGCTTGGAGGATACCATGTAATATATAGTCATAATACAACTCTGATAATAACTCATGCTAGCTCTGGTTGTGCTTCAAGATGCCATGTAAGTTATAAGATAATTAGGGCTAAAATTTCAGTGGAAGATAAATGTTGCAATAATGTCATCTTGTACTTGTAGAGCAGCTTTCATCTTGGTGGCTTCCGTCCTGCTTTGAGAACGATGCTCGCAAATAAATGTGGCTGTTGTTCTGCTGGGAACAGGCAGCCAGGCTCACAGGTGCAAAACTGTCTCTTCTTTCTGTAACTGGAAGATTTAATAGTACTGCTGGGGACTAATCTCCACTTTCTCATGTAAATATTTTGTTTAATTAATTGTGACACATTTTTAAACTAGATGTAATTATTAACCTTCATAATAAAATATCTATGCATTTTCTTGCTGTCACAATGATACTTATTTCCTATTACCTATTTAAAAACAAAAAAAAAGAGTGACACTGTAGTCCATTGACTTCTGCTGAATCTTATGCTTTCAATCAGCTGGAAAAGGGTTTGTCTCAGCTAATTTTTTCTAAGCAAAATTCCCTTTGTAACTGAGGAAGAAGTCGGCAACTCTAGAGTTCTATCCATTTCCTTAGGGAGGCATTTGACACAGACCAGACAATGCTGGAAATGTGCCAGTTTCATCCAATTAGCCATAAAAAGTCATCAATAGAAAATTGGGTGAGAAAGTTTAAACCAAATCCCACTAGTATAATCCCACTAGATGCTTCAATGTTATCAAAATACATATGTTTTGAAGATGAATGCACTACTACTGGGAGTAAAAATGCTATGAACAGTTCAAATAGAATGAACTTCACTCATATGAGCAGTTCTGCAGAAGTGAATATACTTTCTTATCACATTATTCACTTATTCATATGTAAGAAAGCACATATGAGGTTTGGTTTGTTCCAAAGCTGTGTTTCATGTGGCTCAGGATAGAAGGCAAAAGTATTTCATATCATAGATGATTGTTTATACTTAGCTGTATTTCTTATACCACATTCATTCTTAAATGTTAAGGTCAGCCCTTCAGGACACATAAAAATACTACTGTTTTTTCTAATCCATTTGCTATTTTGCACTAGTTGTACTTGAGCATGCCACTGTGTCTTGTGAATGGTAGGAAATAAACTAGCAAATCAGAGGGATCTGGAGTTGTAGCTGAGGTCTGGACACTGCACCCTGGATGAGAGCTAGGGGTAGGATTTTATCCCTGCCTGTTTTCTGACACAGACAGGGCTGTTCTCCACAGCACCTGCTCCTCACATCCCGTCTGCTTCTTGGAAATGTTCCTGCTCAGACCTGTCCCGAGTGACTGAGGAGATGCACTGCAAAGTAGATTTTTATTTCAAACATTTGAAGTGTTTACCCTTGGGCACATTTCAGAGCAGACAACAAATGCATTGGAATTTCAGAGTGTGGTGCCAATAAAACAGGCAGCTGGGCAGCAGATGAAAGAAAAGCTTTAGGCTGTCAGTGGGTCTCAGGGTTGTTGTTTCCCAACAACTGGCAGTAAGGGAGCCCTCCCTGCCCCTTGGCGTTCAGCCATTTCATTAGTGGTGTTTAAAGGTCCACTAAGCACTCTACCCTTATCTGTGCAAGATACTGCTTTGAAGGCCCTGCTTCCTACATGATGAATTGTACAATTAATTTCTAATGTATTTTTCAATTAGTTTGCTTTTCTGTTGTGAAAAGGGGAGAATGCTGCTGGCAGCACTCCTCTTTTATCACTGGTGCATGAACAGTTGCTTCTTGACAATTTCTTTGTGACACTTTGGCCTTTTAAGGTGGTGGAACATTTGATGTAAAGATATTTATAAAAAAATTCCTCCTCTTTTAAAATTTATTTATAGATCTACAAATCAAGAAGAGAATGGATTTTGTAGGACTGGTGATAGATACTAAGGTTTCTGGACTTTTGAGGTTCCTGATATCATTAGTTAAGGTCAACACTTATTTTTTCTGCTTCTGTGGCAACACTTGGGATGCATTTGTCAGTATAGCTGCACTAAGTTCTGTAAAAGCCTGTCGATTTGCACTAAGAAGTCCAAGTCCACTAAGTTCCACTAAGCAAGTTACCCTGATTTCAGTGGAAGCAAAATGTGAAGTTACATATCTGCAATACTAGTATTGTGCATGGATATCAAAAACATTTGCTCCTTTTTAGAAGCCTTATTGCAGCATTGATAATGAGTCCTCCTTAAGTTAATTTCTTTTAAATAATCCTCTGTTCTGCTTAGAAGCAACCTTGGGTTTTTGCCAGATTTTTTTTTCTGGCAAGTTTTTGCTCAGAAAATTCAAAATAAAACAAAACTCACCATCCACTCAAATACCTTCTGGATGAGTTAAATATTGGCAAGTGGAACCAAGCTGTGTCAGAAAGAAAATGTTTGTTTCCACTTTTATTAGTGAGAACTTGTGGCGAAAGATCTAAGTGGACTTGAAGGCAGACTCTTCATTTTTGAATGCCTGGGACAGCATGTTGCTCTGAGGATCACATTGCTTTTCTTTCTCTGGGTGGCTGCTGGCAGGTTTTCCCTTTGGTTTGCTTTTATTTCTCCTCAGAGTAACTTTTACTGATAGGGTTGATGTATGCTCTGAATTATGGATTGTGCAAACAAATCTGTGTACATGTTAACATGTTTCAACATCCTTTGTGCAAAACATAGATTGCACTTCACATTGTCAAGAACTGGTATGTGAGGCTTTATACACAGCTAATTCTTTATACATAGTTTAATGTCAACTGTAGCTTTCAATTGTCTTTTCAGTTCTTTGACAATATTAAGAGTTAGAGAATCAGTTTTAGTATTCAATAAAACCTAACTTAAATTAGGCCTTTGCTTTCCTACTATGCCTTTCTGGAAGCCAGAGAAAAACTCCACCAGAGAAGGAATAAGATTCTAGGGAAGCAACTGCCCAACACAAGAAAAAGGCTGCCCCTCTGTGGCATCATGAAAATTTGAAGAGATTTTCCTGTTGGAAACTGCAGTTTTCATTTGCTGTAAATTATAACTTCCTTTTTTATCTGTCACAAGCAAGGGTTAGCTCTTGGCCATAAGTTAGTCTTGGCTCAGGAAGTGACCCTCTTAGTTTATTCATCATGGAGTATGCAGAATACAGACCATACGAGATGAAATGGCCAAAAAAATTCCTCCCTGCCCCAAGAGAAGTGCATATGCCTCCATATTGCAGAAAGAAAAACGCAGACCAGAACCAACAGACACATGGCCTTAGAGTCCAGGTGGCTTATATAGCATTAAAAAGTGCTCAATTAACTGTTTCCCGTTTAAATAAGTGCTATAGAGTGCAACACCAATATTAGATATACTTCTTCTCTCTGTCATTCCCCTATTACCTAAATACTGGACTAAATAGTATAGCATTGGAAATAACAAAGCCTGAGGTTTATAATGAAAATGCAGCAAGTGCCTTGTTATACAGTGGGGAAGTACAGCAACCCAGGCAGGCAGAATAGGGCTCTGAAAGTGAAAATACAATGGAGTTGTTTTCACTTTTCATCTTTAACCTTGGCAGGAGGTGTTTGCTTTGGAATCTTTTGAAGCACTGTGTGACAGGCCTCATTAATTCTAGCCCCTTAATTTTTGGAATACTGGGGAAGTAGAATGACAAAGTAAAATGAGCACAAAAGAAACTTAAAAGGGATTGAAAACAGATTACAGGCCAATTTCATCTTCAGAAGAACCCCACTAATGTGTCTAAACTGGAAGCTGAATAGGTTGATTAATGAATATAGAACCATTTCTTACTAAATCTATGCCTAGATGAGCATTTATTTTAAACACTCAGGGCTTAGTTCTTATAATAAAGCCAATATAAGATGCTTTGGTCCTACTGCAGGCCATTCATGTCCAATTTAAATCTTTAGACTAGAGTAAGCCTAAGAGAAAAGTCTTTAAAATAATTATATTTTAAATCATAAGTGGCTGAATTTCTAATATGCACTCCATGTCAAAATGTAATTGCCTGTGTGCCAAAAACTGAGTTGTGATTTGAAGGATGCTGGTAGAAAAAGAAAAGTTAGGAAAATTTGTTCCTCCTTTCAGAAGTAAGTGGTTGGGAATTGTATCCATTTGTGTGCTTAGCCTGTGTGTATTCATAACTTGGTTTGAGCTCTAGTAGATGGTATTGTGGTTCAGAGTTTAGGCTGGACTATAAGTATAACTAACTTTGTACTGGATGGCCTGGCATATACAGCATAGGGGAATTCTCCCATCACAAAT
This sequence comes from Calyptomena viridis, assembly GCA_013390005.1. NCBI lineage: Eukaryota > Metazoa > Chordata > Aves > Passeriformes > Eurylaimidae > Calyptomena > Calyptomena viridis. Next base: position 640,281 of record WEIV01014167.1, on the reverse strand, counting down.
GTTATAAATTAGATGAGGACTATCTCTTCCCACAGAAGGGGAGAAGAGGGCTGGAATCATTCCAGCTGTTAAGTCTTCAGCCCTGATTTGAGTGAAAAGACCATGAGAAAACCAATATATGGATATATTATAGGACAAAAGAGTACTTGCAACACCATTGACTGTATCCAAGAGGGAGAAAAGTTAATATTCCCTTAGTTCTTTCTGTGTAGACTCACAGTACCTGAAGTGAGAGTTGTTCAGGCAGTTCAAGACTAAAGGATGGATACTGTTCAAGTGCAATTTCTTACTGTGCAGCTGGAAAAGCTTCAACTTGGCTACTCATGGAATATGCTTAATCCTGCCTATATGCTATACTATTCCTGTGCAGTCAAACAATCCAAATAAATATAACTACCTCCTCTACTGGAAGAGTGTGTGTTGTATCACACAAACCTGCACAGGCCAGCTGGTACCATGTGGCCAAAGGCTACAGGCTTTCTTTTACTCTTAGGATAATTATAGACTACTGGGTTTCACTTCAAATTCTTTTGAAGGTCAAAGATGTGGAATCTGAGCACATGTGGAATTTGAGATGCTGTTGGTAGTAACATTAAACATATTCTGAAGTAGGACGTATACTATCTATTTTTAGCTGTAATCTTGGCTGAGTGGCAGAGTTAATGCACTGGTTAGGATTTGAATAAAACATGAGACTTGTACTATGAGAACAATAATTTAGCTATAATCTGATGCATGAAGTAATGAGTGGTAATTTTCTCTGGAGATGCAGTAAGTCACTATGTACCTTAGTAAACAACTGTGAATGGTTTGGCAAGCACATAGTAGTCATAATGGACTCATTTAGCCTCTTGTTGAAATCACAAAGAGTGATGGCAGGGCTACATTTATCCCACTGTCTTGAAGATTTGCAGCTGGAAAGAGGGATGAAGCATCCGCCAGAAAATAAAATGTGCTTATTTCAGAAGAGTAATTGAGAATATTTATTTCTGCATTTATGAAAGAATTGTTCTCCAGAGGCAAAACTATTGTGTTTGTAACAGATTCAGGTTTTACTAAAAATTGCATGATTGCATAAATTTGGTTTTTCCTCAGCAAAAGTAATGCCTTGCCCATATTCACTTCTTATGGGTTGTCCTGACAAGAGAAAATTTAAAGCAAAACATAATTTCACCTGAAAGATGAAAACAGTCATAAACACCCCATTTAACTGGTCAAAATCTGGTCCTGGGGTCAGGGGAAAGGTTCACCCTAAATCCACAATCTGCTTGTTTTCTGGGATGGTGGTATCTGTAAAACATGAATAACATTTCTTATTAACATTTCTTATAATTCATGAAGGAAGTAGCAGAGAGAATTTTGGGGAGGTGCACAGTATATCCATATAGAATCCTAAACACGAATCTCACAGCTCACATGATAGTTGCTTATATACCTCTGCCATAAACTTTTCTCTAAACCAGAATTTCAAAGAAATTTAGTGTGTGTGATGGGTTTGCTCTAAAGTGTAATTTGAACTCTTTTGAAACTCCAGTCTCGAGTTCTTAATTCCTGCCAAATTCCTGATATATTTGGAGGTCTCTCTCTCTGTTTTCTGAGCTTCAGGTGTCAGTGTGTGAGGCACTGGTGGAGTCTCCACCATCTCTGAATCACCCCAGAGAGACCGAGAAAGGAGAGCGTGGATTTGTAGAATAATTAATCTGTACAGTTAGGTCAATACATGCAGCTGTTGCTAAAATCTGCCTGAGGTGTAAGAATTGAGCTCAGCTTTTTTCATGGCTCATTTAATGTTGCGATGGTTGAATAAAGGTGAGGTGAAAACATTCTTTGCTGGGAGTGGAGAAAGCAAGATACCACTCCCCTTATCTGAACTTGTGGGCAAGAGGAAAAAAGTCTAGATTACTCCCTGTTCAGTCAGGTCTATTGCTTCTGTTGCTACACAGCTCTGAATTCATATTTGCAACCTCATCTTTAACGCAAATTGTCAAATATTTTTATTTTATTATATGCACATTGTTGTTTTCAAACTTGTTATAAGATTACATAAATGTGACAGTGTTTAAGCCAAGTTTAACTCAAATATAGCTTCAAAACCTTTTGATCAAATTAAACAAATAGAAGTAACACGATATTTTTGTTCAATCCCAGGAAAAAAAAATCTGTTTTGGCTTTGCTTTTTAATAGGTTAGTATAAGAGAGGGACAATTCTAAATTTTTTGTAGAACACAGTTACAGCAGAAGTTAGAAGTTATATTGCTTTCAACATCCTGTTATTGAATATTAAAAGAAAAATAGTCAGCATTGAACTTGATTACCTGGCTTGGGTAACATCTCTGAATCTGTGGTCTGTGATATACATGAAGCTGCAATTGTGACTTTCATCACCAAAATCAAAATTAAAGGGAAAAACTTGAGTGAAAGACTTTTGCTTGGTTTGAAGTGGGATGGAAAGGGTCAAGGGTTGTCTGGTAAAGGAGTAGAGTAGATTCTATGCAGGTGAAAAGGTGAAGACAAAGTTTGGTGCTTTCTACTCTTCAGAGCTATGAGGAGAGAAACCTCAGCCTGAGACTTCATTTGAAGAGGTTTGAAGAGGCCTTGGCTCCTCTATGAAGTTTATTGTGTTATACTTTAGCAATTTGAAAAGTTCACGAAAATGACTACTAATCAAAAAATTGGTTGAATTATTCATTTAGCTCTAGTGATGAGGATTTTGTTGCCCATTTTCTGGAAAGAGCTTTTGGGAAGTGGTGGGAAGCTCACAAAACCTAGGAATGGCCATTCTCTGCCTCACTTAAACACTGAAATGAGATGTGTTCTCAGGAAAGCAAGCATCGTCCAATTCTCAAATTTGGAATGAGTCATGAAAACATAATAAAGCTCACTGCTGATTTGGTCCACACCCAGTTGCAAGTGCCATTTTATTCCTTTGAAGTTTCCTTTGCCTTATTTTTTTTAAATTTTTTAAATGCTAAAGCTCAAAAACTGTTCCTCTGACCTCCCAGACATTTAATTTCCCAGAATATAGTTTCTTATCTTTGACAACTACACCATGTACAGCTCATAGAAATCAGGCAGAAAGGGAGTCTATCAGTTTTAAAATACGTGTATGGAAAGAACAAAATCTCCTTATCAATAAGATTTCTTCAGTCTTTATTTGTAGTTTTAGCTCTTTACTGAACAATTTTTTTTCACATAGTCCCACAATCAAAGAATTATAAGAGGAAAAATATGGTGGATGAGGAAGTATCAGAGCTGTGTCACAAGAGGAGCTGCTTCCACTGTGATGTTTTGCAGAGTTTAAAATTTCAAGGTACTGCTGAGTCAGAACATGTGTCTTGGCAAGATTCGGCTGTGCTTGTCCCAGAACAGCTGGATGGAGGTGCCTCTTTTCAAGATTTGGCAGTAGCTGCAGGAAAAAAACCTGCTGCCAAAGCCCCTTGGAGATGAGCAGAATAAAGCCTGCTCCCAGCTGAGAGGAAGACCAGTCCTGTGAGGTGCAGGATGTCAGAGGGACAGGGAGAGCAGGTCAAGCTCTGAATCTGCACAGGGTGATGCAAAGCTCAAGTGCAAGAGGAAAAGATGTAAAGGAATACACAGGTGAAAAATCTGGGAAGAGGGAGAGGCAGAAAGACGATGGTGAGGGAGAGAGAACAAAGTGTTTAGAAACCAAGAATGATGTGTCAGGTAGTAAGGAAATCCCCAAAAGTGGGATCAGAGAAAGCAGAATAATCAAGCCAGAAGGCTTCAAGACCTGGTCAATGTACAGAGCAGCACACACCCATGCTGAGATGCTCAGTGGAAGCACAATGTAAAAGAACAGAAAACAACCAAGGGAATCTGTTTTTGGCCTAACTTTCTGGTAAATTACATAGAGATCATCTGTAAGTACAGCTCAGTGTGGGATAAGGCATTATGCTTCTTCATACATCTCCATAACAAATTCTAAACAGTTCTACCAGATGTCAGATAAACAGCTTTTAAAATAAGCTCTACTATGTGTCAGATTCTCACTCCTGGATAGATTTAGTCTAAGAGATCAGTGCTGTGAAATCCACGTCTTGTATTACCAGGGTAGAATGATACCTGGAAGAGGGTTTTGCATTGTACTACATTCACCCTGTTCCTTTTTGCTACAAGACAGCAATGATGCAGATTAGACAACTTTTAATCACTCCATGGTAATAAAGGGGGGTTTTTTTCTAAGCAAGGGTAGTGAAATATAATTTATTCCTAGTGCAACTATATGTATTTACTGGAGTTACGTAGATCAGAAGTCGATGTGCAATATTTATAATTGAAGCAATTAGTACTGAAGCACAAATGTTTAGACCAAAATTCACTGTGGCTCATTTTAAACTGTTTTACAACTTAAACTGTGCCAGTTTAATTATATAGTGGAAATTAAGCTGTATAAAAGTGACATTGTTATAATGCAGTTGAGATTCTGACTTTTATAATGCACAGGACCAAACATCATCTCTAGAGATCTCCCATTGGCATTAGAGCTGAGAATGTTTAGCACCTTCTAGGAGCATCTTGGCTTCTTAGAGGATGTGTCCAGTACTGGTTTTTGAAAGCAACACGGTGATGATGCAGTGATAAAACCTGATGTAAAATGTTTTTCAAATCTCTGTCTAGTTCTACACATGTTTCAAGCAAAGAAGTTGGTGTGATTTCCACCCTGTAACTGCACTACCTACAGAGTGTAACCTAAACACAACCTTTTAGGATTCCTTATTAACCCACTGCTATCTCCTATATCCAGCTGCTCTGTGCATCACTTGAGAACATGTAAATCTGAATGGAGGTCAAGAGTTGAGAGAGATTAAAGAATTAATCCATTAAGCCAGGGAAAAAGCCTTTTTTCTAGTAGAACAGTTTCGCTGGAAAAGATATGTTTGCTTTATAAGATCTACAAATCAGTTCCTAGAAAAAAAGTAAGGAAGAGCTGAAGGAATTTATGTCTCTGTTTCTTGGATGTCCATATCACTGCAGGACCATCTCAGGGGTCAGTATGGCTTTCCTATGAGAGGCACTTAGAATGTCCCTCTCAGTTACAGTTAATACAGTTACAGTTAATCGGTTGTATGTTAGATTTAATTAGTGTCCTACTTAAGTGAGGAATGTTACTGAGCAGACATAGAAAAATAATTTTTATCATCAGTCCCCTAGAATATCATGGAGAGAGATTTCTTCTGGGACTGAGTAAATTAGCCATGTTCTATCAAAGCTTATGGCGCAGAGCCAAACTACTGCAGCTGAACTTTCTGTGGACCTTTCTCTCTGAATTTCTGATCTAAACAATGGTGTTACTCATAATTCCCCCTTGTCTTATCCAGAGCAAGAATACCTCTACTGTTTTGTGTTTTGAGACCTGTTTCTATCTGCTTTGAGGCTGAGTCTCCAGCCTTTGTGGGATGGATGTCAGCTCTGGACCCCACAGATCCTGCAGGGCCTGTTAGAACCTACTGCAGCTCACGCTGGGGTGGGAACAGTGACCTGGACTGAGCAGCACAGCGTTTGCATGGGCACATCAGGACAGCCAGGACAGCTGCATCTGCATACTTGTGCTTGTTCCTGGAGCGTTTCCTGAGGCAGGTGAGCCTCTTAGGGAGTTAGATGAAGCTGGCTGGGCAGCCATTAATGCACAGTGAGCCACAGCCAGGAGAGTTTCCTTTTCCTTCTGGAAGAGAAGAGAGCCACAGTCTGAAGGGAAGAACTTGCACACAGCTGATGGCTTCACTGGTGCTGCATGTCAGGGGCATCAGCTTGGAGAGGTGAAGGGAATGAGATGCTTTAGCATTACTTGCCTTTGTCTCTTCCATGGGAAGAGACATACCTTAACTCTATAGAGTGCAGGTAAGAAGAGCTCATGCCCTGAATCCAAACAGCAGCACCTACACCTCTTGTGTATGAAAACAACGACTTCAGTTACTTATCCAATTTCTCTACATGGAAGAGAACTTCTTGTGCCTTTGTCCTCTCCATAGTCTATTGTCAGTGAGGTTTATTTAGCAAAACCATTGACAAATATGCATGTCTATTAACTGCCACATTGTATAAAGTCTTAGCTGGTCTGTTTTCCTCTGTCAAACTTAATTACATGCCAGGAGACAATGTAACATGATACAAGTGACAAAAAATGACAGAACATGTCAAAACAAAATGTGTCAGCCTGGAATATCCAGAAGGCAGTTCCCCAAGCAGAGAAATGATCCCACTCATCCCCGAGCTCCTCTCTCAGCTTCCTCTCCTACACAGACGAAGTTCACAGTTCTCAGCTTGACTCACAACATGTCTGAAAAATTAATTGTTTTGTTTCATGATTGCTGTCAAATCAGAAGTCACGTCCTGTGTATCATTTACTAAGTGTTCCTTTTTTGTATATTATTGTTCTATAGGGCAATTCCTGCAGCCTTGTTTACATCTGGCCTTGTTTCTGGCTCCCAGTTCCTGTCTAGTTTTTATAGCTCTCTCTGTCAAACTATCTTCTTCCGTCAGATATCACATCTGCTCCCCTTGCTCATGATCAGCATTAATGAAATGCCCTTCACTCCTTTGGGCTTTATTCTTCTTGTTCATGTTCATAATTTACAATCTGAAAATAAAATAGTTTGCTTGGTCGATATTCTGCAAAAGCTACAGTCTGAAGCTGAAGGTTAGAGCCATGTCCTTAGTAGGTAGTCCAGTCAGAGTAGGTGTTGAGACTAGTATGAGAAATTCTCTACAGATATATTTGAGGGAGGCATTTTCCTTAATTGTGTTAATGGTGTCCTCATAATCAAGAAATATGTAAAATCGGCAGTTTCTCCAATAATGAATCTCTCCCTAAGGGAGACTGGATTTTTTTTTGTTCATTGTTGAATGAACATCAGTTCAATTTCTTATACCGACTGGCCTTCAGTGAAATTTTGATCAACTTTGATTTTTTTGAAATGCTGTATTTTAGAATGATTTCAGGAACTTGCATTTGTCTGATTAAGTGTCATGGATAGGTAAGAGCTGAAGAATTGTAATGTGGGAGGGGTATGACATCATGAGTGAACATATTTATGAATTAATTCTATTTCCTGTTAACCAAAAACTCTTGACATTCCTTGGGCTGACTTCTGCAGGAGAAAAAGCTCTTACTACATGATTATGTAATGTCTGACTATAAAATTTCTCATCTTGGTTGTTCTCTGTTATTGTGGTGGTCTGTCTGTTTTCCTTTGACATTTGGATTGTCCATGGAGCTAAAAGAGGATTTCTTCTAAATGCCTTTTTTTTTCTTTTGGCTTTGAAGTGGACCAGACTGACCTTTCTTTTCATTGCAATCCATTAATTCCTTGTATTTTATGTTCTCACTGTCTCAAAAACTGCTTCAGTCTCAACGTTTTCTGTAGTTATGCACTATTGACCCATTGCGGGTATATAATTTTTATATCTTTTTCTTTATATATCTTTTCTTTATATATCTTTTATATCTTAATCTCGCTCCCAGTGAACACAAGTACTTGCAGCATTGTCCATAGTCTCCTGTGTATGCAGGGGCAATCTTTTTCTTTCATTAATTTCATTTTCCTTCTCCCTCACAACTCACCAACAGTTGATCAAACATAATTTTTTCCTATGTGATACTTCAAGAATTAATTTCTCTGACTCTCTCCCAGAAGATTGAAGAAATACATTAAGGTCTTGAAGTCAGTGTAAGCCACTTTTATTTTCCTTAGAATTGAGAGAAAGACTGTGAAGGAAATAAACTAGTGCATTAATATTGTTCTGCAGTGCACATACATGGGGTGAGTTTCAGCATAATCAAAAACTCATGAACTGTATATGATGATCTGGAGAATCTTTGTTTTAGTAATTTGAAATCCTTCCTGTGGTGTTGTGTCTCTAATTCCAGTGCAAATCTAGTTTTGAATTTGGCCCTGCTTTAAGCATGAGATGGGGAAGACAACCTCCAAAGGTCTCAACCTAAAGTATTTAATGATTCTAATGTGAGTCTTAAAATATTCTACATCATGTTACTGCAAAATATTTTGGTACCCATCAAAGACCTGCTGATCCCAACGTTGCTGCTTTGGCAGCTGCTCAGCACAGAGGTTTCAGAGCATCTTTTGGGTTATATCATTGGGCTTGACATCTGCATCACCTCAGGCTAGTACAAATGAACAAACACTGAAAAAGCAATGGTTTACTTCCTAACTGAGAGCAACAGTTTGTGGAATTATCCCAAGGAGAGACACAATATATATGTGGGAGAAAATGGTCTGTTGTGCATCTGTGATGCACAACTCTGGAAACTTGAGTATTAATGTTTCATTATCTGAGCTCATGGGGAGTACAAGGAAGGGAAAATTAGCTGTATTCCTGTCTTAAAAGAACAGATATGATTTTAGGGGAATATGCAATGCAGTTGTATGAAGCTTTGAGTATCTGGAAAGTACAGAGGTCAAACATCCTCTGCAGTCAGTTCAGTTACACCTTAGAAATCTGTCTGTCATTTATGTGTTCATCAGACTGCCTCACCTTCTTTGTTCACTCTTTCCTCTTCTCTCCCCTTTTCATTTATTCCAAAACATTTTGTAATACCTAGGAGATGTAACAAGACAGTGAGAATGTGGATTCATATATCTAATTTCTATAACTTCCTTGGAAAGGGATGAATTGTAATGTATAAATGAATATTTTGATCACTTCGAGAGAATGAATACTGTGATGAGATTCTGAGTAGTGAAATGATGATTATTTCTAAGTGCTATCCTCTTCTTTTTCAGTGTCCCAGTATTGCCTGGAATCCATCTCTATGTACATCTTTGAGGAAGATGGTACATATATGTCTCCTGTTTTTTGAGACAGTGCCCCAGACCAACTCTTGGGAAGGAACAATCATAAATCCAAAAGTTTTTTAAATTAACTTTCTTTCTCAGTTTAAAAGAAAACTGACAAAGTATATTCAAGATTTCCACTGATTTTTAATGAAAAAGAATTACTAACACTAACAAAATTTTTGTAGTATTTCATTAGGAGAAATAGAAATTTGATGTTTAATACTTATTCTTGATAGAGATAAAGTTTAGCAACATTATCCACCTGTTGGTGAATCAGGTCAAGGCAGTCAAATGTTGCTGTCACATCACAGAAGACAGAGACAACTAACAGGAAATAAAGGAAGGGAATAATGGACTGAGGATTTCAAAAACAGTCAAGGCTTTACAAGCTTAAGAAGATGGAATTCACTCTAGGCATGCTTGTGCCTTGTTTTTGATTTCAGCTGTTTTATTCTATGAATGTTTTTGCTCTCCAAGGAATCCCTGTTTCTCTTTCCTAAGGACTAGTTCTTTCTTCCAAAGGTCCAGTCTTTTGTTCCAAAGTTCCAGCCCAATTTTCCATTGGTCTAGATTCTCTCAGGCCTCTACTTCACTCACTTTATTCAGCAGTAAGGACATGTGGTTTGCTTTTTTTTTTGTTGGTTGGTTGTTTTTCTTTCTATAGAGTGATATTCTTTTCCCAGGCAACCTTGTTCTCACCTTGGAAGGCTATGATCATATCCCTGTTTTTTTTTTACTTGATATTTTCTTTCCTGATCTCTTTCCATTTCCTAAGGCTCTGTTTTTCTTCCAAAAATGTTCTTGCCTTCTCTTGTAAATCTGTGATTATCTGGCTTGTCAGATTCTTGAAATAAACCATTAGCTTGTAGCTGAAAAAGAGAGATGATCTAGCAAATTGGGAAACCCTGAATTATCACCTTGAAAGTGACATGACCACAGGCCAGCTTGTGATGTGAAGAAAGAGCCTATAATGACAGTTACAAAACTCAAACGTAAAAGACAAAGTCATAACACCATCAAGGACCTTGCAGCATGGAAAAGAATTAAATAAGTTTATTATCAAATTTATTTTTATTGCATTTCTTATGTGAATTCATAAGAAATATAGTGCTAGATTTTAATTGTTGAAATCTAATAAGGACTGAACAAATACAAAGTAGAGAAAGTAATTATTGGAGTTGTGTATTCACTTTGTCCTTTGAAAAAAAAAATCTACTATGAATTTAAATCTTAATTTTTCATAAGGTAGGAAAAAAGAGAACTTTGAAGGACAGCTGTGATGCAAGTTATCCACAGTGCCTTTCTGTTAGTCCTCCAACAAATCTTAGAGTGAGATGTAATGATAGTTCTCTTTAGTGACAGAAAACAGTCTGCTTTTTTAGTGGGTTTGTTGTCATGGTTGCCCCCACGATATGAAATGTATAACTTACAAAGGGAATCAGAAGTACTTCAGGCATAGTTCCATAGTGTTGATGTATCAACCTTTATGTAAAGAATACACTTTTGCTTAAATAGGATTTAGGGCTTGAGGTAAGAGTTGCTAGATGAAATTTTTTATAGCTCAGCATAAATGTGCTTGATTAGAGGATGATGATGTTTTTACCCTTCAAATGTGTGGATATCCACAGCTGGTATGGTGTCTGATTAAGATGAAACCCATTTGCAACAAACAAATAAACCTCTGAAGATGCCTCAGACATTTGTGTTCTGCAGGCTGTCAGTAACAAGCCTGAGAAAATGTTCTTTGATTTGCATTCACTTTCTATGCACTGTGAGCTGGAGCTGGGCATATAAACAATTTTGGAAGTGATGGTGGAAACAGAAAAGAAAGGAAAGGAAACCAAGCCAGACCTTTCAGAGATGCAGGCTGCAAAAATTAGAAAGTAGATATTGTCCTTCAGAAGTACACTTTGTCTTGGCTCTGTACTTTCAGGTATGGCTCTCCTGATTTAGAGTCCTTTTTTCTGTGAGTTATACCAGTAGCTTCTTCCCCAAGAATATTCGCAGACCCCGTGACTAAAAGGTCAATAACAGAGAAAATATCTCCTGTTTGTTTTGCTTTTAAAATACTTTGGAGCCCCTAGAAGTCAGAGGAACATATCAGTACTTCTCTTCCATTCCCCTTTTCCTTTTTCTCCTTCATGTGCATCTCAGTTCCACCTCATCTTCCTTACCACTTCTGTATCTGTTTCATGAGGTGGTGTTTTGTTTTGTTTGTTTTTCTTTTTAATAGGAAGATAGTTCTCCAAACTTGTAATCCAAAATCACTTGTGTGTTCCCCAGCAGCCAGGTCAGTGCATCCTGTGATTACTGACAATAATAATGAACTGCTGGGTCATATCACCTGTAGTGGTGTCACATCTTAGGCTTTTGATGCAGGTGTGACATCACTGAGTGTGCCCGTGGTGACCCTTAGGATGAGGAATAGGTGTAAGTGGAGGAATGGATCTGGGAAAAGTCAATAGCTCCTTCTTGCAACTATTTCTGTTGATGTAGGCAGTGCTGGAGGACAGCCTGTATGGCCTGACTGTTTTGTTCATTACATGCACAGTTTTCATCCTCAATGACATGGGCCTTGAAGTCCAGATGCAGATTTTCCAAGGGGTTGGAGCTGAGAAGTTGAGAGAGAGGATTTCCCTGTATAATGCAGCAATACTGAAGAAGAGACACACAGCCCACACTTCTTTTAGGACCTGCAGACAACTGCACAGCATGTCAAGGACACACTTAGAGCAAGGAAAATAAGAAGATAATACAGTAATCAAATTAGGTACAGGTAAGGTTAGTGCAAGCTGTTTAATTTGAAGTTCTCAGAAGAATCATGGCTTTGGGATCCATGTGGGATATGGCAAAACTGTCAGGGATTTCTTTGGGCAGAAACAGTCTGAGAGCAGGGAGAACCCAGGAACTGGAAACAGTGAAGCCAACACCGTCCTCCAGGTGTGATAATGTCCCCTCCTTCTCTAACACTGTGTCATACAGTGACTGTCTCTTGGCACTGCCTTTTAAGAAGAGTGTAAGGCTTCAGGTCTGTGCTTTCTCTGAATGACTCTGCTTCTGTTCTCTGGGTAAACAGGGACCTGTTTGTTCAACTTGACTTGTTTTCTTCATTGTGACTTCAGTTGTGACACAGACATTTCCTGATGCTTTTTGAATGCTCTGGAGGTGTGGAGGTTTCCTCTGTTCCCTGCCTTGTGCTGCAGAAACCAGCAGCATCGGCCTCCAGCATATGGATATTTACTTATGAATCTTTGCTCTTGTGTTGTGACAGGGGCAGGGGGGTAATTACGGGCTTGTTATCTTGTTTTTATAGATGAAAAATTAGTCTGGGATGTCCTTGATATATGACCTTAGTTTAGCCACCAGGATACAAATTTTCCTCAGTGTGGTAATGCAGTGCAATGCCACTCTAAGGGACAGCAGCTTGAATCACTGAAAGAACCAAATCACTCTGTATAAGCATCTCAAATTGCACTGTAAAAATGGCACTACTTGCTCTCCAGGTATTTCTTGTAGTCACCATCTATTTTGCTCTTCTTCCCCACAGGGTCATTATCAGCTTTTTTGCAAAGCATAAAAGCCATCAAGAAAACAGAATGTTTGTAGGATTACCTCAAGGTCTTCAGATTAATAGACAGTTTTATTCAGTATACTTCAGAAAAGAATGAATTAAAATGCTACCTTGTATAAGATCATCTGCACCTTTCAGTGCTGCTGGGTGATTTTCAAGGAGGTTGTCCCTGCTCAGATTGCAGTACATTTTGCCCCATGTAGTTACTTAAATCTGTTCAAATGAGTACATAAATATAATGAAGGTTCAAAAGCTTTGTATAGGGAATTCAGGTCAATTATCATGGTAGGCTTTCTGTCATGTAAGTGTTGGAGAAATTTATTGTCACAGACTAACGGTATTACAGATTTGACAACACACAGCTCTTGGAAGATATTTTTTCCTTCCCTCCAAATTTTCTTTCGTGGTGCAAGAATGGGCTTTTCACTGCTGGTCAGCAGAGCTTTGATGGTCAAATGCCATTCCAGTCCTTTGAGTCATATCGTGGATTGAATCATTAGTGGACTGAAGTAAAGAGACTGATTTCTCAGGTGGTATTTAAACATTAAGGCTACACAGCAGTCTTCCTTCTCTGCTTTTAAAGATTTTACGCATTTCTCTTCTCCTTTGTCTCCTCTGTTCAGATTGTTCTTTGCTGTCACAGCCTTCCTTTATTAAATTCCAGCTCTGTACTTAGTTATCAGTCCAGTCCCCAAAGTACCTCACTCACAGTGGGCTGTTTGGTCATCCTGTTACCTGTGCGTTTTGTCTCTACCAAAAGAGATGGGAGATTCTCATCTGGGAAAAGGAAATGCTATTCTGCAATGAGTGTGGGAGACTGCATCTCTGTGGGTGTGCTCCATGTATTGTTTTTACAGTATCTACCTCCAATACCCAGCTGTCAGACAGTACTCCAGCAGTTAGTAAAACATCTGCAATAAAACCAATGAAAAGTTATCAAAATTCTTACCATGAGCTTGACAAAAAAATTAAAATTGGTGGGCTGACATGTACCCCCAAACTAATCCTTAAAAATCTGTCAAACCTGAACAGTTCACATACTCTTCTGTTGCCTCCTGGCACTTTTCCTCAGTCAGGATACCATTAAGATACCAAAGGGTAAGGTCTTATCAATTCAATAATATTTTATGTTGTCAGAAACGAAAATAAACAACATCAAAATGATATAAAAATTTAGAACTCTGCATAGGCAGAGGGACCCTGTGATGTAGTGATTCCTACAGAGATAAATTTATAACATCGTTCAGAATTTCTAAGCTTTATGTGTTTAACTATGATGCTGTTGCATTGACTGCTGTACTGTGTGTTTTGTATCTCAGAGCAGGAATAACCCTGTCTCACAGTCCTACAGCACACTACAAACATTTCATGGCAAAATAATCTGTCTAGGGCTTCTCAACATAGAAACATAATGTTCCAAAAGGCCTGGTCATAGTCATATTTTATCAGCCAGATTTATACAATGCTGTGTTAAATATTTCAGAAGAAATTAGAAGTTAATTCAGTGGCACCGATCATCTCCTTGTTTTGGTTTTTGATTAAAGACATGCTGTCAAAGTGGGTAGGTCAGACATTAACTTAGTTTGACAAGTGCCTCATTTAGTAGCACTTTTGTTGAATATTCTACTTCTACTTCCTTGACTTCTAATTCAAAGCTAAGCCAAAATACCAAAGCCAGTGACAACAGCTTTCTTCTTGGTTGGTTTTCAAACAGACCTTCCCAAAGATGCAAGATGCCTGATGATGATGCATCAGGAAACAAGGTTTGCAGGCAGCTGTTTGCCTCTTCATTTCCCTTGACTGTTATATAGACTGCTGCCACTTCTCCTCAGATGGAGGTTGGTGGCAGCAGGGCCAGCCTGGCCGTCTGTTTTTGGATTCAGCTCACAGACCCAGTCCCTTGGCAATGACATCCTCCCAGGTCCTGGCTCCTGTCTTGGCTGTCAGCAAATGACTCCTGTTGCAGAGGCTGGCTCAGTGTGCAGGGGCAGAGTGGGTGAAAAGCCAGGGAGTGGCACTAGGCACAGATGTTATTTCTGTTTCTTTTAATTCCTCAGTGTCCCCACTTCTGGAGGAAAGTGAACAATTACATCACGGCTGGAAACAGCGTGACTAAGCCAAAGATTCATAGGAGAAACCACACTGCCCAGGAGAGAAAATTGCTCTGCTTATAATCAAAGCTACTATAACTAGCTGGCCTTTTCTTACTGTCTCTGAAAATATAACCATCATAGTCCATGATGGGAGGGGAGAGAAAGGAAATGTGGCTGAAATAGAAAATGCTGATAAGGTGTTCACATGGAGGATACCTGACCCAGTCAGACCTCTAGAGCTCACAGTCATTCGAGGCAGGACATAAAAGCTGAGTCGTGTTTGTTAGTCCCTCTCATGCTGGCAGTAATTGTGATGGGAATCACCAGTGACACTGAGCTAAACCTCTCTTTTTGCAGGCTTTTGGGCTGTAATCTTGCTCTCTATTTTGAACGCTGCAAGGACTCGAGGCACACAGGGGAGAAGGGCAAGGAGGAAATCCTTACTCTGACAAGGAAACTCAGAGAACCAAAGTCAGCACTGTCAGTGCAGACTTCATTTTCTTGTTTGCAAATACAGCAAAGCTTAGCTTGGGGCTTCTCATGATAACCTGTCTGAATTGCATTTGTGTTATAAAAGCAAATAAAAGTTGGAGTAATCATACAAACTCATGGCTAGATATCCCAGACTTCACCTTCTCCCAGAAACAGACGCTAACAACAGCTCAAGCATGGCCATGGCTGCACTTTTCTCCCCTCTGTGCACTGTTGATTATATACCCATTGGTTTCCTACTATTTTTCATACTGGCAGTGATTACTATGTAGCCAGCCAGCACCATTTTCCCCCTAAGTGTAAAAGCTATTTTTTCCCCAAGATGATAAGCTCAAGAGGTGTCCTATAAAGAAAACTAACACTTAGTTAACTGTGCAATTGCTGTGCACAGCTCAGTTGGTATTTTCAATGTCAAGCTAATACTGGATGTTACTAAGTGGAGGTGGAGAGGGTAAGAACTTCTCTTCTTGACTCCCAACGAATGTTTTGCCTCTCTTGTCCTGTGTGCACAATAAAAAAAACATTAAATCCAGTAAGCATTAAGACAATGATTCTTGCAGATTTGTGCCATGGTTTATTTGCCTATTATTTTGCTTTTTGTGTTCCAGTCCTAGAACTAGGCCATGGCAGAGCTGTAGGGCTGTTGTGGGTGGCAAGGGGCTGTGAGCTCTGCCTTCTTGTACTGGGTGTAAATGGTGAGGTGCTGGCAGTGGGGCTGTGATCTGTGAAGGGGTCCTGGGGCTGCCCCATCCCAGGCACAGCTGAGCTCAGCAGGGTCAGAGAGAACGTGTTCCAGAAAAGACGAGACACTGCTCACTGAGGAAACAGGGTGATGCCCAGCCCTGGGAGCACCTGGAGAGAGCAGGAGGAGGGGCAGGAGGGATTGCAGAGCAGGGCAGAGAGTTCCCAACAGCCCCTGGGGAGACCATGGCAGAGCAGGGGCAGAGTGTAAAGAGGAAGGAGCAGCAGGGAGGAGCTGGTATGGACTGACCACAGCTCCTCTCGCCCTGCACTGCTTGGGTTGGGAGGTGATAGAGAAGTTGGCAATGAAGTAATGAGGTTGAGAGCCTGGGAAAGGGGAGGAAAGGATTTGTTTTAAAGTCTTTTTGTTTCTCATTACTTAAATCTATTTTAATTGGCAGTAAATTAAATTAATGTTCCCCAAATAGAGTCCGTTTCATCCATGACAGTGATTGGTAAGTGGTCTTCCTGTCTTTATCTCCAACCATGAACTTTCTGTTTCCATTTCCTCCCACTGTCCTCTTGGCTGTGGGAGTCAGGCTGAGCTGATTGCTTCACGTCCTTATCTCACTGCTGTTTCAAAGCCATGTCAAGCATTCAGTCAACGTAGCCTGAAAATGTCAAGATCTACAGATCATCTGGAGCAAGAAATTTTAAATAATTGCACCCTAGACTGGAAACCAATATTAGTATGGGCTGTGTGGAGAGGGGGAATGTGTGAACAGGGAAAAGAATGAAACCAGAAGGAAATGCTTGGGTTTTGTTTGTTGTACCTTCTACTTGTCACGTGCATTACTGTGAAGAAATGAGAACAAGCTCTTGCTAAAATACCATGTGAGTTGAATTCAACTGTTTTCAAACACAGCAAACACTTTTTGCCCATGTCTTTGCAAAATTATATAAAACATCTTGAGACAGATAAAATAAGAGCAATATGACCTTGTTAACATCAAGACTAATGATGACCGAAGTACCTTTGGGGGAGAGTAATTTTCTAGACTGGACGTTACACTACTATTGTGCTTACCTCAGTGAGTTCCCACCAGAAGCTACTGCTGGGAGAACAGAGGACTGTGCACTTGTCTTGCTTGTATCCTCTAAATTCCTCATGACAGCATAGTTACTGTACTTTATGGGAAAACTTTGGAGAGAAAAACTTTCATTTTCTATTTTTCACTTCTTTGTTGCTACCACTGCAGTTTTACCTCTCTTATAAATTATGCACTCTTTGCCCTCTTGAAATTGTCATGGTTTCTGAGTTTTATGCTTTCCAAATGTTTTTTCTTTCTGTACTGCTTTAGGTGACTTTGTATGGTATGTGACTCTGAGTGCTATTTATGGGGATTTGATTTATTGCCTTACTCTCTCAAATCTAGCCAATCTATTTATGTATTTTGTTTTGCTCAGGACCACATTTTCCCCATAAGTTAGTCTGACTTGGTGTTGAAAGTCCTTTCTGAAAAAGATCTACCTCATGTACACTCTTCAGTACTTTTTCAAAAGAGGAAAACCAATTCAGCCAAAATGTTCTTTCTCACATAATTTTTCTCCTTTCTCTGTTTCAAATAACATTAGAATGCTGCACCATTCTGGTTTCAAGATTTATTTCCCTGAGTTCTAAAATGTGTGTTCTATAGCAATAGATCTGCTCAATTTTCGTACAACAGATGGCCAACTGTTTAGATGGGAAAGATAACTGGTCAAGACATGTGGGATTTAGCTGCCTATATGAAGCTGTCTAATGAGGCTGGTTATTACACCATTGGACTTGTTATAGACCAAACCCTTAGCTACCCCAGGTGTTTTGAACTGGTATTGGACTCTTATGTTAAAGCAACTGGATATCGCAGTTGAATTGTGTCAGTCTCACTTGGAACCAAATTCAGTAAGTAGAGATGCCAATGTGACTGGCCAAGGAGAAAGGGACCCCGGTGTACCCTTTCTCTGTATCTGAAAACAAAGCATTTCCTGCCAGCAGCATTGGCTGTGTTGCCTGCAACTGTTCTGCTGCATGGAGCCTGTGTCTACAGCTGGAGGAGACTTTGACAGCAACGTCGTGAGCCTTTGGGAAGCTTGGGAAATGGAAGATCTGGAGGCAAAATGGAATATTTTTTGTTGCTGTCCTCTGTTCCTGATGCAATTGCACTTCAAAGCTGAGGTTTGAGGACAACATCACCCGTGTCTTAAGTGGATGCAATTCCACTGATTTCAATGAAGTTGTTTTCATGCAAAAAATACTCGAATTTATTCCAGAGATAATACAACCCTTTGAAATAAAACTAGTGACTGTTTTAAAAACATTTAAAAAATACCCACTACACACTTTTATGTCTGCTTTAGAATCCACATGGAGGAGCTGCTTTTAGAGTCCAATGTTAAAGTGGAAGGAGTTATGAGCACTGTGTATGATAATGAACCTCTATACAAACTACCTGCCTGAGAGAAAATGTGTCTACATGTTAATAAGGGCAATCTGCAGACACAAGCCATTTTGAGTACTTTGTTTCATTTTTTTGCTACGCCTTTTTTTGGGCTCTGTGAATGCTCTGATGAGATTTTACCTATGTCCTGGCTGTGGGGGAGTCAATTCTTCCTCCAAATTGTCTGTTGTTGTCCTAGCAGGAGGTTTGCCAGGTAGGCTGGGGTAAATTAATGATTAGATGAGGGTTGCATATAATTTCTGCTTTGGATCACAGTTATGTGGTTTCACAGTTCTTCGAGATTATCTTTGTACCAGTGTAGCAGCATCAAATTTAGGGAAATTCTTGATTTACGGAGAAAAGAGGATAAGAAACAAGACATTTATAAGTATTTTGCCGTTTAAAGCAGCCGAAGAAACATGGCATTTCCATTCCCATGTAACTTGTTCCAGACATACAGTAAGCACTGTGCCTGCCCTTCCTGCCTTGGTGTTAATGACAGGGAGCAGCAGGATGCTGCAGGGAGGACAGGGGACAAAGCACAGGCAACCTGAACTCAGAGTGCTGCTGCTGTGGGCAACTTACTTCTTCTCTCTGCCTGTGTTTCTCCTCTCATCCTGTGTTCAGGTGATAAACTTCAAGACAAAATTGCCTCTTGCTCTGTAAAGACAAAGTGTGTAGCTTAGAGGGAGCCTTGACTGTCTGAGACTATGGTTGTGCTGTAGTCGAAAATAGAGTTGTGGTACAAACCCTGTTGGTTTGATGTTCTGGCATGCCTCAGTTTGAGGACTGCTGTCTCTGAGGAGGACAAAGAAGGAGTGTGTATGGACTGGGGATGCTAACAGAGAGTGTGGGTTATTCTGACTATCTCTGACTTTTTTTGTACCTGGCAAAAATATATAAATCTTAGTGTCATGTTGTTGTTCTGTGGGCAGTTGTTCATGTAGCAGTTTCATTACCCAGCAGCAGAAGCAGCCTATTGAACACAGAATTTGTTTCCAAGGAAATTGTTTCCTGGCCTCTAATCAAGTGGATGTTTTTTAATGCTGTAATATCAGATTATTCAATGTTGTTATATGGGTACTCTGCAGTATTTTTCTATTGTTATAACATCAACATTTCATTAAGCTGAATGCTATTATGCAGTTTCAATTATCTGAGTCTTGCTTCTGCAGACATTTCGAACAACTGCATGTTAAAGCTAAATGTTTAATTTATATATTTATCTGCTTATGTGGAAGAGAGGAAAGCTTCCAGTTCTAGCCCAGCAGTTGAAATTTGCCCACCAAAATGTCAGGAAGGTCATCCTAAACTTTGCATAGAAAAATAAGTAGAAAAAAATATAAAAAATTATTAGAAAAATAGAAAAATCCTTAGCAGAACGGACAATTTACCATACTTTTGTATTTGAGGGTATGTTTGGAAATTTATGTAAAGCTAATAGTAAACATAGCAACTTGAAAGGGTGGTACAGCCTGATGAGTCACAGAATACCTCTGGGCAAAGCAACCTGTAGGGGACAGAAAATGATTGAATAGGGTTTTTAATGATCTAATATTACTGGCTGGAGTTTAAATCAGGTGAATTCTTATTGTTATTCAACACAATTACCACAGTCAGACACTGCAACAATTAGGAGAAGGAAGCAGGCAGCACTTTCGTATAGTTTTTTGCACACACACCTCAGTCCTATTTCATAGAAACAGTGCCTGTGTTTTAAGTGTGCAGTGTACCTAAACACTAGATCGGGACAGGGATCAAGAGAGGAACATAGGGATTTGTTACACAACTTACCACCCTTTCCTAGTGAGAAGACAGGAGCACACCAAGTGGAGAGAGTAGATAGTGTTGATGACAAGTGCTGGCAGGCACCTCCTGCAGGAAGGGGGTTTGGGAAGTAATTTGTCGTGCAGTTCCATGCATGTCAATGGACGGGCTGCTGCAGACCTGGCCGAGTGGGCTGAGCACCAGGCAGCTCATTATCTCAGCTCACCACTGCCTCTCATGGCAGAATTTGTGCCATCCACATGGGCAACTTTGTCTGACTTATCCCAAGATAAAGCCAAGGAAGAATGGGGCCTTGAGGAGGAGGGAAAAACAGTCTGATAGCTATGGCAAGTCAAAGAAGGGCTTTATTCAGACCTACTGCCACCATTGGTGTTTCCAACATCTTGAAGAATATTTTTATGAAAAATTCAAACTAACTTTATGACCAAAAGCAAGCATAGGAGATAGGCTAACTCTGAATTTCTCTTCATCAGCTAATAACCAGTTCAGCTTCTCCTGTTTCTTGACTAGTACTCTGATATATGACATGACTGATACATATTTCTGGGTACACTGCAAATCTCTTTCCAAATCTCACTCAGATATAGCCTTTGCTTCCCGTCCAGTGATGTCTCTGTAAGTATTGCTTGAACTCTCTGCATTGAATGAATGTTTTTGGGAGATGGCTTTGATTTTCAGTGTAATTTTTAATTGGGTAGTGTGAGGCATTGTGCTGATTATCAGGGACATGAGCCTCTTTAGACAGGATATTTTGCAAAATATTATATCAATTTATACTGCTTTGGAATAATGTATGCAGCTTAAATATTAAGTAATCATTGTGAACTGATAAAATTTCAGATTGTTCACTTAATTTGTGGGTAGATCAATATACATGAAGGCGGAGACTTCAGTGGTGCTCAGAGAATTTAGGCACACTGGTTCTGCATTTTTTTAACTGGATTAATGATTCAAACTTCATGCTTAGCTGGCATTAAAAAACTCAAACATTGGTTGTATATATTATATTAGATGCTATGATTTTCATAGTGCTTCAGTATAATAAAGACTCTTCATGGCTATACTTTGCTTCAGCTCCTATACATGCATATGACTTCAACCCTGTTTTCAACTGCCATAACATTGTGATTTATGTAGGGTTTTATGCTGAAACTGCTAAGTTAAACTTTCACAATAAGGAAGTTAAATCTCAAACAGGTCCTGACAGCTCTATTAATCATATAAAAGCCATGATTTTTGTTACGCATCTTCAAATAGAGAATTTTATGCATAAAGAATTGCCTGTTTTAGTCTGAATAGTCTGCACAGAGGAAAAACAGCTCTGTGAGAATAACAGCCTTGAGACTGCAGTGGAGCTGTGCTGATGGACTAGAGCAGCCAGGCCAATCCAGAGAAACAGCAACAGGTGATCAGAATATTCACAGATAATTTACTACAGCACAGGCAATGTAATGGGTTCTTCAGTGGAAATGAGATGAGCTGCTAAACAGACACACCACTAAAAATTCAGAACTGGTTCTGAAGTCAAGTAGACATTGTCATGTAAGTATAAATCTGCTTCTTATGCCTGTACAGGTTTTAAAAGACAAAAAAAAGAAAATGGAAAGTGAAGAATATGGTGCAATATTTCTTTGATCTGTGTCCTAAAGGTAGAAGTGATTGGCACAAGTTCTGCACCCTGTTCCCAGGTTGCTGAAAAGCTGCTTGCATAAGTGAAGTGCAGCTGTCATGTTACCTGCTGTCACCTCAGGATCCTCCTTCATTTCTCACTAGACAAATATATCTTGAATAGCAGACAGTGCACAACCTGCAGACACAGTCCATCATATTATGGACAAAGTGATCCATTCAGAGATATCTGCTGAATTTGGTGTTATGGGAAGGCCATGGAGCTTGGCTCAAGCTATGTTAAAAATTTTGATGTTGTTGAGAGCATGTATATGTTGAAAAGTCTATCTTTTTGCTAGAGTCCCAGGAACTATAAAATTAGTAGCAGCCAAGAATTGTTAATGTTGTGATCAATGTCCAGGTTTTCCTGAGCTGTATGATAAGTGTAAGAGCTCATTGTAGTTTTGGTGACTAGGCTGTCCAACCTGTGAACTTTCTTTATTGTATTTTCTGGAAGCTTAGAATGCCTTCCACAAAAATGGCTCTAGAAAGAGGAGTGGGCATATAACCCTCTGATTTACACAGCAAGGCAGGACTTCAGTGAACTAAGTATCTGAGGATTTTTAGTTTCCGTAAAGAAATTCAGTCTCTTCCACAGAAAAATCCTCCATCATCCTCTTTGTAGAATGCTCATGTACTAAATATATGTAACTATGTCGTGGCTTATCTTATGTCATGTTACTAAAATGTTGGAGGAAGTCTTCAGGCACATTATAGCAGCACTGCAGCAATATTCTGTTAGGCAGAGTATAACACAAAGCAAAAGAAGTTTTTGGAGGATGGGCTGGAGTGTTACATGGAGCAAATGAAGGTGAGAGAGGATACAGAGGTGAAAGGGAGTTGGGAGTATGCTCACACTGTAGCTTGGGGTCAGAGTCAAGGAGAGAATTCAGCGATTTTGTTTTCTAGAGTTGTCTTTGGTCTACACTGTGTTAACTCCCTAATCAAAGACTACCTTTCCCTTAACTTTGCTTATTGCTCCTTTCTTCTGTTCTTGGGTTTTCCTCCTTGGATTTATACTACAGAAATTCAGCTTTGTGGTTGTGCTGGATTTTGGGTGACTTGTCTTCCATGATATGCTACCAGTGCTATTTATACTGGATTCAGGAGAAAAAGAAATATTGGGGGTTTCCTGGCACCAACCTAAAAATGTTTAAAAGAAACTTTGACATTCCCATTTGCAGCCTTGTGTAGGTAAAGCATTTTGTTTGGTTCATTGTTTGAAAAGAGTCTCCATTCTTGGTAACTCAGCAACTTTTAATGCTTAAGTATAAGTCACAATCTGGTGGGAAATGAAACACTGTTGTTTGTATGTTATAGTTCCTTATCTTTGAGCATAACTGCAATTATGTTCTGTAGTTATAAGAAATACTCTGAATGTATTACAAGAAGGCAGGAGGGAAGGAAAAACCTGCTGCATTGCAGTCCAGAGCCTGTTCTCAATTACTAATATAATTTACTGACAACAAATTCTGCAAATTATTCATAAAACAGCAGTGGGCCTCATTTAACAACATGACAGGACTGCATGTAATTAGAAGTACTTTAAAGTGTTTTTTCCCCCCTATAGATCAATTGTCCCTGCTATAAATATTGCTAAAACAACATATACAGTTTTTCACCATAAAGTGCAGTACAGCCATCTGTCTCTTAGTCTGGGAGTACCTGGTGATTCAGGTGATGCTCCAGGTGATTCAGTCTCCAGTGGCCTGCTCTGAATATTTGTTTCTTCTCAAGAAGGGCACAGAGCTTTGCAGAGACAAACCTGAAGCTGTTCTACCCATGTTTAATCCATAGACTGTGCAGAACCATTGCAGATCACCTATCTCGTCCAAAGGAGAGTCAACAATTCCAAATTTTTATTTACCCATCTCGGTATGATAGGAATTGTAATTTCACCAAATCAGCCCATTTCTCTACATGCCAGAGTAGAAAGTGTACCTTTCTGGCTAGAAGAGTTTCTCAGCTATCACTTAAATTACAACACTTTGGGTTTTACATGAAATCTTAGTTCTGTGACAGTTTTACAAGAAATTGGAACTCAATGCCACAGAGTTGGAAGTCAGGTACAGTCAGATATGTCTGAAATAACTGGTAAATTTCAGTTGCCTTTCTGAAGCCAACTAATTCATTAAGTCTGTTTAAGGGGAAGATGAGCTGCTGCTTCTTGACCTTTCTATTGTAGAGTTTGAGTGTGAAATACTAAAAAAAAAAAGTACGAACAAATAAATCTCATCAAATATTCCTCTTCCTAATGTTTAAAATCTTAATTCAAAACTCGCTGAAGTCAAGGGTGATCTTTCTGTTAACTTCAGTGGGGTTTAGATCAAGCTGTGAATGTTTGAATAATGACTGTTATGTGCCATTTAGATAATTACCTCTTTCTTTCCTTTTCAGATTGTTCAAGTTTGCTTTGCCTACAGCATTATTTTGCATGTCATTTGTTTCTCTTTACTGCTTGTATGCCAGTGGCCTAACCATAAATTGGACTTACATTAGATATATAATTATGTTTTCTGAGTATAAGTTGAACATTTATTCATGGTTACAGATTAAAAAAACCCAAGGCATATGTGTATTTGAGTCAGATAATACTATACAGACTTAGGAAGTCAGTCCTGTTTAAGAGAAATTATAGGTTAAAAGGATGTGACATTGACAGTCTTTTACACCCAGTTCAGCATTCCCTTTGTCAATCCTCACCTTGGCAAATCTCTGTGAAAATTAACTACTCAATCACACTATTTTTCAAGATATGGGGAGTAAGACCAATGTATCAGATGGAAGGAGTGCATCTTTTCAACTGAAAGAGAGTATGTTTAGGTTAGATATTAGGAAAAAATTCTTTTACTGTGAGGGTGGTGAGGCTCTGGCACAGGTTACCCAGAGAAGCTGTGGCTGCCTCTCCCCTGGAAGTGTCCAAGGCTGGGCTGGATGGAGCTCTGAGCTCTGAGCTCTGAGCAGCTGGTCTAGTGGAAAGGGTCCCTGCCCAGGGTAGGGGGGATTAGAACTGGATTATCTTAAAGTCTCTTCCAACTCAAACTATTCTATGGTTTTATGATCTAACCATAAGCACAATAGATGCTGAGAGCCAAATTATCAGGCGAGTTTAAACCGAGAGCATAGCATTAATTTCTGCAGGCTGTGATGATTTATCTCCTCTGATGACCAGACCCAGGCAGTCTCCAAAATAGAAAGGACAATTTAAAAAAGGGATGAGACTCTCAAAGGACAGGTCCCTCATGACTTTCATGTCACAATTTGTACACAAATGTTCTGCTCCACTGTACATTTAAAACAATGCCTGGACTGTACAAGACTCGATTTCTATACTCCAGACAGGGGAAAGAGTAAACCACATGTTTAAAAATTTAAAAGTTCTGGTTTTGACACAGTTTTCTCATAAATAAATCATATTTGGTGAAAGTGGAAGAAAAAACAGCAACTCTCATTAGTAGTGCAAGTTTTCAGTTCATTAAGTCCTTAGAGTAATGCCTGGAGGTTGAAGAAGTCCCTAGTGGTTCTTTGAGATCTCAACAGGTGCTTCCAAAACCCATTTGGAACCTTATGATGTTCCTGGGGACTAAGAAATTAGTACAAAAAGACATTTATGGGAGTTCGATTCTTTTCTCTGCCTCAGCTCAGCACTCCATCCTCCTAGTTATGGCACTTAAGCACAAGTTTACTTGGCTATTGTTTGTGTATACATTTCAGTGCTTCCATGAAATGGTGCAGATGGGAGTAGAGTGAGTGAAAGACAGGAAACTACAGCACAGGCAGAAAGAGGGAAGCACATAAACAGAGAAATAGGGTTGGTTGTACAAAGAGGCAATGAGAGCAAAGCAATGCTGTATAAGGGGGATTTGTTAACTGGAAAACATCTTGCAAAATGCCAAGGAGGAAGAGGTTTTTTGAAACAAGGAGGTTTTTTTCAGAGTGGTGGGGGTGTTTATGAGAGGGTAGGGAGCTCCTGCAAAAACCTTTATCTGAAATGCTAATGTCCATTGGAATAAGAAAGTCTTACTTTCAAGCTGAGATGCCTAATTTTAAGACTGACAAAAATTTTATGAGAGCTTTTCATGAAGATAGAACGTATCCTGGGGGAAAAAAAAGGGGGGGGGGAGGGTTGAAAAATCTATGAAAATGAAATTTTTCCAGATCTTCCAGAAATGTTAATTGAGAGTGAAAGCAAACTCTCAGAAAACAGGCATCAGTTGGCACATCTTCCTTGGCCCGCTGAGATCTTGTGTCCACAAAGATCCTTGACTTGGGCTTTAAAGCACTAATGACAGATGGGTACCCTGAATACCAAACATTGACTGTTTCTGGCCTAGGGAACACTTAAAACAGGACATCTTAACCAGAGAAACTGAAGTTGCAGGTCAGGCAAGAGCAGTTGCTTGTGATTCCTGATTATTTTCAAGTAGGTATATCTTGCCTCTTTTCCCCGTACTGTGACCAAAAAATCTACTCAGAACCATAAGAGATGTTTGCACAAAAATAAAATAATGTTTCTCTCTACTTTGGCAGAGAACCCCTTTCTACAGCTCGAGAAAAAAAGACATCAAACCAAACTCACAAGTGAATTTTCTGCTTTTTCTTTTATATTCATAGCTAATTCCTCAAGGAGCAGTCCTTCAACAAACATGCAGAAGCACAAAAGCTTGTTAAAGAAACTCATTAAAAAAGAATGCACATTTGCTTTGCTTTACAGTTAGGGCATTTGGTTATGTGCAGCATTCAGCTGGTGTCTTTCTCAATAGAAGCTCTTTCAAGCTGTTGAAAGGGAAACTGTGAGGCAGTAAATGCTGACAAAGAACTATGCAACAATTTCACATAATGATAAGGAAATTCAGCTGATTTCTGTAAAGAAGTCTTATTCTTTGTAGAAGTCTTCCAGCGTCAGGGCGTTAGAACTATGTATGGTAGCTGTTGCTACAGGAATCCAACTGGCCTTTAAAAGAGGGATTTTAACCCATAAATTCATCTCAGCTGTGATGTTGCACGAGTGTGGGAAGGCAAAGAGGCAAGGTGAGCATTCCTCTTCTATCCTGATCAGGCTGCTCCAGCTGGTATATTAAATGAGCTGAACCAGAGGAGGAAAAACACAGAACCCTGTGTTTTTTATGCAGCCACTTCCAGTCCAGACAGATCCTGTCCTTCTGCAGGATGTGCAGTGCTACTCTCTGAAGGATGTTCTTGAGGTGAGAACTACTTAAGGGCTAAGCCTTAAGACTATCTGTAGGAGCAGTAATGTAAGTGGGAAGTCTTGGTGCTGTTGCAATTAAAGAATTCTGGTACTTTTATACTGAAGATAAAATCCTTGCTGGTGGAAAGAAGTGTCTCTATTTCTTCAGTCCTTGGACAGAGGCAGTTTTAAGCCTGTGAGCCTCTAATATATAGTTTCACCGTAAATGTACATGGAAGGACTGACATTCTGTTGCTCTATTAAAAACGAGCTATATGAAAAGTTAGCATTATCAAAGCCCCCTTCTTACCAATAGAGGTGCTGATGCTTCAGTCAGACTGACCTCTGGTACTTGTGTGTCCAAGGAGCAGAGGGAATAAGACCCTGCAAAGTATTGGAGGGAGGGTGACAATAAGCAGTGTCTGGCTTTGAGAATGTGCTGTTCCTATGGACAATACTTGTCAGCATCTTAGAAAGCTTTCAACTGTCTGTTTCTATGGATCTCTGTTCAGAGAGAAACAGAGCTTTAGCATAAAATCTTTAGCATAAAAGCCTACCTTATTTACAGTGAAATGCATGGAAACACATGGTGGTAACACTGATTATAGTTGTCTTTTATGGAAGAAGGCTGATGACTTTAAAGACAGGTCTGTCTTCAAGTATCTTGGAGGTGGTTGATGAGGTCAGTGACAGATAAGTCTCTGCCATTTCACTTGCAATAATGGCTGAGGTTCTTTTCATACCACATGTTTCCCAGAGACATAATCTATTACATAGAGTTGCTATGTCAAAACCATGGACTATAAAGAGAAAAGAAGTTTAATTTTGCTTCTGTTTTGGCAAGTTTCTTTTTAATTTCTTTAACTGCTTTCTTTGAACTCAAGACTGTTTCCTCTTTGGGGCTATAGTCAGACACTTAACATCATATCAACATCATATTTCTGCAGTTTAATATGGCCAGGCTCAAAAATCCCTGGCAGGCCAGAATCTTCTGGGCTCAATTAGTATGAAGTGTAGAACTCAAAAGTTGAGATAGATCCTCAAATGGAAAGCCCCTGATGACCTTAAGGTATCTTTTTAACAGTTTTGGTTCTTAGACATCAATCATAGATGCTCTTTTTTCTTGTAGTTTTTCCCTGATTTTCCTGAGGAAGGAAGTAATAGTCCTCTGAGATGAGCATGGTACTCATTCTAAAAAATAAGCTGAGTCTCTCGTCCATTTTTCAATGCCAGGGCATTACCCACTGGTGACCTGTAGTAATGTTAATAAAGTATTCAGTGCAGTAGGTTGTTCTTGCCTTTCTGGAGAAGAGTAGGAGAGAAACAAGATGGTAAAAACCCCTTTATTTGTCTGGTGCACCCACTTCAAGCCTTCTTTTGGTGGACCACAGTTTCCTGTGTTGGGCAACTGCAGAACTCTTTAAGACCTGAACAAGAGCTACAGTGATGCAACAGACCAGCATGGGGATCCAGGACTGTGAGAGGCATGTTTCCTTCACTTAATTTCTGCTGTACCTGCTCTGCTCTGCACTCACAGGTAACAAATCACTTAGAGCAAGGAAAAGACATAATCGTGGCTCCCTTTCTTCTCTACATCCCTCTGGAGAATTTATTTGGCACTGAAAGGCATTTTGGCTCCGGTGCTTGAGAGATAACATTAGAAATTACATTTCTCTGAGCATGCCCAGGGATTAGATCTCTTCTCAGGCTATGGGTAAGGAATAATCATTAGGTAAGTCAGACACTAACTGTGTCAAAGTTGCTGCATTGGGGGGTTCATAGCAGCTTCTTTCTCAGGTGCACCTCTCTACAGCACAGACTGTGACTATGTGCTGTAGAATGGGGGAAACATATATAAGGCTGGTGGCCACTGTGCACACAGACATAGGACAGTGTAATCCATCTTTAAAAGCTGTTTTTTTTTCTCTAAGTTGTGAGAATTTTCTAGATTAATTTCTCCTGTTAAGTTCTTCAGTAATTTTTGTTTATTTTGCTTTTGTTTTTCAAAAAGAAATATGTAACTGCTGTAGTTTTCCATGCTGCCAGTGCATTCCTGCATTAAAAAACAGACAAAGTAAAGCATTTCAGGTTTTATCTTAAAGCTTTGACTTTTCAATTCCAAATCAGCCTATGGCAATAGGGATTCATGACCCATGTACTCTTGTATATGGCCTCAGTCCAGCAAAGCACTTAAGCACATGCTTAATTTTAATTTTGAATTAAATGGGGCAGTGAATCACATGCTCTAAATGAGGTTAAGGTTAAAATTAACCATGTGTCTCTGCTTTCCTGGATGAGGGCTGTGTACACTATTTCCACTTGCCAGTATTTCCATTACTGAGAATACTCATTCTTTTCACTCTTTACCTTCTATTTCTTCATTGTTCTTGAATAGTTTTCTTTACCTCTTCATCAGATCTTATTTTCTGTGAATACTATGATATCAATTCAGCATACATAAACTGCTAGCAACATAGAATCCCAAGGCAAATGCCCAGTGGAATTTTTCCTCTTTTGTCTTTTTGAGATTACTTTAGCTTATTCATAGATATATGAGAATTAAAAGGCAATTTGAAACAGCTAATGCTGCCCCTTCTGATCAAAGAATTTTAAAATTGTATTTGCCATATTGAAAATACCCTAGAGACTGGAAGGATTTGTGATGGTTTGCAGTCATTTCATTAGAAGCAAAAATTCAGAAATTAATTTTAGTCAGTTTTACACACAGCATCTTTTGAAAGATGGAGATAGGGGAAGAGACCATCTTATCTTACATTGTAAATCATTCAGTTGGAGTATATCAAAATGATCTCTCATCTCTTTTATTAATATGACACAAACTCCTGGATATCTATTAGAATAATAGGGTAATGTGCAGAAAGAAGTGGAGGGAACAAGAGCCTAGCTGTTTGTTTTTATTTTATTTAAAAATGTTATTCTGTGCAGAAGGGCTACTTTCAGCTTATAATCAGCCTAAAGCTTTGGGCTCATTGATCTCTGAGGGAATGAATACACATGGATTGTGGCAGTACTTAGAACACAGCAAGGCAAAACAAGATGTAAGAAAAAATAGGCACTTCTTTTGGTAGATGTTCTTCAGCTGCTGGTTTCCATTTCTTCTTCCCTTTGACTGTTATGAACTTAGTGAAGAGCTTTTTTTCCCTCGATCTCTGCATTTCCTTTCATGATTTGATCCTTGCTCTCAGTGGAGCCTCATTCTCAGTTCCTTTACCACACATAAAGGGAGGGGGAAAAAAAAAGATATTTCCTGTTAATATCAGGATCATGTTTTGTAGTACAGCTACTGTGAAATTTGTTTTCCATTCGAATTATCTGTGCCTCAGTATTACCTGTTAATGCTCCCAACAAGGGGACTAGTCCCAGTCCTTTGCATAATTAGGAAATATTTTTGTTCCAGAAGCTCATTCAGAACTTGCCCCAGCTGTTGTACACGTTGCTAAATAGCATTTCTTAGAGCTTTTCATACTCCCTTTTTATCCCTTTAATGGAGGAATTTGCTTTTAAATTTGAGAAATATATATTGAATCCTTGAGTCAATTCACAGAAACATTAAATTTCATTTTATGTTGGCTTGAGTAATTTCTTATGTTCACTTAGTGGTAACATTTTAAAAATGCTAGTACTGTGAATTTGTTCTAATAGTTCTGGCTAGTGATTCATTTTGTATCCATTCAATTGCTGTATATTTTCAACTAAATGACATTACTCAAGCATTAGGTGAGAGCTGCTTACAACTCCTAACTCTAGCTGGTACCTACTGGAGGTTATTTCTGCACGCACAGAGACACTTACGAGTTCCTGGTGGATGCATAAGATGCACTTTATTATCAAAATAAACCAAAGGAAACCTCTGAGTGCATACCAGAAACATCACAGCATGGATTAAACTGTTGGCCCTATTCACTCAAGTCCCACAGTCTAGGAGCTTAAAGCTATGCAACTAAACCCTTACACCAAGTATGTCTGTATGTCAAACATGACGTGTGCCAAAACTTTGCCTTAGAGTGAAGACCTCACAAATAATCATCAGTATCCAGAATTTTCTGTTTTGTTGGCTTCAGTCCACTTCTCTTTGTTTCAGTTATGTATGAAAAGAATAAGGAGATGTTTTTTCTTACCTCTTTCTCCTCTTCTTTGTAGTGTGTTGATTGTTTTACACTTCCTTAAAAAGATCAATATTCCATTAGGAGCAGAGGAATAGCACTATAGGAGAAAAAAGTCTGGCTGTTGCCAAAATTGAAAGCTCAGTGTTGAAAGACAAAAGTTTTTTTTTCACAAGTGGAACGAAAATCTTTTGGGTAACTGAACAAATGACTGTATTTCTACAGACCTGTTGACAGGATGTAGCTGTTATTGTCAAGAGAAATTGGTTTGCCTATCTCCACCAAATCTTCATTAGGCCAAGAAAGTACCTGATAAACGTGTTAAAGGAAACGATTTAGCAAGGTGGTACCAAGCAGGAGTGCAACAGAGGATAGAATGGTGTTCTGTTTGCCTTCACTGGTACATGGTGCATAGACACTGCCACACCCAATGACTGCTTTGTCCCAAAGCTTGTGTTTCTCCCCTGTGAGACTGCTCATGCAAGTAAAGGCCTTCTCAGAACCTATTTTCCAGAGTTTTGAAAGGTGTGTGTGATGCTGTTCTTCTTTCATTTTCTTAATTGTATTTTTGTAATGAATAGGAACCTGTATAATCATATGATGAGGCATTGTAATTATGATAGGTACAGATATAATTAAAAATCTTTACAACACATTATGAATATATGCAAGTTTTCTACAATGAAGATATTTTGAAAGATTAGCACGGGAGTTATTTGTGTTTGCAGGTTTGGAGTGAAATAATTTGCTAGGTAATGGGAGGTACCTATTGATTTCCAGCACTTCACATATTTAGCAAAAAAATTTAGCTTGGCACTCCTGGAAATATTTATTAACATTTCCAAGTCTCAAGAGAGCCCAGATTTCTCCCTCTATAGATTCTGTAGAACAGATGTGGGGAGTCCATAGAAAATTTTTTTATCATGACTTAGTTCCCCTGATGCCCATAAAGAGGGGCACCAATAAATTTCAGGATCAGCCCCACTGTGTTCTCTGAGGAGTAACACTGGTGATATGTTTGACTCCTGATGCATAAAAGGTTTCTACACTTGCTTAAATGCTGAATGGACTCTGGAGGGGCTGAATTCCTGTGAGTCCCATGTATCAGGTACAGCTTTTAACTTTAGGTCATAGTGGCACCCTTGGTATAACTTCATAATTCTTCCAGATCATTATTTTTATGAATTTTTTTGTAAATTATATATAATTTAGTAATGATCTCATTTTAGAATTTTTTTTTCTAGATGAGAATAAATTTCTTCAGAAATAATATTGAGATTTAACATGATGTAATTAGAAAAACCCTCCAACACACATGTTAGAAACAAAGTTCTTTATACACACGTGCAGATTCCTTTTATCATAGGTGGGGAATATTCTGGATAAAAGGACTCCTTGCTCAGTGAACTGTACTCTTAATTATAAATGTCAGAAAAAATATGAATATAATGTGGGTTGTGTTTTGACTCTAAATTTGACTTTTCCCCTCAGATATTATCAATGGGGCTTATGTAGCCAAATCTCTGCACACTTAATGCCATGAAACTCTGTATTGTTCTTGAGGGAAAAATGGGAAAGCAGAAAATTATTACTCAAGGACATAACATTTGAAATGGCCATAAGCTAACAGAGTAGAAGATGTAGTAAAGCCTGGAGAGTGGTGGTTAAAAGTGAAAGCAGTGATGCTGAGTAGGGTTGTCATTTCAGTGACACTAAACAATTTTAGCTGAAGGTGAATAGAAACCTTTTTGTCTAAATAATTTTTTGCTAGTACTTGTAGAAAAAAGACACAGCTGACAGATACTGGTGTGGATTGTTTAGTTCTATGATTATTTCCAAGTTTGGTTTTGATATTTTTTTTAGTGGTGGAAAGATATTATGATCTGCCTTTCCAATAAACGATGCTAAATTTAGAGATAAAGTGAATGGGAATTACAAATTTAGGGGAGGAATTTCTCATACTTTCATGACTTTTCCTCTTATGCAATTTCATCACGGTTAAAACTTTAGCCTTCTCAGGCACAAAAAAATTTTGAGCACTTTTCAGTTACCATGTGGAGGGACACTGTCCAACCCCAGGTGGTGATGAGACAACACTGAAGATGTGAGGAAAATGGTATTAGTACTTCATGCAGGATTCATGGAAGTAATTCCTTGCATAGGCTGGTGTTATTTGGGAAGGAAATATTTTCAGCCTTTGTTGTGTTTCATTAAGTAAATAGATAATAACCAGTGACTGGGAGCGATGATAGAACCAGTTAATGGACTAGACTTGATTTGGGGAGATGGAAGAAGGGAAGAACAGCATTTCAGTAGATTGGTGAAGGAAATACAGGCGTCTCACAAGTCACTGTTCCTTTTTGCAGAGGACAGGCAGGACCAGAGAGGCGGAGGCAGCATCTAAATCACCTCTGACTCATTGATGCTGTTTTAATATGATGGCAGAGCTTTACAAAGCTATGAGGTGGGATTTTCTCCAGCAGAAAGCTTTTCTTGATGAATTATTGCCGACAGAATTTCCTCTCTGCTCTGTGGTCCTTTGGCACAAAAGGATGTGTTTTTTTACCAGGTTCATCATTGAACCCTCCAATTTTTTTTTTCCAAAACTGAGTTTCAATTTTAAAGTTCATTATTTCCTGAGTTTTTTTTACTCTTGCCTTGTGATAAAGAGAAGGAAATGTATTCAGTTATCTAAAACAAGTAGCATATATGATGCATTAAAAAAAGTATTTTAGAATTCTCACTTGTTTTTAGATAAAAGCATAAAGCATACACCTTTCTCTTGCTGCTCTTATCCACTGGCTTTTTTGAAGGTGAAAAAAGAAACATCATGTCCACTCATTCAAGCATCAGCTGCTACTTTACAAATTCTCCTTTCTCCCTTTTTTTTTCTTTTCCCTCCAGAATGGAGGATTCCTGCCCTGATGTGAAAAGTAGAATTGTATTAATTGCTCCATTCAGTGACTTGAGGCTTATATTTGCACCATGGAGAGCAAAGCTTGGCTTCTACTTACAGTTTCTCTCTTGGCCTCTCTATGTGGATGAAAATCCTCAGCCCTTTGGCTTGGAGTGTCAGCTTAGCTTCCCAGTATAGTGTGTCTTCGTTTGTGGGCAAATTTGTCCCAGTCATGAGGGCAAGCAAACAGTAGTCTGAGTAGTCTGAGTTTTTGGTGGCATTGAAGCCAATAGTGCCTTCTGACATTATCTGTGTTTACAGTATCAATAAATGTGTCTGCTTGCAGTCCCTGTGGTAGAGTCGGGATCCGGGGCACTGCCTGTGGGAATCTTCTAGGCCTTTTGTGTCTAATTAATCACAGAATATATATGTTAAATTATTTATAGAAATAAGTTATGCCCTTTGAAGGCTTGAATTATTTAAAAGGCTTTTAATACCTTAATCTCTCATCTGTTTCTTAAATAAGTCTTATCTGCTTCAATGTTAAAGGCTCTAACTTGCAACATTTTTTATGTCCCCCGAAATTGGGATTGCGTGTGAGAAAGTGTATCCCTGTATTTTCTACACAATGCGATCCGCTGGGAAAATCAGAATATAGCTATGCGGAGAACAGAGATAATAGATGTTTGTCAGGCCTCTGGGTAGGCCTGCAGGGGCCTCCATAGATTTTCAAAATGGGAGCTGGGCATTTGGAACCAGATTGTGCCAGTATAAACAGGCACACACAGATATTAAACCCTCTGCCCAGATTTCTGAGGGACAGGGCATGAGGCAGGGCTGGTCCAGCAGCCTCATCTGGGTTGTTGTGGCCCTGTGCCAAGGTGATGCCTCACTCCCCATTCCTGGGAATGCCCAGATGTAGCATTTTCCTTCAGTAAGGTCAGGGAAAAGTATGAGTAACTGGTTCCTTTGGTGTAAATTACTTTGTTTAAATTCACATTGTGTGCTAGTGAGGAAGGTAGTGAAACCTGGGTTGCAAATAAAGGGGGTGATCCTGTCTGGTGAATGTGATACTGCCATGGGAAAATGACATTATTATATAACATATCAGATGTGCCTGATTCCAACACTCACACAAAAAGGATTAATCCAAAGGTTTAAAAATGGCAAGTTACTTGAAAGACTCATGGCAGGATTTTTTCCTCTAAAGGTAACATGTCTGTGTCAGAATCACATGGAGCTAAATTCCAGAAAAAAGGAATCCATGGGCATTATTTTTCATGTATCTGGCAAAGTTTTTCCAGAAGGAGCTATAATTAACAGTGTTTGAATTCGGTCAAGGAGCATTTTTCTGCCTACATTATCATTAAAGTAATTTTTCTCAGGCCTACCCTTCTTAGGAAAAAAACAGACTGTTAAGAAAGGATTAGCCATTGGTGCAAAAAACCAGAAAGTCCAATTAAAAGTAGTCTAGTGGACTATAAATCAGTAGAAACCAATTCTCTTGCATTATTTGAAAGCCAGTGGTTTCCTCATTAATAAAGTGATGAGAACACTCATTCTTTAAAGCTGCTGAGCAGTGGTTTGGTTTCCACCGGAGTAAAATTCATCCTGAAAGAAGCCTCCTGAAATCAAGGGCTTTGAACCCGTATCAAACTTGTCCAACTTAGTTCGTAAGTGATGAACAACATTTCTTATATTTATATCTTGCTAAGGCACTAGATTTTCTTCTATTCTGATTAAACACATCACAAAAATCCACCCACATAAGTAGAAATTGTACGCAAAGCTGTCCTTAATTTTATAAACCTTTAGTCCTAAAAATGGGTTTTCTGTGGCCGATGAATGCCAGGGTTTTAACATTTGGAAAGGATGATATTTTACATAATTTTTTTCTTTCTTTATCCAAGAAATAAAATAATTTTGATTTAAATATAAAATGAAATTATTAGGAGATGGAACTCGAATAACCACAAGCTAGAAAGCAACTCCTACAAGAACTGGGAGGTTGCTGAGAATTAAAATAGTTCTTAATGTACATGCTGTAAAAAGGTATGTTGTAATATTATGACTCTTAGAGGGACAAGAATGAATGCAATCTGTTTACTGTTTCTTAGCTTTGCAGAAGAGATGATAGAGAAGCTTTTTCCCCATTTTCACCAGAGAGGAAAAAAACATTCTGGAACTCATTTTTTCTGAAGAAAACTATTGAAAACACCAGTGTCGACTCAGCTGTACATCTGTGATGCACTAGGACTTACCTGTGTCAATGCAGTTTGGCTTGTGAACTGTTCTTTCCCAGCAAGAAGGAAAGAATATGAGGAATTTCTGGCAGAAACTCCTATTGCTGAGTCTTTAACATGGATGTTACTGCTTATAAATGTGTTTAATTGTATCTAATTTGCTTATAAAGTCTCTGGGACTGTCTTCGGTACACTGCTTACACAGCATTAGCCAATTTTATGAGCTAATGGTCTAAATGGGAATTTAGACATGATGAGAGGAATATATTCTGGTTTAGGAAAATGCAAAGCCCTATTAAAAATAGTGATTGTGGTATCTTTGGCCTAGCAATGGCTATGAAAGAAAAACAGATTTCAGATTTTTTTTTTTTTTTTTTTTTTTTTTTACCTTGGGTTGTCTTCTAATATTAATATTAAAATTTGGGATTACTTCGGATGGAGGAAGTAGATTTTTATTTTTATTCTTCAATAACTTGAAAGTTTAGCTTTGTAAAATTTTCCTAAGGCAGAGGAAAAAAAAATTAATTAACAATTTTCCTCTTTTGCTCTGTGCCAGAAAGGAACAGAGGAAAAATACAGGAACAAAAAGCACAAAACAGTAAATGGTCTTTACTGAGACAGCACGGAAGCAACCAACACTGCTAAAAAATTTTCAGCTTTAAAAAATGTCCAATCTTTGCAAGTAGAAATGTTCACCAATTCTCCTTCTAAAGAATGGTCTGACCTAGTTCAGCCTAATTGCCATGTTACAATCAGATTGACTAACAATTGGACCTAACAAAACATGACAAATTACATTTTTTTGCTTCCTTTGTGCATGGTTGAAGCTCTGACAATGCCAGCAGTAGCAGAAACTTATGGGAAAGAGCATAAAAAAAATAAAGCAAATATTGCTTGTGCTTTCCTTGCTGTACTTTCCCTTGCTGCTACCAGTCAGCAATTGAAGGACTTCCTGAGCCAGAGGTTGCATCTGCTCTGTTGGCTTTATTGAGCATCAGTGAACAGCCTCACTTTCAGGGGTCTCCTTTTGAACACTTTTATCCCTTTCAATATCCTATGACAAATTTTTATGACAAGAAACAGGTGAACAAAACACATCTTTAACCTTCAGTAGCTGATTACATACTTATTTTAAAATGTCTGTATTTGCTTCACATGATAACTGTCCAGGCTGATCGACCTTCCCTGCTACGTCACATCCCCTTGCTCCTACTGCACTGGGACAGTCTCACCTGTAATGGGGCAATTTTGGGCACTGCAATTTAAGAAAGATATTGAGCTGTTAAAGAGTGTGCAAAGGAGGTCAATGAAGATGGTGAAGGGCCTAGAGGGAAAGCGTGTGAGGAGTGTCTGAGGGCCCTTGGTCTGTCCAGCTGGAGAAGAGATTGGGGGAGACCTCATTGCAGTGACAACTTCCTTGTGAGGAACTTCTTCATCCTCTGCAAACGGAGAGACTCACCTTAAAGTGAATGCAAATTTTTGAGTCAGATGCTCAAGAATTAAATGCTTGCAGATAGGTCTCTAAAATGGATGCAGCTTGCATTATGTAATGACTTCAGATGATACTAAATTGATTTCCAAGAAGATGAGGAGAGAGTATCAGGAAGATATTTTATCAAACAAAGAAACAAACAAAAGCTGTGTGGAATGTAGTGTTCACAAACTTTATCCCCCTTTGAACCATTCACATCTTGCTCAGATCTCATTGTGCATTTTTTTTCCATTGAGTTCGACAGTTACTTGTAATTACAGAGGTATATCAGCACCTGGAATGGGAAACTGGGGAAGAAGATTAATTAGATTAACTGCTGTTCTTTACTTTGATGTGTTAGCTTCTGTGTTGCTATGATAGAAACCTTTTATCCAGCAAAAAAATCAATCCTAGTTCTAAATCCCTGCTTCGGAGGACTTGGCAAATACATACTCGAATAGCTATAATGTCTTAAATAATCCAAAGCAAAGTGAATTTTCAAATCACTCCTGCATAATCTTTCTAGTGTCATTAAAACAAGTGCCTCACTCTGCCATAGGAATCTTCCTATTTTATTTGGTTTTTTTTATAAAAGATATTAGGTTAGAGAATAGTTTTTCTTATCTGCTTTGTGTCTTAAGCACTGCCTTTTTTTAATAAAATGTTGGAGATAGGCAAACAAAATACCTCATGAGAGACTCCTATCAGTGATTAACTGAGAAATTAAAAGTTGTCTATTGTTCCTATATATTCCTAGATGATCCTTCTCAAAAGCTTTGAAACAGAACATGGAAGCTTCCTTTCCTAAGCCTATAAGAGCTTGGTGGAGTAGAAATCATACTTTTTTCTTCCTAAAAAAAGAGAGTGTCTGTTGGAAATTAATTTGTCCCTCATTAGGGGGAAAAACTCTGTGATGCTGACAAGACCCTGGCATGACCCAGGGATGGTATCTACAGAATTCTCTCTGCAGTTCTTCTGGTGCAAGCAGGATGGCTTGCTCAGAAGAAGGATGCATATGACCAAATAAACAGGCCATGCTCTTTTTGATCTCTTTCCAGTCACTCTTATACGGATGTAGATTTGACCACTGTGTGAAGAAAAAGTCTTTTCCTTGCACACCACCTTTCCATTGCCCCTACCAAGCCATGCTTGACACTGTCACAGCAAACATTCTCTCCGATAAGCAATGGGCACTTGTATTGCTGTACATATGTTTGACATTCACCTTAGTTCTTAAATGCCATTGCTCTGGCATATAAGATTTGACCTGAATCGTCTTTGACCAATATCACTGGTTCTAGGCACAGACGTGCAATTTTGTGTCTGCTAGCTCTAGTTGTATCACAATGTTTTGCACATGAAGGATATAATTAGCCTGTACGAACTGTAATATGAATTTATTTAACTGTCCAAGTTTAAGAGCTCTTGGCATTTTCTGTAATGAAAACTCTGCAGAGGGAGTCAGTATGGCATCTTTGTGGCTTCCTGTACTGAGACAAGCTCTCTCATTAATTCCCATCCTTCTCTCACTCATTAGTGAACATCCTTAGCTAGAAGAGGCAAAGAGATGCCCTGGTAGAGATTGCTGGAATTTAGAAATAGCTCAAGTGAAAATACTTAAGTGACACTTCTGTGTCTCAAGTATTCAGTAAGAGTGTGGGGACTTTGAAAATATTGAGGTGACAGGAGTTGTGTTGGAAGGGAAGATTAATTCAATAAATGTGACTTCTTGTTAAAATACTTGAATTATGTTCATTTTTAGAAATATTTTTTATTTTATTTTTAGTGTGACAGATAAGAATCACAAAGGACATAAAATAAGATTTCCAAATTAAATTTGGACTTTATAGGATGAATGGAAGGAACAAATTAAGGAGCTTACTGGCTTCTGCTTTCCTTCCAGACTGTGACAGATTCCTCACTTGATGTGAACAGAACATCTGCTCCCTGGCCAGTATCCCTCTACATTTAATTTGATTGTGATTCATGTTTTGCAGAGGACTCAAAAGCTTTTGCAATAATAGCATCTTCCTGAATCTGCTGAACTCTGTTTTGGCAGGCATTATGGGAAGACAAAATAAAAATATGTTCCATGGCTCAAAGAGCAAGCTGTATGTCATACTACAGACAGCAGGGCTGGTACATAAACTGAGATAAAGCAATGAGTTGGAGGAAGCAGAAATGATGTTGCTTAAATGAGACTAATATTGTGAAAAAGGAGAATGTAAAGAGGTGTTAGCAGAATGGTAAGAGGTGGGTGGAAGGAATATCTTCTGGCAGTTTGGGAATTCTGTGGTGGATACCTCTACAACCACCATGGTGGCTGCACTGGGAATTGTTTACGTGCACAGCAAAAGAATCATTTCTGTTTGAAGTATCTTCTATATTTTCCCAAGTTTCTTATAACTCATTGTTTGACATTGTCTAAAATCACTCCCTACCATTTTGTTTTTTAATACCAAGTTCTCTTACATTTTGTGAGCATCCATTCTTTCCAGCTGATCTTGGTGCTCCCGGGGATATCTTACATTTGTCTTGTCCATCATATTGCAGTTGTAGATGCTCATGGGTTGTTATTTCCCTAGATGTTAAACTGAAAGAGATGAAGTAGTTTCATTTCCTGTTTGCTTTCACCTTGACTTCTCTCTAAATGCTCTTGGTAGATGTATTCATTAAGGATGCACTCATGAGCAAAAATAAATAAATTATATGGAAAGAAATATCCATCTTCTGCTTTTAGAGATCACCATGTTACATGTTTTGTAGCTGACCTTGCAGAATATTGAAATAAATTAATTTTTTTCCTAAGCTTCATTCAAATGAGTATTGGAACCCAGAAAATCTGACTCGTTGGTAGTGTTGTGAAATCAATTAAGTATTTTTTTAATATTGATATTTTAATGTGCTCTCTTTCTGAAACATTCAGGAAGCCATTAAAAACTCCCCACTCTTAATTATTGAACAGTATCCTCACTGAAGTGCTTTCAAAGCAATGAGAAAAGACAAAGAAAAACATTGAGGTTATTTGTAGAAAAGAATTTTTCTTCTTTTGTGTGTCAATCATACAAATTCACTAAAACAAAATTCATACTGAAGATACACAATGAAAAAACCCACACAAAATCACACAAACAAAATTCCAGCCTAGGTGTTCTGTATTAGCTTTTAACAACAGCTTTAGGAAGATAATTGTTGTTATTCTAACTAATGTGATGAAGACAGTAGAAGTGCCTAGATAAAAGAATAGTAGAATATTTTTATACAACATAAACCACTGGAGCAGGGTTTTTTTTGCGCTCCAAAACTACGTTCTTTTGTTCTAATGTGAAAATTATACAATATGAACCTGAATATATGAACAGTGCCAGATTTTTGATTTCAGCAGATTTGGCCTGATATAGACTGTTGCATTTAGTTTTCAGCTTTTGGAAACTTTCTTTGTTCCTTGATTGTGAACCTCATCTTGCATAAATCACACAGCCAAAAACTCCAGGGGTTCAACACAAATTTCCTTGTGGTAGGGGGAAAGGGATCACAGTTAAAGTGCATCAGCTTTTATTACTATTTTTATTAATCTTTATTAATATCATGTGTTGACCTACTCCAATCCCTGTTCTGC
>WEIV01014167.1:587042-598432 GCA_013390005.1 Calyptomena viridis | reverse complement strand
TGTTATTCTAACTAATGTGATGAAGACAGTAGAAGTGCCTAGATAAAAGAATAGTAGAATATTTTTATACAACATAAACCACTGGAGCAGGGTTTTTTTTGCGCTCCAAAACTACGTTCTTTTGTTCTAATGTGAAAATTATACAATATGAACCTGAATATATGAACAGTGCCAGATTTTTGATTTCAGCAGATTTGGCCTGATATAGACTGTTGCATTTAGTTTTCAGCTTTTGGAAACTTTCTTTGTTCCTTGATTGTGAACCTCATCTTGCATAAATCACACAGCCAAAAACTCCAGGGGTTCAACACAAATTTCCTTGTGGTAGGGGGAAAGGGATCACAGTTAAAGTGCATCAGCTTTTATTACTATTTTTATTAATCTCTATTAATATCATGTGTTGACCTACTCCAATCCCTGTTCTGCTGCTTATTGATATTATTCAGCATTCTAGAATATGAGAAAATCTGTATCATCTTCAGACATGCTGTTATAAGTTGGTCTTTTTCTTTATGGAAAGAGACAGCAAGATCATTCAGAGGCTGTTCCATATATTCATTTTTGCACTATGTGCACGATGCTTGATTAAAATAGAAGCCTAGTCAATTTATTAAAGTTCTATTCAGCAGAAATATTATATAATATAGGCATTCTGCTCCTTTTGACTTGTTTAGCAGAAATGTAGCTGAATAGTCCAGATCAGGGCAAGGACGCAAAAAACCACTGCACAACTCAGTANAAAAAAAAAAAAAAGAACTTAAAATTGGTTCTTATTCTCAGTTTGAGCTGAAATACCAGCATCTCTGGAAAATTGTGTGAAAATGGTGCCCTTCACATAAAATGTAACTATTTGAATACACAACTCTAACCCAAGGGATATAACCAACATTCCGTTGTCATATGATTGTAAGTGCCTTTCTCACTTTCGTTTTATAATATTAGGGATAAATTAAATTTCATATATTTCAAGTTTAAACAAAACTGCACCTTCTCCATAATCTGGAGGTAAATAGAAAGGCTTGAATGCAAACAGGTAGCTATGCCTACCCTGTTACCAGAAAGCTATGAAAGTCACCAGAGGTGTCTTCTTCTCTGTGTATTTCTCTTCGCACTTCTCTATTAACTCATCAGTGATAAAAAATGCTCCTCTGTAACCTGTTATTATTTGGTGGTGATAGTTGAGGTGACACACTAATCCCTATTTTATTAGTGCTTTAGTTGCAGTTGTCTTCTCAGTGGAAGTTCTCAAATCCTCAGGCAGATGGAGAGGAAGCTGTGAGCTGACACTAAAAGCACACACCAGGAGCTCGGTGCCTCTCACCACATTTTCAATTAGTGTCTGTAGGTGTTAACAGTGTGTCTGTGGTGTCCCAGGCACAGCCTTAACTTACATCATTCACAGTAATTTAAGTAGGGAAAAGTCTCTGATGAGAGCAGATGGCATGGGCAGTAATGTTTCTTCTACTCTTATGACTTCTCAGCATCTGCTTTGCGTTTTGGACCATCACTGTGGTTCCCAGAAACATAGTCATTAAGGGTAAACACAGTCCATTTTCATTAGTGTGGAAAGCAATAGTAGAAAGCTGCTTTCTTCTGCTTAGAGTATAACAGAACTAGTGGAACAACTCTAAAGGACAAAGGATCTTTTTCTTGTTATTGCTTTCAAATGGAGTTCCACCATTTTTTTCTTATGTAACCCCAATAAAAGTCATGACCAGATGAAGCTACTGTGAGAGTCCTTCTGTGCTCAACATAGCCAAATTAGTGAGGCTGTGGAGGGGGCATCTCTGAAAGGGTGGTATCCTCTCCTCCCTGTAGCCAACAGCAGGCCATTAACATGTTCTTGTAACACCAGAACTCTCCTACACAATGTCAAAACACATTCAGATATTGGGAGGGGAGGCAGAGCTGGTGTCTTTTCTCAGAATATGACATTTTTGAGAACCTGTGAGGGTTTTGAAGTCCTACCAAATCTAACTATGTTCTTCCAGTTGATAAGAAAATAGGTGCATTTTCAAGGTCTTGTTAATGTTAAATTTTTCCTTTAAAGCTCTGTAATTGCGCGTATAAAAGATACCTCAATCAAGAAAGATGTAAAAAAGCTCAAATGTTTTACTGGAGTCAAGAGGGCACTTCATACAGAACGTGGGTGAGTTACAGGACATGGCTAAGTGCTACATTGCATTAGGAGAGGATTGACTATAGAAGAATGTAGTGTGCAATTTTGTATTGAGGCAACAAATCCAGGAAATATAAATTTTTTTTCTATGAGTTCTGAAAGAGGTATCACTACATATTTTTTCTTTTAGCTAGATGAGATGTAAATTTGTGAAAATCAAGTAAACTGGAATCCTACTCATCTTGTTAATTCTACTTCTGACTTTTCTTTTCTTTTTCTCAATAACAAAAGTAAGTTTATATCAGTCTTTGTGCATTGTAGCTCATTTCTCTCTTGTAGATATGTTGTGGGAAGCTCAAAACAGAACAATGAAGAAGTAACGAAGGTAAAATGTCAGTTTGCTCTCTTACCGAAAATATAATCAGTGCAATTTGTCAGACATATCTGCCCTTCACTAGATAAGCATTGAGAAAAATTCATCCTTGCAAGTATAAGACCTTAGATTAATCCTCAGAGTTCTTTTTCTTCCAGAATTCTTTGTTAACAAATATAATTTTCATGCTACTCACTGCACAGCAATTTGTGATCCCTTGTAACCACCCTATAAACAAGTCTGTCTTCTGACACTTCTTATATTTCTACAACCATTCTTAGATATTCCTAGGTATTGTGGAAGTTGATAGCAATGCTCCAGGGAGCTGAGTAACAGGTCCTTCCTGCCAGCACAATCTTAGAACTTTGGAGGTCTGCATTAGATGTGCTTCACCTAAGTCATGCCCACACAGAAATTACTGTCAAAGTTGGACTGTATAACAGACTTTAATGTGATATTCTTGAATGTGACCTTTAAACTGCTTCTCCAGGTTTCTACATGCTGCAGAGCTGAGTAAACAAAGGATAATATTTACACTCAGCAACTTTTTGAAGATACTTCTTCTCAAATCCCAATGACATGCATCTTTTTTAGATGAATTAATTTCTGCAGCTTTTATTGTCTAGCCTGTTCCTGGCTACAGAATGAAAGTATTGACCTTGACTCAAGAAATCCATAAAGATAGAAGGAATCAATTTAAAAAATAAAGTGCTTGGGAAGGAGGTAAGTTTGCTCTAACACACCAAACTATGTGAGCTTGCAGGTCATTTCTGCAATGCTTTCTAACCCTGTTAGCACCTCT
Source organism: Calyptomena viridis (assembly GCA_013390005.1). Classification (NCBI taxonomy): domain Eukaryota; kingdom Metazoa; phylum Chordata; class Aves; order Passeriformes; family Eurylaimidae; genus Calyptomena; species Calyptomena viridis. The sequence continues at coordinate 595,138 of WEIV01014167.1, read as the reverse complement.
GCCTCGCTGACATTTTCATGTTGACCTAAATACATAAAAACTCAGCCATGTTTCTTGTTGTTATGTATAACAAGGTGCTGCAATATAGCTATACAGTGAAAAGTCATTAGGCCTGCAGATAAACTGAATTTTTCTTGGATGATCAAGAAGCACCTAAATCAGTCAGAACTTAGCTTCCCGATCCCCTCTTTTCAATGTATTTTCATCCTTCTTCAAACTGTAGCTGCTATGTTTCAATATCAATTTCAATTTAAAAGAATGATTGTAAAGGGAAAACTTCAAAAATATGAATTTAAGAATGTAGCTGTTTTTCTTCGTTGTAAACTTTATCTTGGAAAATCCCTTCTACCATGAAGCCATTTGCTCCAAAAGATTAATCAAAGAAATTCAAATAATGACTTTTTTGCAATGGGATTTTAATAGGTAAATGTTGCCAAAGCACTCTTGAGACTTCCACAAGATTAAAATGCACATGTTTGTAGGGAAATTATGTTAGCAAATGAATGTCCTAGTGTTGCATTCAAGGGCTGCTGATAGTGTGCTCTGAATTATTTAAAGTGTAAGTGTGTAAAGATGGCTTTTCAGACTGCTCACAGACTTAAATTTGGTGTTATTGCTACTGTTGGTGCTCCTCTTTTGTGTGTTTTTTTCCCCCAATAGATTATTTCAAAATACATTTATATTAACTGCATAAATCTCACTGTGTTCCCATGAGCTATATTTTACTGTTGCATTATATTTGCAGAGGATAAGATTGGGGCACATAGAGGTCACTGACATGACCCTCTGAAGTAACTTCCATTGAGATTAAGTTGGCATCACATCCTGAAGGGAGGATGTAGCACTTGGTAAGACCAAAGTGCTCAAAAAATGACTCATTAAGCAGCACCTCCTTAAGAGAGATGCTCCTTGGAGCCTCTTCACAGTTAACACCAAGTCACTGTGTCTTGCTCACTTGTGTAGCAAGTAGTCCAGATGACTTCAATGGGACCACTGTGACAGAAAACATTACCTTGGGACTGCCTTGGGGCCCTCACAGGCCCCACACAGTTGTCTGTATCCAGGCATCATCATTTGTAGTAGTACCACAGTTTGCCACTCTTTCAAGTTGTCGTGTTTCCGTGGAATCACAAGTTTCAGTGGTAAAAGGAAAAGCTGTGTACAGCAAATGCTGTTCTGATGGCCCATGTTGGTTCTTTGTTTGGAGTTCTCAATAGAAGAGAAACAGGAAACTTATGTTGTTTTCCTTCAGGAAGGGCTCCTTCTGTCCAAGCTTTTAATTCTGCCTCTAAATAGAAATGCATATGCCCATTTGAAATGGTTAAATGAATGCCTTAAGTCATAGGAACAGGCAATCAGCTGAAGCAGCCCTCGAGTGACTCCTCCATTGAATCCTTCCCTCTTGTTATGGACTAATGTGAGCAGGTGAAACTCGGGAAGTACTTCAAGTGTTGGCAGGCAGACCAGCAATAGCCCTTTAGGAATACTTCTATGTCTAAAGAATAGACATGTAATGATGTCTAAACTTGAGTGCTGGGTGACTGACAGATTTGGCTTCCCTGAGTGTGGACGTGTTTTTAGAATGAGATTCAGATGGGCTGTTATTTCAGGATCTGCCTTAGCAAAACTTGCAACTGCTAAAGTGATCTTAATGCAAATGAGTCACATTCCTACCTATGTTGTAGTGGCCCAGGATGCCCTTTCCATTTGTGACAACAGTGTGCTTACAAATAAGGACTGTTGCCACCATAAAAAGCTCTTAGCCCAAATCCATAACCAGGTTATGATAGAAGAGAGGACCTCCAAACACCCATGTGTGTTACATGATGCCACATCTTCCACATTTATCTGTACCAAAGAACACTTCACTCTCTTGGCTCAATCTGTTCTGTGATTAACCAAGCAATGTCTCATCTGTATGGGAGTAATCACAAACGCTGTGAAAGGATGAAAGCCATTGTGCTGGTGTCAAACTGATGGCAAGAAATTTCAGAGTGGTTGCCAGATTTGTAATCATCTCAGTCATTTCAAAAGAGTTTAAAGTAGTTGTTAAAAAGAAAGTGCCTCATCATCATGGGAAATAGAGACATTCTTGGCCCTCAGTCAGGCATTCTTCAGAGCTAGTGACACATTTATGTGATTATAATGACAAATGACTTTTCTGTCCCCCTCTGTTTGTATAATAGATGTGGTGTGTGCATGCTTTTTAGAATGGAAGGAATAAGGGAGGATGGAATATTTATGTTTCAAATATGGGAAATGGTAAAATTTCCTCATTAATTAAAAAAAAAAAGGTCAAAAAAAACCCCACCAAAACCCAAAACAACACCAAATGCCAGAAAACCAAATTAAACTTTTAACTTCAAAGGTGTAAGTCTCAGGCAGGACCTTGCATCAGACTTGGGCAAATGTAGCTATTTGATTTCTTGGCCAACGTGGGGTATACCAATTCCTGTTGGAGCTATTATATGTCTGTTTTCTGCTGATTTTGTCAATCTACTCAAAGAATCTACTCAAAGGTAGATCTATTTTGAAGCCAGCTGATACAGGTCCAACACCTGCAATCAGCTAAACTAGTGAAAATCACATTTGGTCAGATACACGCCAGATGTAAAGAAACTGGGAGCAGAATTTGGCCTGTTGTAATTCACAAGTGCAGCACAATGTTTCACATACAGATCTCTTGATGGTTGTGCTGACTCTGCTGACAGTGCTAATGAAATTATGAGTTAATAATTCCACTACTGGAATTAGTCATCTGGTTAGGTTTCCTTTGCTGTATCTATTTCACAAGAGAGTTTTACACTTTCAAAGTAAAGAGAACAATTTGATTAAGTGTTTGATAGCTCCATCTGCCCTCCAAAATTTGTTCAAGGAGTCTAATAGGAAAGAAAAAAAAGCTGAACTGAAGGATTCTGCAATATATAAATTTAAATTTTGATTTATGGACTTGGCAGTCAGTCTCTACCAATTAAAAACATGCACAGGGTTTTTTCGTCTTCTCTAAATGACAACTGGGTTATTACTTAGCTGGTCTGTTTTGTCAGTGTGTGCCAAGCACTGGCTCTGCCACAGCCAGAGAACTTGCCTTTGCACCTGTCAAGACCCAATCCTAGAAGTGGTGCATGATAAAAAGTCAAAGTGACAGTCCAAATTTTTTCACACAGCAGCCTTTAAATGCTTGGAGAGACTTTCTTTCATGTTTTGAGTATAAAGTTTCAATTGCAAAAGCCTTGTTCTCTACACCAAACAATTTTCAGCCACAAAATTAAAGCTGTTCTAAGTTTGTCAGTAAACCCTGGCATTCAAAGCCCGAAGCTCCTTAGAGTAGGGCATATTGAAATGTTATATGACTGAGAGATTTTCCATTGGATTCATATTGTAAGAGATGGATTAATCTTTCAGAGATCAAATTATCTGGAAATACAGACGTCATCACTGGATTTTTATTTCTTTTTATTAAATATGCCAGCCTGGATGTGGCCCTGGGCAAATGTGCCTCAGCTGCCCCTACTGGAGCAAAGAGACACTCAGTCCCAGAGGAGCCAGCCAACCTCAGCTGCTATGGGATTCTGTGCACTCAAAAAGATTTACACTCCATTTATACTTGGTCAGTGGACTGAATAAAATGAATACTCTAGCATAACTTTATCCTTAAACTATGTATTACAGGTTTATGAGTTAATATAAATAAATGCAATAGGAAGAATGATTCATCTTCACCCCCTGAGAAACTGTAATATCTTATCGTAGCTAGACTGTCAGTATAGAATAAACTATTTGCCATATTGGTACCTAGATCTTAGCACTTATCTTTATTAATTCCCTCTGCAGCAAAGAAACAAATCTGAAACTTTAAAATGGCACTTTGCTTAGTATCAGAATTAAGCTTCTGTGCCTTTAAGTGGAAATAATTGGTTTTATGATACTCAAAAGTGAATAAGAATGGAATCTTTCTGCTCTCAGGAAATTTATCTCATTTTTATCATCAGAACAGTGAAAATTGAGAAAGAATAATCTCTATTGTCAAAAACATTTCTATATACACAAGTTGAGAATGTAGTGCTAATTAACAATGGTAAAATTAGATTAATTTTATACTACTAATGTGCTAGTCATTTTGGTAGTATTCAGACAATACATGCTGGGAAAAAATATGTTCTTAAATGCTGCCTATTAAATGAGCCAAATAAATGAGATCATTGTTATATTGCAAAAAATTGCTCATGTCAAGGGCATGGAGAGATAATAAAAGATCAAGAAGAGTTGACTGGATTTTTAGATGCCAAAGTAACTTTAAGTGTGAAGTTACAAACTCAAATGAGATTTGCTGCACAACCCCTTCAGTCTGAGTTCTGCTAAAGTTTTGATTGTAAAATCTTTTCCAATATAACTTAAAATGGTGATTTTTCCCTCTTCTTGACAATAGTATATGATTATGCACAATTTGTGACTATTACCCACGGTGACTCCTCATCGAATGGATTTTTCATACAAACACATGAAATAATTTACAAAGAATAGTGTTTTCAGTAAAATGTGGTGAATTCCCATTAAACACTACAAGGAAAGTTTTTCTTTGGCTGCATGACTCTCCATTCTAATTCTTCTTTGTGTCTTTTGCTATCAGTAGTCTTCAAAAGAAGTATTAATTTTATTTAAGCAGCACTAATGAAAATCCAAAGTAATATTATTTCACATATGGCAAAGCTAGCCTTTATCACATTCGTAAGAAACATCAATTGTGTATAAAATATGTTTGTATAAAGTATGCCCCCTATTAATTTATCTTCCAATTCCAGCATAACCGAGGATAAATCTGGTTCCTAGTCTTGGTCTTGCAGCTAAAAAAAGAAGTGGCATGAAAGGCTACATGTATATGGGGAAAATCAAGGCCTTTTACTTGTTTAATTTTTGCTACTTTTATAGCCTTTTAGGTTGCAAATTATTCTTGTGTTCATCATTTAAGTTTTTAAGACAAATACCCCCCTTTGTTATAATGCTGTTACACTACTCCTCTTGAATCGCCTCTCTTTTCTTTGTTCAGAAAGAAATTTCATTTATAATTATATCAGCACATTGATTTTTTTGTTGCTTTTTGAACTATTCTACTCAAATAGGTCAAGTCCATGTTCCTTCATATACAGAAAATATGCAAAACAGCTACAAAACCTGTTCTGCTGCTTTTTATCAGTAAAGCAATAAATATTTGAGTAAAATAACTATGATGTCTATTTTTCTGCGGACTGTGGGATGGCAACAATCTATGATGGATCCATTGTCCTGGAATAATCTATTCTCTTTCATGTGAATGGTGTTGGAGGTGGAAAGAAAGAACTGAGTGTCCTGCAGGAGAATACATCAAGTAAAAGAGCAGCTTCTGCTGGGGAGAAGCAGATATGGCATAATAAAATGTTGCTTTACAGGCTGAAAAAATCCTACCTAGAGAGTTTCCTGAACATAAGGTAACTTTCAAATGTGATTGCAGTCACTAATTAATTGTCCTGATGTTCTGCAGATATTCACCTTTATCTGCAGAAGCATGTCTAGGAATCCATAGGCTTTCAGAGTAAAATGGAGCCGGCTTAAGAATCAGCATAATTGAAAAAAAAACCCCAGCGAAAACAACCAAACCCCAAAATGCTCTATACTTTCTTCTTGGGTATGCACATACTTTTCTGTCATCATCCCAGAAAAACTGGGCTTTGGTATTAATGACATGAACAGAATTAGTGGGGTATTACTGGATGGTCTTTATTATATTTACATTAAGTTTGAAACATTCATGTTCAGTTTCTTGTGGTTACTTGTTAGATGGCCAAAAGATGTATTTGTGAGCTCTATTTCAGACACAGCAGGAATACTGTGAGAACAGTTATTCTTACGAGATTTTAATCTAAAAATGGTAGAATCGTGTCAGAGGCCGATCTATTACAAATTCCAGTGTGATTCATTAGACTTTTGAGCTTTTTCTCATTATTGATTCTGAAACCAAATTTGAGCTTTGTCTAATCGTTATTCTGATAGACAAAAAGCAAATTAATGAATTAACAGAAGCATTGTTACATATCTGAGATAAGCATAATAACATTTTTGTGCTTTTAGATTTGTCTCAAAAATGTTTTGTACACGTAGCAGTTGAAAATATTAGGGATCATGAAGCTCTTAATTAGGTATCAGTATTCTTCTCACTGGTTCTAGTAAGTGCCAGAGGAGAATGTTCTGTAAGTAAACAGAGAAGTTTACCTATAAAACCAGGATTTCATAGTAGGACAGCAATGAGCACTCAGAAGTCGGGTTCAGAACACTCTTTGTAGGTCCATGTCATGAGAGTGCATTGGGGAGGGAGCTCAGTTTTGGAAGAAGAATTGGATGGGTTTTTTTTATTTTGAGGAAAAATAGACCTGTAGTCCTTGCAGATGTAATTTGGCCACAGCAGATATGAGTTATGTAAATGATAGGCAGTCCTGATTTATATTGAAAAGATACCTTTGGAAAATATATAAGGGATGAAGTAAATAGAACTAAAAATGTAAAATGTATGAATCCATTATACTTTCCCTTCAGTTTGAGCCACTGCTTTGAACATTTATCAATTTTAACTCTCCATAATTTACACAATGTCTGTTATAGAATGGCCCTCCTAATGGTTAGATCTTCCACAGTTCTGTAATAAACATAAGTAATAGTGCTAATATATTGAGGCACAGAATTGTTGTGTGACAGAACATTTGCAGAGTGCAGGTTTTCTTGAAGTCTGGAGCGTATTCTGAAATGACCTGTGTGACACAGTGAGTTTGTTAGGCTCTTATGTCAGCCCTGCTAACAAAGTATATTTATGTGGAGATGAGTTTCACTGAGAAGGGAACAGGTCTTTTCTAGGTTTTACTAATCAGCATATATTACTAAGCTTAGTTTTTCTGTTGCTTCCTACAATCAATTACAATGTTTATGTAACTCAGTAATTAAATCTGGAGCACCTAATTATCTTTTGGCACTTAACATTAATTTCTGAGGGGCTAAGCCACTAGAGGCTGTATATATGTGATCATAAATTATATGTGAAGGCCACAGAGAGAAGTTTATGCCTCTGTGATCTAATTATTTTTAGGTAATCCATGATGCATTTTTTTATCTCTTCCCTGTCTGTATCCAAAACCACAATAAAATAGAGATTTAGACTCCAGTCCTGCTGGTTCTAGCAGGAAAATTATGTCCAGTGAGTAATAAATGTTTCATGTTTGCAATACTTTTTCCTAGAACAGGTGGCCATATAATCCATTCTCATTAAAGACAGTTCTGAATGTAAAATGTAAGATATAAAATATAAAATGTATAGTGTTGTATACTGAAGAATCATTCAACTGTGATTGAAGTGACGAGAAGCTTTATAGAACCACTCTGGAGAAATTTGTGTCTAGTCTTAATCAGACTCCTTTCTCTGAGAAAGTTGTATTCAACCTGTAGAAATCGGTGTTATTTGTGTACATGCTTGACAAATGTAGGAGCATGACTGAGTGCAACTTTCTGAACACCTTTTAATTGTAGATCTCTAGACATGGAGAGGGTTATGTTGCCCTAAGAGACTCCACTACTTTTTATCATTATTTTCACAACAGAATGTTTATATCTTATTATTACACTCAAACTTCATTTTGTATCATTATAAAGAGACATAGTTCAAGATAAGAGGAATCAGGTTGCCAACTTTTCAGAGGTGGGTTTTTTTAAATTATTTTTATCTACAGAGCTTAAAATTGCTCCTATGGTAATTTTCAAATGCAGTTAAGGAATAGCTTGTCAAAAATTATTTATTCATCTAATGATAGATATGAAGATCTTCTGGGATTTTAGAAAGTGCCTGAGCAAGTTGGAACTAATGAAGTTTAAGCATCTAATATGTTTAGCTTATCTTAAAAATCCTGTGAGATGCTGATATAAAATGTTTTAGACCCAACCACGCTTTCAAAAGTGCCTTAGAGACATTTAATTGATTAAATTAGAAGTAAACCACCCACCCTAGTAGTTAAAACTCTGAATATAAATATGTAGAGAAGAATTGTTACATTTGAAAAGGTTTAAGGTTGGAAAAGAAA
>WEIV01014167.1:311064-582742 GCA_013390005.1 Calyptomena viridis | reverse complement strand
AGGATATACCCTGGTCCTTTTCTGTTAATGTTTTTGGTGGAAATTAAACTCTTTATGTTAAACCAGGTTCTCAGCGTGCTCACTTATCCACAGCTTCCTCAGGCTTTTGTTTTATTTACAACACCCTTGGAAGTAGAAAATTTAAACTCTGCTTTCTCATTATACCTTGCTGAAACAAAACCAGTACAGACAATAAATATTAATCAGTTATTTATGGAAAAAATAAGATTTCATGTCTTCTTCAAAAATCACTTTCCTTGTCAGCCAAGAAATGGTGCCATCTTTCAATGTTGTAGAAATATTTGAAGCAGGAATATGTATTTTTCTTATTGACCTCTCTCCATAGCAGAGCAGCATGGTTTACATATGGGAACACAGTTGGTGCTGTACTCCACTGGCCAGTAAAGAATAGGGGGGATGGATTTCAGGGATTCTGAAGGATATCTGATGCCTTTTCAAGTATCTGTCTGTATAGCACTGCTCCAAGGGTAGCCTTTTCCATTTTCCCTCTGCACATTGTCATTTAAAAATGCATCCTGGTCTGAAAATAACAGATTTTGGTTTTGCAAATTTGGACAGGGATTTTTTTTTCTCAGTTCATGTGGTATTTTCACATCCCTACTGTTTTTATTCTTCAAAGTAGACATTTTTAAAATGCAACTTAAAAATAAAATCTGGCTGCAGCGAGGGAGGGATTATCACACATTAATTTGATGCGCTCACTCCAAGTGGTTTTATTGCTTTTCACAACAATTTAAAATTTCAGTATTCATAACCCGTTTTAGAAATTATCATCAGAGGATATTAGTCTTACCCATGAAGGACAGATGATACACATTTTTACAGCTTATTAGGCTCCAAGATTTACCCTGAACACATACACAAAGTCTGCTTGAAATATTGGCCTCCTGCACAGCTACATGTAAATTACTGGGTAGATGGTCCCACTGGGGTTCCTGTTTTGTACCCTGCAACTATCAAGATTCAGTGTGCCAGTGAGGATCCTAATGACAGCTAAGAGTGCCGAAACTTTTGGTTTTCATGGCAACCACACAATCTGTTGTACAATAACTACTGATTTGTCACTTGTTTCAAGTTGAGCTTTGAAAACAGTTGGCAGTAGCAAAGCATCTTTTTATGCCTTCTCTCTACTGAGTCTGATATTCTTGCCTGATGTGTTTTGTTAGTACACAAGATACATCTCTTCCCATGAAGTAAATTGGCAGGGGGCTTTCAGGATGTTAATGGCTGTGTGATCAGCCTGCTGTTCATGGCCCTATGATAATGAGAGTTTCCTTCAGGGGAATGCTGATCTAATCCTCAGCTTGGCTCTTCACCTCTGAGGTGTCAGCTGAAGCTCATGAAAGTTATGGTCAGAAGTGAGGAAAGGTGTAATGTCAGCAAACAAAAGCACCCATTCGCTTCAGGAATTCATTTAGGTATCAGCTCAGCAGGGCTGAACACAGTTGTGGGGGAATATTAGGGGAAGAAGAGGCCTTTCAAAAAGATTCCTCTCAAAAGTCTGTTGTGTCTCCCAATTGCTCTGGACCACAGTCCTGGAATGCACCCAGAATGGTGCCAGAGCAGGAGATCTTGATGTTGATGGCTAAAAAACCCAGTCTGTTATTCAAAATTAGTGTTAATTTATACAGATCTGTGTAAAATAGCTAACTTTCATCTGCTACTCCAAATGGCAGTAAGATCTGAGCTGCTGCCTGCTGAAAGCCATGAAAATGACCCAGTAACATTTAATAGGCTTCAGATTAGACCCACAATATTAATTTCTGCAACAGTCTTTAGGGCGTGAGTCCAAGTAAGCACAAAAATGCCTAACTCTAACAGAAGCAGTTTCAGAAGGGTGATCTACCTTAGGATAAATCTCAGTATAGTGGAAATTTTTCTTGAGAAGTGTGATGACAAGGAAGTTAGATCTATTTCCTTTATTTTTCTCTTTCTTTACTTTTGCATACATAACTGTAACCAGTTTATTTAACATGTACATTTGTGTCTTCGTGGTACTGTAAGAATCTCTACTTGATTAAGGAGAAGCAGTCTGGGTGAGGAATCAAAGAGTTTAAGACCCAGGGAAAGCAGTTAGATCACCTAATCCGACCTTCTGGGTGCTGCAGGTACATTGCATTTCACTCAGATGTCATTGTGTAAAACTCCAATATTGAAATGCTATTATTGAACTTTCAGGGCACTGGACAGTGTGTCACATACAGGAAGGAGATGCACTAACCTTGATGCTGTTTCTGGTGAATCAGTGAAATTTGCTGTGGTAGGCATGAAACGTTCCTCTGCTGCTGGAGGCATATATTGTTAAAAAACCCCAAACCAACAAAGAAAAACCCTGGTGATCAATGTAATCCTGAGCTGGACAATAAAGCAGGTGTCAAGCCAGCAAATTTGCCATACTCCCTTGTAGCATTTATTCATCTCCCCTGGTGTCTCAACTCCACTTGTGACCAAACACTGACTCAGAAAAAAACAGAGAAAAAAATCCTGGAGTAGCAACTCCCTCATTTAGTGCCTCTGTGTCAGAATATGCCTTGGCTCCTGCAGAGTGCAGATATACCTGACTCAGTGCCTCCAATCAACATCACCTCCAACAAGAAACTGTTTTCAATTAGAGTTCTGTTAATGCTCCAGCAGCCCTGAAAGCAGGTTGTAAGCTCTAGTGTTACCTAACTCTGGTAGCTGCCTTTGAATATCTGCCCTTTTGCTTCCTGCACTTGACCTGCAGGTTCTCTTTTATTTTGCTAAAATAGGTGGTCTAAAGCTTTCAGCAGAATGAAGTGATCTGTTCAGACACAAACTGCAATGTTAAAGTGTACGTACCTTTTAGCAAACATAATATGCATCAAATAATCTATTTCAATGAAGGCTAAATAACACTTTACTGTGCTAACCAGGGAGCTCCAAACTTCTGTTGTCTCAAACAATATTTTGTTGCTTTGAGAATGTTTTTCTTCATAAAAGAAAACAGCACTGATTAGGGGTTGTTTGGAATTAAAATATTGAGTATTTGGGTTGTTAAATACAGTGTCGAAACAAGAACAATTGGAACATGAAACGTAGTTTTCATTTTCAATGTCTAAATTGATTAATTAGGACAGAATTAGATTTGCATGGACATAACCAAGAAATGTCAATAGGCAACAAGTGTCAACATTGTAATATGGGCTAGTCTTTAAATATATGTGCTTGTTGTCTCCTTAGCTCCTTCATCCACAATTTCATTGATAGGCTGAAGACACACAGACAAATATAAAAATATGAGGGTTCCTCCACTCTCAAGATTTGGGTTTTCATGATGAAATAGTCAAAGTATCTGTGTGATTCAGGAGGCCAGGCCCCATTCCTCAGTGGAGTACACAAACACAGCTGCTGTTTTGGAAAATACACAAGCAACAGCGATGTGACAGAAATGGGAGGGAGAGAGCCAGGAGGTGTGTGGGGGTTAAAAGAAGATCGGGACAGAGCCAGAAATAGGTGTCATTTCCATACAATGCTGTCTTTCAAGGCAGATGTTGCAAGGCGGGCTAAGTGTAGATCCAGATGCACATATTCAGTCTGGAGTTTTAGACCTGCCACTGGCTCAAGTATTGCCCCACATTCCTAGTTTATCCTCCCCATGATTCTAGTGTGACTTAGCAGAAGAGGAAAGTGCTGGGCTGTTTACACTTTCCCTTGTTCTTTACATGATGTTTTGAAGAGCTGCTCTGTGAAGAGGCTTTCATGTGTTGAATTTCCACTAACACTGTCACTTGAAAGTTTGAAGTGCTGCTGGAGATATTTTGACAAAACCTATCAAAAGGGGCTTTCAATGGCATCCAGTTCCTCTTGCTGTCTCATCTAAGTCAAAAAGAGACACGGGTAGAGCTGTTTAACTGCATTTGTGGGCCTCAGTTCTGGGACTGCAGCTAACCAGAAGGTAGACTTTCCTGTTTTCAATAGGAGTGTCTCAATCACTTTCACAATAAGTTGCCAGATATGTAGTAAGAGTTGTGTTTTCTTTGAAAGTTTTTCTTACTGTCCCTATGGATTGCATCTCTTGCTGTGATCTGAAAGATACTCTGCTTAGTTTTCTCAAAGCATTGTCACAAATCCCGGTGGCACTTCCAAAACTCTGGCTGGGGAGGAGTTAGACTTCCTTTCTTCTGCTTCCCTTGTGTTACTTATCTGCTGTCTCAGGAAACCAAGTACCCTGTCTCCAGGGACTGGATTCCTCAGAAGGGGCTGTCTCCTGCATATCCATTTCTGTTATTGATTATTGTGTATTTTATTTTGCATTTGCTTTGCATTTGTCTTTCTGGTATACAGTGGTTACCATCAACAATGACTTTAAATCAATTCCCTGAGGTTGACAATGGTTGTAATTGATTTTTACAAAGCAATTATCTTTGTTGTGGAAAAAGTGGAGATATAATTCATGTTAAACTGCCCTGAAACCTGTGAGCCAAACCATTGAAAGTCTGAGTGCTTTAACAAGTTCAGCCCTCCAGCTCTAAATGTATGTCACTGCAAGATGGAAGGCACTGTTTACAGGGCCATCAGGTAGAAAATGAAAGTGCAGCAATTAATGTTAGAATTTTGATGTGTTGTGTTGGTTATACACAGATAGATTCACATGTGATTAGATACTTCTAAGTACAGTGAAATGTCACCCCCTTATAGAGCTGAATATCACGGGGACACTTTAAGAAGGGCAGGTGAATTTTAAATTCATTGATCTTGACTCCACTCTGCATTTGCAGTCAGGTTTTGAGGCAGAAATAACAATGTCCAAAAAGTACTGATACCTAGTGTAACAGAAATCATATATTTTTATGCTCTTTTGAGTCCTAGATGTTTCTTTTTTCTTCTGAAAGCTAAACTGGTTTGGATTCTCTATCTTTCCTGAATCCTCAATTGAATGAAAACATTTTGTAGATATATATTTTTGTGCTGAAATAATTAATTTTTTTAATTTCTGTGAAAATGGAAAGTTCTTGTGGGAGAACTTGTGTTTAAACGCCTAAACCTTAGAGCTTCCCAAGTATTGCCCCTGAGTACAGTGTCCAGAGCAGTTATAAAATAAAAATAAATAAAAATGCCCATTGTCCCACCCCTTTGGAATACAAGTTTAAGCTTAATTGCCAGCAGAATTAACAGAATTGTCTTAAAATCTGTGCAAGGGAGTAAAGAAAACAAATCTACAGGATATTTGTCGTATAAGTGATTTTTTTATTTTTATAATTAAAAATTAGGTATCTGCATCACTTAGAGCTTCTGTTTAATTCAAAGAATGTTCATTTTTTTTAGAATGTCAAGAGCAGTTTAACCTCAAGATGGTGCTAGATGGTTAAGTTGACTGTCACAACAGCTATTGTTTATAATTTATTCTTTTTCAGAATGAAAAAAGCATTGGGAACATGTAATTGGTTAATAGCCAATAAGAAAAGATAAAGAATTCACATTAAAGAGCATTACTTTTATAGATTAATATGTTTATCAACCTGAGCAAGACATGAATTGATTTGAAAAGATATTAATTACATGAGTGTTTCAGAACAAAATAGTGCTTAGGAAGAAACAGAGCTCATATAAAAGTCATTGGAAGCACAATGATAGGAGATACACAATATGTAATTTGACAGCTCACCCAGTTATTAGAACCAGACAGTCTGGGAGTAGTGAGAGTGTCATTCTGGCAAGTTAAAGTAATCAAAACCTTTCAGAGAAATAGTAAAGACTTAAAGTTCTTGAAGAACTTAAGGAACTTTACTTCTTCATTCACAATAACTAATGCATAGAAGTACTTTAATTTTTCAAATCAAGCCATTTTTATGCTAGAATATGGCTATCTGGGGCATAGTGGTAGTATTTAAACTGTAACCCAGTCCTGAATCAGCAGGGAGATGAGATGTACTGATATGGCAGGAACCTGATAACTTTCTCAGCACAAGCAGTTGTACAGGTGCTGCAGAATAAAAAACATGGACTGTTGAGGCTTTTCCCTGCAGTTATGACACCAGGGCCGATTTTCTAGTACAGCCAAACAGTGACCAGATGATCAGAAATTCATCTTACAGCTTCCTTCCTAGGGAAACATTCAAGGGAAAGATTTTTCGAAGGAGCCCATGACAATATTGTTACTGTTTATGGTGAAAAAAAATAGTGCTGGGTTTGTATGAACTGCTTGAAACTGAACATGGTGGTCTCTAGAATGGATCTGCTCACTTTGAAAAAATCTTTTCCCCAAATGAGATGTGGGTCTGCTGAAGGTCCTGGTTCCCAGGCATGTCTCCTGTGGCCTATGGGTGTTGCAAAGCAGAGAATCTTGCTTCCCCACACAGTTGTTTTTTGTTGTTCTTCTTTTTATTTTCTTTTGTCTCTTTCAATGCTTGTCTTTTTTTTTTCCTTTTTTTGGCAACAAGATTTAATCTTTTAGAAAAGCTGCAAAATTGAAAAAATGTATGTGTCAAGTTAATTTATTTTGCACTAGAAAGGCCTTTCAAAAAGATGGCTGTTTAGTGTATAATCTTATAAATGAATCAGCAAAATAATATAGGGACTTGAGGATGTGCAGTGACAGAAGGTTTTTATTACATTTTATTTTGTTTTGAATTTTGAGTTTTTCATTTTCCCAGACATTTGACTTGATGTCTTCCAAAGTTTTAATAATTGTTTAATGCATGCAATTACATATGAGGTGGCTGAATCACCCAAGATAATGTTACAGGAACATGAAAAAACTTTGGCATTGAAAAGGGCTGCTTGATTTCCTGAAATAATCAGAAATTTCCCATCATTCTTTTGAAATCAGAAGAAAAGAAGCTTTTACAGTCCTTCCTTGTAAATCTGAAATTATATAAATTAACATAATACTGCCTATGTTGCTTAAATATTAATTTCTTTATTGCTTATATAATGCATTTCTTGGAGAGAAAAAATCAGCTAAGTGTGATTGTTTGCCTTTATAAAGCAGGGAAATAGAAACTAGACTGTTTGTCCTACCACAGATTTCTATCAGATACAGATAAAAGTATAAATAGCTCAGGAGACAGTGTCCTCTTAAATGATGATCCTAAGGTTAGTGGGGTTTTTTGAGAAGACTTTTCTTGTCTAGACAGTTATAAAGTAGCTGGAAGTTGATTTAATGTTTCATTATAAGGAATATAATCCTAGTCATATTCAGTATGTAAGGGGGAAGGTATTTTATGCATAATTTTAGAAAGAATTCATAAGAAAATATCATTCTGGTCACTACAGCTATCTGAAAATCTATTAAAAATTATTTCAAATGAAAAATAGATTATATATTTTAGAACAGTGGGGAAATCAACATGCTATTTTTTTTTTATTAGGTTAAATTCCAATGTGACATTCTAGCTGACAGAAGGAGAGAGACATTAATAAAATTCATTCTTATAGGGTTCAGGCTTAATCAAGGGGAGAGTGAGGGTAAGAGTGTTTAGCTAAAAGTCATTTTAAGTCACAAGCACATAAGAATAGATAATTAATTATGTTGTCCCCTCTGGGCAATGACTGTGCAGGACAAATTGTATTTGAACTTGGCTACAAAAGATTTTAAAAACCGAAAGCGCTGAATGGAAATAAAAAAAATAAATTTGCCTCCTCTCAAAGCATTGCGTATTGACACAGGGAAATGATTCCATTTGGCTTTGTAGAGGAATTGAGGAGAAAGTTGTCTATAGATATTGATCCTCACACAAGATCCTTCCAGTAACAGTCTCAGATGCATCTTGCTGAGATCTAGAGGCTGAGTGTTTGCAGTGACCTCAGCCACACAAAGATCATAGTCAGCATCTGGATCTCCATATGGAGGATAAAACTTTTTGTATTGCAAGAAAGCTTTCCAACAACTCTTTTGGCAGGCACAGTCATAAAAAGAGTATTTTAGCATCTTATTACCTTGTTAATATATTCCCATCAGGAAGTTAAACTAATTAACTCCTCTCTTATGCGTACCTTGGTGATATTTTTACATTTCCCAGGGCACATAACCAGTCACAAGAAAGGGAAAATGTCACCTTCCAATAGCAGATGCTGGAGGACTTTCTTAAAGCAAAATGTTTTGTGTAATGTTCAGTTTCTTGATGAGGCAGAACAAAAGACAATGGTCTCACCTGACCACTTTGCTTCAGCTTGGTGCATATCTCTGTCTCTTTTTTGATATTTTTGCTTTGTGGTCTTTATGCCATAGTCGTCTATTCTGCTTGAAATAATTACTTCAGCACTGGGAGATACAGAGCTACTGAAGAGTCCAGCAAAGGACCTCTGAGACGATTAAGGGACTGGAGCACCTCACACATGTAAAGGCTGAGAGAGCTGGGAGTGCCCAGCCTGGAGAAGAGAAGGCTCAAAGTGATGTCATCATGCAAAAATATCTGAAGAGAGGATGTAAAGAAAAAGCAGCCAGACTCTTGTCATTGGCGTCCAGTGACAGAACAAGAGACAATGAGCACAAATGGAAACATAAAAGGTTCCCTCTGAGCACCAGGAAACACTTTTGCCCAGCCATAGTGACCGAGCACTGGCACAGGTCACCCAGGGAGGTGGTAGAGTCTCCATCCTTGGAGACATTCAAAAGCTGTCTGGACATGGTCCTGGGCAGCCTGCTTGAGCTGACCCTTCCTGAGCAGGAGAACTGGACAGGACGGCCTCCAGAGGTCCTTTCCAACCTCAATAATCCTGTGATTTTGTGAGTCTGTAACATTGCTGTTCAGTGTTTCTATGTCATCTGTGACAATGGCGAAGGAATAAAAGACTTGGATTTCTGCAGTCTTGAACTAAACCTACTAACCCACTTGCTTTCTCTTTTCCTAGAGCTGAATTTCTTCAAACTATCTGTGAAAACAAGGCCTAAAAAAGCGTCCTTTGAAAGAAAACAGATTTAAGCATTGAACATAGGTGAAGTAAACTAGGACATAACTTAGGTGAGTAATGAAGGACAAAACAAGGTACCACTGTCTGTATACAAACAGCCTCTGAAAGCATCCTCTGACATTTACAGTTTTCTTCCTATTGTGAAGGAGTACATTTTTTTTAAAGTATTATCAATGTATTGTGGAGACCAATAGTAACACAGAAGGACAAGGACCACTGTCTGCATCTGCCTAGTGCTTCTAAATGAGATATTTTTAGAAAACTAGAATATAAAATGGCCTGTGTGTCAGTCAAGGTCTTTTTTTTATTGAGTTTGTCTGATGCACATAGTGAAGCTACTGTATTAAATGCAACTCAGCATAATATCCCTATTTTAGGATGTAGACAATTATGACAGATTAACCAGAGATAATAGCTGTGAACCTGATTCTTTATTACCAGAATCAGCAATGTTGGAAGAATAAATGGAAGGCATAAGTGAAATAAACTGTTGCTGTGCAGTTGAAGAACACACTAAATCACCTGGCTAACCAAGAATAAAGATTATGTTTTTGAACTGAGAGAAAAAATCATGGTTAAGGTCACTGTGGATTTATTACCACAAGGAACATTATAATAAACTGGTTTGTCTTTATATTAACTAAAAGAGGCCTCAATCTTCAGCCAATTCTCTGTTGAAGGCACATAAATTTGTGCTAGAATTAATTAGATAACAATGTTATCTGATCAAATTGAATGAAAACTATAGAACTGCATGATCTATGTGTTTTTAAAAGAGGCAGTGAAGATTTTAGCAGCACTTCCTTGTTTGGCTTTTAGGAAATTCCACAGTTGGAGAATTTCATGTTCCAAAGCCAGGATGAGCACAGAGCTTGGGTTTGGTTTCGAGTTTTAGGTTTTTTTATTTTACAAAGCAGATTTTTTAAGAGGAAAGAAGTTATGAATGTTCTAAAAATAATATTCCATCTTCTATTAAAAAATGTCTAAGCTATTCAATGGATATTAAGTGTAAGAAAGTATGACATAAATTTCATGAAAAAGAAATAAAACATTCTGAAAATATTTAAAACTTATTCAAATGTTTATGATTTAAAAATTTACTTGCACCAAAATCCATATTTAAATGATATTTCAATTCCTGTGAGGACCTCATTGCTGCTGAAAAAATCAGGTGAAAACATGCCGTAAGTTCTATTCAAGACTATATGTCCCCTTTGACACCATTTTCCTGTGGGTCTCAGCCACTTTGGAAAAGCTAGGCCCAGATTTATCCCATTGTGACTTTTACAGCTTCCCTGATGAGGAAAGAGTCTTTTTGCTGGTATGGCCAGTGTGGAAAGATAAGCAGGGAGTATACAGGGAAGCTGCATCCCACAAGGAAATTCCTTTTCTCTCCATTGTAAGGGTGCCAAGATAGTTGGGCCTCTAGTGCTTAGAAGACACACAAACCTGTAGTAATCAGGTAACTGAGTGAAGGACCTGTAGTTTATTCCTGCTGGTAACCCTTACACAGACTGTTACAAGTCTTGGCCATTATAAACAAGGCCATTTTTGTGAACCATAAAAGGATCTTCTCCTGACCAGGGAACTGAGTCTGCTCTGATTCAGGAGGCTACTTCCAGTGCAATTCAAGCTGGTCAGTTAATTTACACCACAAAATTGTGTCTTAAAAATTAAATTGAAAGCTGCTGTTTCAGCCTCTCTGGACAGCCATAGAAACAACACAGAAGAAAAGGATTTAATACCAAATTCTTATCTTCTGTCAGCAAATGCATTCAGAATTACAGTTGAATAATTCCAGACAGATTGAAGAGCTTCATGGGTGTTTTGAACTTATATATATTGCCCACAGATTTTCAGCTCAGTGGATTTGAGTGTGTAATAGCCTGTGATGAGGCGTGCAGGCCTGTCAGTGTCCCCGGAGAGGATTCTGAAGCCATTTTATATTCTGTACTGAGCAGGGTCTATTAAAAGGAGATCCTACTAAGCCAAGTCCCCAGGAGTTAAATTCCCAGCCAGGGTTTGAAGCTATTTAGGGTGTTACTAATAACAGAAACATCATTATCTGCAGCCAAGCTCATTTACATTCTATATTTTGAAAGATGAGAATTGAGATTAGTTAAGAGAGGACTGTTCTTCCTCCCAGCCAAAGAGGTGAGCACTGGAGTAACAAGGTGTTACCCAAGAGACTTCTCGACTTCTTGTTCTTATGTTTATTGATTGTCAGCTTACATGAGAGACATGCACTTACATATTTGAACTCGAAAAAAAATCTGAGTGTTTTGATAGCCTTACATGTCTCTTGTTTAGATTTTAATAATTTAATGGCCATAGCTGTAAAATCAGTATACTGGAATTTGTGTGTTTTACTGCTGGACACGGAAGTGGTAGCATGGTCACACTACTTTTGATGCAGCCCAGGACATGGCTGATTTTCTGGGCTATGAGTGCACATAGCTGGGTCATACTGGGTAGTCAACTAAAACCTCCAAGTCCTTCTCCTCACAGCTGTTCTCAGTCCATTCTCTGTCCTGCCTGTTCTTATGCTCGCAATTGACATCTGACAAATCCATGTTTCTCCAGTTTAGAGACACGTATTCCAAATATCATCCACAGTGAGCTAATATTGCTGAAGAGATTTCAAACACCAGCCAGCCTTGCTATTCACACCTGAGTAGTTTAAAATATCAGCACTACAGTAGCTTCATAAATTAACAGCACATTGCATCTTTTTGCTACAGATGTGGCAATGTCATCCAAGGAAGTTAATGACTCAGGCACCAGGAAATGGTCTTCCAGGTAGCAAATGTTCAGCAGATCACAGTGTTCCATTTATAGCACAAAAGATGATCTAAAATGTCACCATTGCACTGGAGAAAACAAAGTACTGCATCCATACATAGCTGGAGGCTATGTCAGTGACAAAAGAGTTTCCCTTGCTAGCTCACGTAGTTAAAATTCCTGTTCACCTCTTATAATACACATTGTCTTTAGCAGCTCTATGGCTTTGTGTAATAATACATGGTAATTTTCTCATGATGGGTATTGGTAGCCAGGACTAGAATAGTGGTGCATTCTTGAAGGTTTCAAGGTACCCTAGAAGTCTCAGAAATTCTTACTTCCTCTCTGTGATGATGGTCCTGTTTAACTGTCTCAGGAACACATACATTGAGATGAAGAGAGGGTAGAGTTTGTCCAAGGTTCCCTCCATGGCAAACAGACTGGAGTAGAGTACCTCGGTTCTCAGTCTGCTGACCTCCTTATTACACAGAGAAAAGCTTTTTCCTACAAAATGGGATTTTGCATACTTTCTTAAGGAGTGTCAGTGACCCTACAGCTTGCTCAGGTGATACTCTTTTATGTTAAGCTTTACACCAAAGATTCTTGTGTAAATTCTATGGTAGTCCTATGATATGTACTTAGAATGGCAGGACTATTTCACATAGGGGACTGAAACAGCGTGAAGTAGCCTGAAACAAAACAAGAAGTATATATCAGAATGCTTTCACAAATTTAAGCTTTCTCTGCCACATTCACTAATGTTTAGCTTCCTAGCAACAAATTCTAGGTAAGTTCTGGATGGAGATGATATATTTTCACTCTTTTGGATAGTCAACCACAACTGTTAAGATGGCGGGGAAGCATTGTCTGATCTAGACTTCCTTTGCTAAAGAAACTTCTTAGTGTCCACTTTCACCTGGTTTTCCTTCACTACAACTGTATTTCTGACTGTGATGACAGGAAGCCTTCCAGCTGGAATGGAGGGAGAAGAGAGGGGAGCTTGGCTTTTTGTTAAGCAGGGACATAATTCCTGAGGTTTCCAGAGCTGCGCTCCCTAGTTTGGGCCAGCAGCACTCGAGATTCAAAGCAGGTCAGCAGAATGGCTCATCCAACCTGCCCAAGAACTGTGCTTGCAGAAGCAGATCACTTAGTGGCCAATTTTCAGTCTTTCCAGGACACCTAATAGGTGCCCTGACAAAATGGACTGCCTGGGCAAAAAGGAAATGTCTGGCTCTAGGCCCTTGGAATGCTTCATTTCCCCAAAATGTTCCCAAAATATCACATACATAGTATTGTCCAGCCTGAGTTTGCACTTGCTCAGATATTTTTTAACAGCCTTCACCTCACATTGCTTTCAGTGCCCACAAACATTCAGAGTTTCAAAACCTGTATGGATAGACTTTAAAAAAAGGAGAAGAAAAGAGGGGAATGCATTAGTCAGAGTTTAACATTTGCTTTCCAGGAAAATGTCATGTTTTTGCAATCTTGAAAGTTTTCCCTGGATACTGAGTCATATCTTCACAGAGTTATTCTGGGCCATCAGTCCATGCTACAGAGTCCTATACTTCCCATGGCTGCATAACAGAAATAAGTTATGACGATTTCATTCAGCATCTTATGGATGATTCGGGAAAGTATGTGACAATAGCCACAGGTCAGGATAATTGAGAGTCAGGTTACATTATTCCAACTTGCCAGAAACCAGGCCAGAGGGCAACATTTAGTATGGCAAAGCCCATTCTGGAGGTTTTTCCATCAGAGTTTCCTGTACCTTATATATCTTCTATTCTCACCTTTATGGAACATGGAAAGGAAATTATTCTAGACAAGTTAAAATCAAAGACTTGAACTGTAAATAATCCTTTTGTTGGTAACAGATTGGGAAGAGTTACTATTGCACCTGGAGGGGCAAAGCAACTTGATATCCTTCAATGACTATAAATCTGATGAGGGCTCTGTATTTTTGTGCTAGGGTCACAGAGGCAGAATCTTGTGTATAATTCATAGAAAGTCGCCTTGTAAGGAAAAAAAATTATTCTAAGGGTTCGCAGGCTTGCGTGAGAATAGAAATGAAGCACCTGCCAAATCTTTTTCTTTCATACATCATTGACCCACCTTTGCTCTCACAGATTCCCCCATCTCTGAATTTCTGGATTTCTGACAGAAAGAGGTTGTCTTTGAAATATGCCTTTCTTTTCTCTCCTCACTGTCACCGTGTGTTGTCCAGCCTTCAGTCAAGGGAACTGGTTTTTGTTCAGTACTAACATCTGATTTGTGCTAAAGTTAGACAGTTTTCTTCACTCCTTTTTGTTTGCTGAGCACCTCAGAGGCTGAAGAAGTTGCATTGCCATTCATTCTCTCAGCTTTTGACACAGAGATCTTTTGTGTTCAACCCCCAAATATATAAGAACTTGTTGTGTGGAAAATGGTCATCATGTGAACTGGTGAATACTCCATACAGAGAGCAGAAAAATAAGAATTATTGGAAAACTTATTTTAAAATTGTATTTATTGTACTGTAATTTTCAAATCAAATTATAAAGTCTTGATTAGTGATACATTCCTCCCTTTCACATATATTCTGAACAGCAAAATATTGAAGTTATTTTAATTGCTTAAAATGTTGTTTCTGCTGTTTAGATACTTTACATTGCACCCTCTCTCAGCAAGTAGATGATGGTCAAACTGTGTATGCCCTGTGTACAGAGTAACACTGAAATTTTGATGTGTTTATGCAGGTCTTGATATCTTCTTAGTGGCCTTGACTAAATTGCAGAACTCACTCGACAATAGAGTGTTCCCTGGTCTAAAGCAGATTAGAAATGGCTTTCTCACTGTTTGTGAGTGAAAGCTTTTCTGCACATGACTGTATGACAAATGGCACCCCAAGATTTTCCAAATCAGGCATCTGACTGGCTGCACTCTGTTTGTGTTATTCCACAAAAAACCCCCCCAAACCCTTCAGGAGCGGAATGGCATCTTTCTTTCTGCCTTTGGAAAATAAAATTTAGAGAGTAATAGCTTGGTACCAGTTCCTTTTGTCTTGTACTCTGGACAGTTTCTATACTGGGAATGGCCCATGGAAAATAACCCATCAAGGGGGATTTATTAGGAGGCTGAAGGGAAGGTAACTCTGCCCTTCAAAATGTGATGTATTCATTTTGGGTCTTGTGATAAGAAAGCAGCTGTGCTCACATGCATTATATAATAAAACTGTCCTGGCATCTGTAGTCAGATGATTTCAATCACGTCCAAATTTCTCTTTGCACTGCAGTTAGAATGAGGCTGGTATTTTGCCTTACAGAGATTTAAACCAATCAGGAAGGCCTCTTTCCAAAGGTTGTTGACATCCATTGAGTCTATTTGACACCATGGAAATGTTACATAAGATTCTTTATATGATGGAGAATCTAGCCCTCCTATATAGTGTAGAAAACCAGCTAAAATATAGTAATTAAATATTTAAATATATAACAACAAAAAGAAAAATAATTGAGGAAAGATTATATGACATTTAGAATTACTGAAGTACTGATATAAGCTGGACTTGTTTTCTGTCCAAAAAGATCTGAAAATCTTTTAAAACATTCTCTTTGAAAAGAATGGCTAAGTTTGTAAAAATCCAGTAGTACACAGTGAAAGAACTTTCAAAGCCTGTCTACGGAGCAATGTCTTACAGTTTAGTTTGTTGTTTCAATCTATTTTCACATAAATTAGAGTAGTCTGTAGTTATAATTACTCTTATTTTAGAAAGTATTTTAGTATAATATGATTTTATAACTGTTGAATGTAGACCAGTTAAAGGTGAGCTTCCATCATTTAAAAGGCAGTGTGCAATATTGCCAGAGATACGATTAAAACAAGCTGATTAGTATTTCATAACAAGAAGCTTAGTATTGTTTAAAGGCAAATTTTCTGTACGATTTTTAGAAGACTAAAACAAATCCAAGAGGTTCACATAATCATAGAATGGTCTGGGTTGGAAGGGACTGTACAGAACATCTTGTTCCAAACCCCCTGCCATGGACAGGGACACCTTCTACTAGACCAGGTTGCCCCAAGACCCATCCAACCTGGCCCTGAATATAATGTTTGATTCAGAATTATTCCAAGGATCCCATTAGGGTTAAGGTTCAAAGAGCCACAGAGCCTACAGGCCCAGTAATGCCAGGGCTGGAAAAAAAATCAGGACACCAACATTACTGCCCAAACACCTTTCTAGTCTGGGCCATCCATGCTGACGGGATGAGTGGAAGCCGTATAAAGAGAGGTTAAGGTCACTTGGTCTGTTCAGCCTGGAGAAGACTCAGGGGAGACCTCACTGAGGTCTGCAGATTTCTCATGAGGGAAGTGGAGGGGCAGGCACTGGTCTCTTCTCTGTGGTGATCACTGGGAGGACCAGAGGGAACGACAGTGTAGGTTGGATAAAAGGTTCTTCTCCCAGAGGGTGGCTGAGCACTGGAACAGGCTCCCCAGGGCAGCGTTCACAACACCAAACCCGACAGAGT
This sequence comes from Calyptomena viridis, assembly GCA_013390005.1. Taxonomy (NCBI): domain Eukaryota; kingdom Metazoa; phylum Chordata; class Aves; order Passeriformes; family Eurylaimidae; genus Calyptomena; species Calyptomena viridis. Next base: position 566,558 of record WEIV01014167.1, on the reverse strand, counting down.
TCAAGAAGCTCTCAGGTGCATGGTGTGACTGTTGGGGGTGGTCCTGTGCAGGGCCAGGAGTTGGGTTCATGATCCTTGTGGGTCCTTCCCAACTCAGGATACTCTGTAGTTCTATGTTTCTGAGCTGAGTGTGCAGCAGTCTATGCAGTGTCCTGGGCTGCATTTGTACTTGCCGTTTCTATATTGTCACTAGATGGTCATGACAAGTTTTCGGGTACTTAGAGAAAAAAGAGTTTGATTCAACCACAGAGTGGAAGAGTGATTTATGGGAAAGTGATAAAAGAATAAGAGAAGTTTGATGTGAAGACAGAGGGAATATTTTTCATTAGAAAAATGGAAATTGGGAAATATAGAAAGCATTTGACAGTCCCATTATCAGGTTTCTGAATTTCCCAGCTGTTTTAACTGGTGTGCTATAAAATACGACTCCTCTCTACAATCTTGCTTTCCTAAGTCAAAGCTTATATCATGGCAGTAACAGCAGTGTTATTATGCAGTATTGAGTAAAATACAGCTGTGGCCTGAGCTGAACAGCATTCAGAGCAAACAGATCAATCTGCAAATGTGGGAATGTTAACAAGTAACACAGAGCTGTGGTTTGACACAAGCACTTTGCAACCATCAGCTTTGGCTGTGAGTGGAGAAAATCTGGTATGAAAGAGAGTATTTCATTACCTGTTGAAAATGCAATGCGTGTTTAAACAGTGGGAAAGATTTTCAATGAACAATGGTGTTAGGTACTATTTTCTCTCTTGTAATATTGTCAGATCCAAAGGTCTGATAAAATGATCTTCCTTTGGAATTTCCCTCAGAAAATGTCTGTCCTCGAGGCAAGCAGAGGGCCTGAAAGATCTGAGATGTTTAAAGATGAAAACATGTCTTTTTCAGGCTTTTCCTTTCAGCCCTGCTACCTCCTCATCTGACTTACTTTGCAGATTTGTAGGAACACCCTGATGTTCACTTTACCTATGCACTCTAATGCAAAAGTACATATTTCCTTTGCCTTTTTTGCAGTGGACAAATATGCTTTATTAAAAGCTTGTAATTTCACCTTGCAGAGGGTGTCTCCATTTGTGAGATAGTCCTTCACATGTGGTGTACTGATTGCAATATCTTAACAAGCAAAGCATTACTGTTAAATGTCTGTATTCCTTAAAGTCAAAATACTTCAGTTCTGAGGCAAGGCATCTGCCAATGGTTGGCTCACTGATTTGCCCCATATATATTGTGCCTTTTCCCTGACTAATCTACCTATTCAGTGAATTGAAAAAAATTAACGAAAGTCCTATGCCAAGTTTTCAGTCAAATGATCTTAGTTGCAAATATTTTGGCAGCATATACAGGAGGGAGTATTGCAATATCTGTAAAAAATTATATCAAATGTCAGTTTCCTTCTGTGAAGCTTCACATAGAATAGATGCTCTTCACAGCAACAGTTAAAAGCCCTTGATCCTGTGCAGTGGACCATTGCAAGTATAAATACTCCCAGCCAGCAGTTTTGTGCGTGGGAAACTGTTCTTTTCTAAAGCTTGGGAGTGCACAGTAGCTCACTTTTCAGACTGCTCTAGTGCTAGCAGTAGGATACTGGGAAAATGCTTTCAGAAGATGAGAACGAGAAAGCTGCTGAGAGCTCAGAGAGGGTGTTGAATGTGTTTGTTTACATTGTAGGTCTCTTGGCCATCCTTGTGGAGTCAAGGTGAGCCCTTCTGCTTGGGGTAGGGAGCTGTCTTTGCCAGAATTGTTGCCTTTTTGGACAGGTAGTGCCTGAGCCTCTGACATTATGTCTAAGCATCTGTTCCCACAAACTGGCTGCTCTGTTATTCAGCACAATTAGGAAATGGCAAGAAAGTCCTCAGTGGGATGTATTTCATGGCAGCAAACCCAAGAAATGTTCTCCCATATTTTACCAAGAGATCACAGCTTGATGTCTCTCTGCAGAGAGATCTGGACAGACTGAATCGATGGGTTGAGGACAAGTGCATGGGGTCCAATAAGGTGAAGTGCTGGCCCCATGAAGTGCTACAGGCTTGGGGAAGAGCAACTGGAATGCTGCTCAGAAGGAAGGGGCCCAGGGATGGTGGTTGACAGCAGCTGAACACGAGCCGGCAGTGTAAGCATGTTGTCAGGAAGGCCAGTGGCATCCTGGTCTGTATCAGGAATAGTGTGGCCAGCAGGACCAGGGAAGAGATTGTCCCTCTGTACTCAGCACTGGTGAGGCACCTCATGTCCTGTGTCCAGTTTGGGCCCTTCACTTCAAGAAAGACATTGAGGTGCTGGAGCGTGTCCAGAGAAGGACAACATTGCTGGTGAAGGGTCTAGAACACTTGCCTTATGAGAAGCAGCTGAGAGAGCTGGGTAGTTTAGCCTGGAGAAAAGGAGGCTCAGGGGGACCTCATAGTTCTCTACAACTCCTTGAAAGAAGGTTGTAGCCACGTGGGGGTCGGTCTCTGCTGCCATGTCTCAAGTGAAAGGACAAAAGGAAATGGCCTTAAATTTCAGATTAGAAGGGGAGGTTCAGATTATATATTTGAAAGTTATTTTTCACTGAAGGAGTGGTCAGGCGTTGGAATGGTTGCCTAGGGAGGTGGTGGACTCACTGTCTCTGGGCTTTTGGATGTGTGGGCATATGGTTTAGGGGTGATTATGGTGGTGCTGGGTTGATTTTTGGACTAGAGGATTCTCAAAGGTCTCTTCCAACCTTGATGATTCTATGATGTATCCAGGGAGCAAAAGAAATCTAACTTTTGTCCAATGATTCTTTAATCTTCTGTTTTGTTTACAAGTGAGCATGTTTTAGAGCTGAATAAATAAGGGACAATAGCATTTCTCAAAGAGTTTAGGGATAAAGTCTTAAAATTTAACAAATGAATAGTTTACTGAAGATATTTCTGAATTATTTAGCCATTCTACATGCTGAATGAATACAGCCTAATGCAAAACTCAGGGGAATCAGTACCTTTCTAATGGCTTCAGCATATTTTGGATCAGGCATTACAAAGAAAAAGAAAATTGACAAATAATTTGTTTGAAAGCAATTCCATAAAATCTCGACAAGTGGTTCTCATCTTGTGATGCGTATAAATTGCATTCAAACAGTGCCAAACACATTTTGTAAAGTGTATCGACTGTTCAAAGTCAGTTTGTAAACAGAAAATTTTAGCCTTTCCACCTACTTGTTGTGTGGGTGTAACTTTTGGGCAAATCACATTCTGGAGAAAACCAACATTTTTAAGGGGCAAGAAATTGAAACTAAATGTATCATATTAAAGATGATTAAAAATTAATTTTTAACAAGAAACAGGAACTTAAAAAGCTTGAAATTCTTTTTGATCCTTAAGGAGACTGATTTATTGATTTTTATAATTAATAGCAATAAAACACACCTTGTTCAAAGAATTTATTTTCGCAAGATTACAAATTTGGATGATACAACAGGAAAGGTGACATCTGATGGGGGCATATGAGTGTATATGTCTCTTGGGTTTAAAAAGTAGAGAGACACAAGATAAAATACACAGTAAAATATCTCCAAAAGTGTATATTTTTCTACTGTAGCCCTGCAGTTCAAAGACAAATGAATTAACAGCAATCTTTCTTAAAGAAAATGTCTGACTGGTTGAACACAAAGTCTCGTACCATCCTAATTTATGAGTCTGATGGCAAAAATCAAGAATTACTAGCGTTTGTCATTTTATTGGCAATGTTAGAGCTAACATTTTGAATGCTTCTTTTCTGAGAGGTTTCTGCTTAATGGCTGAGCAATCACTGATAGAGCTCAGATTTTAGAGTTGCTCTTAGATTTTTGATTGCTTCATCTAAAAAAGGCTTTTTGCCTTCATGCTAATGAGATTTTTTTCAGGAGCTTGAATAACTAATTAATTTAGCTAGGTGAGAGGACATGTGTTTTATTATTTTAAGGAAAACTGAACCAGACTCTCAGCTGATGCACCAACAGAGCAGATTAGTTTTACCTGTTCCAGTGGGACTGTGGTGATTATTACTGATCACAGCTTTACTCCAAGTCTATGTGCTTTTTGTTAAATGTTGTTCACATATAAGATGTTCTGAATTATATTCTTTCACATCAATTAGCTTATTTACAAGAACCAATAATTGCATGTGTCCATAGAAACATGTGGATCAAAGCACAATTTCAGGCAATTAAGTTCTATTTTTGAAGCTCAGTGAATTATACAACCAAAAGTTTCTTTCTGTTCTGATTTTGATGGATTAATTGATTTACCATACTTTAGTCTTAAAGTAAAAGTGTATGTGTAGTATTGTCATACTCACAACTCTTTTGACTGTCTTGACTACTCATTTAATTCTTAAGTATTCTTTCTGATGTTAGGGTCTATAATGTTTAGTTGAGATGAATGACTAGATGCTACATGTACAGCTTGCCCTCTGTCTTCTTAGAGCTATTAATTTTAAAATAAGTGGGATAACAGAGGATTTTAGAATTTAGGTTTTACAATTTGAAAAATTGTAAAATTTGAAAATTTGAAATTTTGAAAAGTTTCAAAATATTCTGGTTTTGTTCTCTTCAGGGACTCAGCTGTATACTTACATACTGTTGTTTGATAGCAGCTCAAGACCTTGCAGCTTGTCTTCTTGTCACAGAAAATACAATGCTGGGGCTCCGGCTCAACCCTCCATATTGAATAATACAACTGGGCAGGCATGTTAAAATGCTGATGCATCTAGTGCACCAGAAGATGCTAGGAAAACCCCCTAGTCTTCCTAAGGCAATGAGTCATGTTCAATGTGTCCAAGATTGAGCCAGAAATCCTTGAACAGCTATAAAGGCAACAGCATTTACACATCATTGCATAACTCAAAGACTGGATAGGAAATGTTAATGTTCCTGGGGTTTGGGCATGAAAAGGAGTAGGTATTTTGACAAAGAAATTTGAATGCCATTGCCTTTGTCCATATCCTTTTTCAAAGGCTTTAAATAGGTGCTTTCAGTCAGCCTCTTGTTCAGCATAATGCACTTTAGCAAAGTGTAGAATATGAAACCCCAACAAATGTAATTTGGTTGACTGTGTCTTAAATTGTTTAATGTGCACAGAACCTGTAAGAAAAACAGATTATGCTTTTGAATGCTAAAGAAACTGAATCAGACTTATGCTCAGGTAATCACCCAGACAGGACACAAACATTCTTTGAGGACATGGGCACTGTCACAGAAAATCAAGTAAAGGTACACTTAGACTAGATATAAGGAAGAAGTTTTTTACAATGAGGGTTATAAAACCCTCAGATAATTGCCCAGACAGGTGGTAGATGTCCCATCCCTGGAAACATTCAAGGCCAGGTTGGATGGGGCTCTGAGCAACCTGATCCAGTTGAAGATGATTTTTAGAGGTCCCTGCCAGCCCAAAGTATTCTACAATTTAGCCCAGTGTTCTTTCTCTGCTGGTGACTGACAGCTGATACATTCAAAATCAGGTGAGAAAGATCTCTCAGCCCAGAGGTTCACAACCCCAGACAGTATTCAGTATCTTTGATAGCTGAAGAGGTCAAAAGCATTTTGATAAACTCTCAGGACTCCCACTCTGTTAGTGCACCCCCAAAGGTATCAGGGATATTAGGGAGATGAGCTAAGACCTACTGGTATAGTAGTCAGTAGATCTGCATCTTCCTCAGCTGTGTCTGGGATTGTGCAGCCACACAACATGGAAGAGACACTGTTGTCAGAGCCCAGCCATCATTGTGAAACCAGTTTGTGTCTTTAGATGGCACAGGAATGCCAGGACAGCCTTGTGTGTGTCCTTGGTGGGATCATTGGTCTTTTCAGAAAGACAGCACTGTTCATACAGAAATGCCCCCTCCATTACATGCTCTGAGATAATAAGAAGAGTGAAGAAGAGTGTGACTGCGTGGTTAACTACAGCAGACCATTTTGCCTGAATATTACTAGAAGCAGGATTGGAATAAAGGTCCAACATTTCTAATAGGCTGTCAGAGATCATTTAACTCACCAGAGCAGGCACTGACAATTTTCTTTATTTCAGCTTTTGGAATAGTGACTATTCTAAGACTGTTTAGGGAAACACCACCTCTCCTCTGTCTGTGCTGGCATACTATTATACAGATGGTGTCTGAGAGTAGTCATGCCTCAGGGACAGAGTTACATTCCCTAGTGGAAGGGTATGTTGCCACCTGAGATATCACAACTTTGGTGTGTCTGGTCTTTTGTTTCAATTTCACTTTCTCACATATTGTCCTTCAGCCTCAGGAGAGGCATGATATTACATTTAATCTGCAGATTTACATAGCAGCAATTTGTCAGTTAACCTAAAAGAAGCAGGAGCTCACAACAAGGATGTGATTCCTGCCTGAGCAAAGCCTGAGATGCTTCTAACTGGCTTGTTTACACCATCAGCTGCTTCAACAGCTCCTCTCTCCAGTAGCTCATATTAATTGGGAACTGCAACCAGAAGGTATCCAGTGTTTCTGTAAATTGCTTGTTGTTGAATGAAGCATGTGAAACTGAAACACTACCTTAAATGTGGCAGAGCAAGAAACACAGTGCTTGGCACACAGAGCTGTCACTCCTGCAGCTCCAGCTCTGGAATAGGGAATATCCCCATAAAATGCTGCACTTTGCCATTGTCTCTGGAGGGTTCTAAAGAGGGGTTGGGGATCTTGTGATTTTTGATCAATCCCTGCAGCCCTCCTCACTGTATCCACAGAGAACCTCTTTCCCAGTCTGTTGCAAATGTCACATCTGTGTCTTGTCTCTCTTACACAATAAGAGGAGGGAATGTGTTGCTCCATATTTGTTAAGTTTTGTGTACCTCTCCAAGCTATACAAGAAAATCCCATATTTATCTATTATTAATAGGATTGAATCTCAAATCTTTTTGGATTCAATATAAATGCAACAGAAAATGCTCAATATATTTGCTTTGCCAGGATGAGAAAATTAATATTTTATTTATTTTATTAAATAAATAATGCTTTGCAGGACTACCATCCTCTGAGATGTAGAGATACTTCATTAATTCCCACCTTAGCCCTATTCCCTTCAATCTTCCCAATGAACTAGAGGAGAATCATTGACTTCTGCTGTTTCTGACCAAAATATCCTTTGAGAATTTATTTTAATCTCAGAGGAATTTGTGCAGTTCACGTTAGTTCTGAGAGTGTTTTTTCCTCGTCACATTTGCTTGGATAAATGTTTGTCCCTCAGTGGAGGCTTGCAGACTTGTGGTAACACAGGCTCGAAGATAGTAAGAGAGCAGTTATAAGTCTCCAGCTGTTGCAACTTCTTTCTCTAGCTCTCTTTTTATTTTGACTTCTTTAATAGCTATTGTTAGTATCTTTATCAAATCAGGAATGTCATTGCAATAAGTTCTCCACATGTTCCTCTCTGGCTGCTCTGCCATGTTAATCTGCTCTCTGTAATGAAGATGACTGGAAGCCATCTACCCACTCTGTGCAGCACTCCAGGGTCTTGTGAAACACTTTGGGGAGCATATTTATTTAAACATTACCATAAATGCAAAATGAATGTTATCCTTTTCACAGAATAGCCTTGAGTAGATTCATTTGATGAAAAGCTCTCTGTGAAATCTCACTACTTGTTAAGAGAACAGCAAAATGTTTTCTGGAGAAAGTAGACAGCAGATAGGAAGTCATCATGGACTCCCTAGGAAATTAATCATGACTGGATTTCATTAACTAATCAACATTTCAAATATATTAGTGTCCTTGCAGAATTTCTGTAAACCTTATTTTTGCTATATTTTTTCAGTAAGTTTGACTCAGAGCCTTTTGGTGCCAATAAGACTTGTGAATCAGTGAATACAGGATGACTCTTCACAGTAAAAAAACAGCCATTACAGCCTCATAGTAAGGCTGAAATTTTCCTGAGGATCATGATTTGAAAGCAGGTCCATGTAAGGTTCTTTGAATTCTCTTCAGAATTTGGAACATCTACTTCCAGAGACAAGATGCTGTGCTAAGGTGGCCCCACTCCAACTCAGCACCTGCAAAGACTGTAAAGCTCATTAGACTTGTCTCAGAAATGCTGGCTCTGCCTCTCATTTCTGATCACGACTTGGGCTGAGGGGCTCAAGAAGACACATTACAATGTGTGTCATTTCAATCTCTCAACTGCCACATTTACTGTAAGAGTGGAAACTTGTTTGGGAAAAGTATTGTACTTATTACAATTTCCCTATCTTTCCCTATCAATTTCTATTCTACTGCCGAGTATTTAAACTTTAGGCCTATTATTCATTTTCAGACTGGTGGAGGGTTCAGTATCTCATTGATTAGAAAGCCAGCAACACATTTACCAGGGAGAATGAAATAGTACAGCTACTAAGTATTTATTATGTCATCCCAAAAAGTACGAGGTTCTATTAGCAAGCCATTTAATATGTTTTTAAAGTACTGAAAGAGTGTGCTTGAGGTCTTAGACTTCAAGATTATTTATTCTTTTTATACAAAGTCATGTTAGCTGTAAAACCAAAGCAGTAATCAAAACAGCAGGAAGCAAGTTCTGGCTCTTCTATATCATGCAAATAAAACTCTGGGGCTACTTTTACCTTTCTGCAGGCTCTTAGTTTCCTGGTCTCTAAATTTCTACAAGAGAAGATTTTAATTCCCTCAGGCTATGAAAGCCCTTAAAACCCCTCTGTCCAACTTTTTGTCCAAGTGCTTTAGCTAGACACCATAGTCCTGTATTCGTCTGCTGGTTTTTAGGAAACTATTCTTGATAAATTCCTGATTCTTAGAAGGTTGGTGTATGGTGCCTCATTTGGGGTTTAGGTCTGCTTATAAGAGGTGCCTGCCTTCACAGTGGCTTGTGAAAAAGTGAAGATTTAGTATACAACTGGTGATACTGCTTTGCTTAGAGAGTTGAGCACTGTGCTTTTCTTCTGTTCAAAGCTGAGAAAACTTAAGTCACTTGCTCATGTTTGTGGGTATTAGAGGAGGGAGAAATAAGGACTGGTGCAAGACAGAGTAATTAAAGAAAAGAAACCCATTGGGACAGTCTTAGGTGTGCTGCTCTCTTTAAATGTACCAATCTGTCCCACTTAAATCAAACTTAATCAGAAGCTGAGAATTTTTGTGACTGGGGAAAAATTAAACATGCACTTGAATATTTTCCTAAATTGAAACACTGACTATGTTCTTCTTCAGTTAAAGGCGGACCTCTTGGAGGAAGCCAAATATTAGACCACTTGCAGTGGAATGTTTAAAGATATTCTATGTCTTCACAGATAAAAGGGCACAAATTAGAATCAGTGGCAATACTGAGGATATATTCTTACTTTCCACTTACACTACATATCTTGTTTTTGCAAAACTCTATGAACTTCTGGTAGTAAGTTCTAACAGTAATTAGTAATGATGCCTTGGGTTTTTTTCACATAATATAAAAGCTGTACATTAGTAAATAATTAGCCTGTATAGAAGGTATCATAATTTTCATACAATAAGGTGTGGTGATTGTAATGAGTTTTTCTACTCATTTGCATTAACGTATGATTTGGTAACTGCTTTCTGTAAGTTACTTTCCAAAGTGTATGTATTAAATTTTGTCATTCAAACAAATGAAAATTATAAAAGGGAATCTTAACACTGTTTCTTGGCCAGGGGTTTTTAACAGCACTTGTGAAAGATTCTTTATGACAGATATAAAGACATGTTACTAAAATACTTTGTCTTTCTGGAAACCTATCACAGTCTATAAATGTCTCCCAAAATAATGCTGAGAGCATTCTGATATTGCCATCCCAAATATATGCATTTTTTCCTTGTCTTGAAACAAACCATGGCAAATCTTTGGTTTGGACTGTCAGAAATAACACTCGCCCCTAAAGGGAGATATTTGACTTCCATCTGTTTGGGGGTTGTTTTTTACTTTTTTTCTTTTTTTTGCTTCTAGTCTCCTAATTTTTTAACTAGCTTTTTTTTTTGGAGGAGCCTTATTTAACCTTCTTTCTGAGTTTTGAGTATCCAAGCAAAACACAAAGAACCAGCAAAGTACAAGCCAAAGGATTAGCACAATTCAGAAACAGGAATTCATCCTCTCACTCTAACAGAAAATCTGCTGGAAAAATTTGATGTCTTAGTTCACTTTGTGATACCCCTCATATAATTATTAATTTACATTGCTATGTGAATGACCATGAAATCCCTAACTTTGTCTTCTTTGGCATTCCAGCAGTGCAGACCCCACTGTCTGACACTGAAGTCCATCACTCTTAACATGAGGAGGGTCACTTGAGGTTTGTGATCATGTCTTTCATTCATTCTGCTAAAGATCACTTTGTCCTCTGCTAATACATTGTGACTCAGAAACAGGAGAAAGCCTCTCTGGGCAATTGTTTTCTGTTATTTTTATTCGATACCTTAAGCCACTTGCATATTTTGTGCTTTATTTTCCATTCACGGTTCCATTTCCCAAAATGGTTTTGTTTTCAGCTACAGGCATGGGTAAAATGCATATATTTCAGTAATTCTCTAAGTTTTTAAATTTAGTATTAAGGTGTATTTTGGTAACTGAAAAGAAAAATCACGTATCTCAAAGGTTCTGTTGATCTGGACCCAGTAAAAAATACGCTGCTGTTTACACAAGTAAGCAGTAATTTTGGGCACTGAGCATAGTAAATAGCAGAATGCAACTTCCAGCAGCTACCAAGCACTCAGGAAGAAACTCCTTAACTTCATATGGAAGGTGGATCTGTCAGCCAGAAGCACTGATCCAGCCTGCAGTGCCCTCCCTCCTGCCTGAAGCTGGGCCAAGAATGAGCGTCACAGAGTGACCACCTCTGATCCCAGGTCCATTCCCTGTGTTGGCTGTTAATACCAGTGCTGGTTCAGTAGTTTTGTTGCTAATACTTGAGAGGTTTCCCAGAATGTTTATCTTACAAAAAGCTGTTACTCTTTGAGGAGTCAACATTGTGGGATAGAAACAGGCCAAGAGAGAGACATCATTTTAGGGAACACACTGATTATAGGAAAGTACCTGAGAATTCTTGGCTTCATTGTTTTCACCTGGGGAAGGCTGTGGAAAATACCACATTTTCTGTTCATAGGATGAACATTTTCTTACCACTTTTGGTTTTTAAGGTTAAAAGAGGAATAAGGGCTTGGAATGATGGAGTAGAGATGGTGTTTAAAGGAAGGTTCAAACGAAGAAGTTCAGGGAAGTACAACTCTAATATATAGAAACTGATGAAAACCAAGGACTCTTGGAGTTATCTTCCATAATCTTGTCTAAACCGGGTCAAATTTACCTTTTAGCTGTACTGGAATGACTTCTTTCTGTGTAGGAGGAGAGTGATCTATTTTGGAGGTATCTTCCCCTGCTGAGGAACTGATGAAGTACCAAAGGTGTTTTCTTAGTGGAACTTGCATTTCACCATTCATTTATGTAAGGAGGATTGATACCTCTTTTTGACAATCTGTCATAAGGTAACACTTCTAAGGAAGTGCCAAGGATCTTTAAGCACTGATTTATCTCTGAGCACAAGGAAATATGTACTTCAGCATTTGAAATAAGGAAGAACAAACTTTCCTTCCCACAAAAAAACCACATCCTGGAAGAGTGCTTTGAACTGAAAATGTGTGCTGTCCTTCCACGAGAATATACCACCAGCTTTATTGTAAAACAAGCACTAGCTTCATTGTCACAGCTGTAAAAGCTGTGGTGTTTTATCTAGTAAAACATCCTTTTAATTTCCTTTTGTTTATAATTCTTTCCATTGCTTCTCTCAAGTAAAACAGTTTTTGTAAATCTTCTGCATTCGAGTCACAGTGAAATAAAAAAGAATTATTTATACTGTCACAGTCATACTGGGGTTTGTCAGATAGTGGTAAGAAATAGTATTTGTTTTGGATGTGGTGTGTAGTAATGCATGACTGCTTACAATAAGTATACACAAATTTGTCACCTTTATTGATTGCATTATTGTCTCTACTTTTTGTGCCAAGTTCTGTTCTGCTTTACTTTGCCATGAAGAGCGGCTGATGCAACTGGCTGCAAAACAGGGTGTGAGGAGAAGACTGGGAAATCCTTGCAAGGTTAGTTGTAGAGCCGTAACACTGCCTGGGGAGGAAAATTATGTGGAGACCATCAGTTAGTGTTGCTTCATTAGCATATGTAGTAGGAGCAAAAAGAGATGTCTGAAAGTCTTAAGGCTTAATATGGTAAAATATCTTCTCTAGTATAACACCACATGAACTTCTCTTGTACTTCCATGGAACATAAAACCCCTTCCAGTCCAATGTACTGTCAAGAATAATGGGGCTTGGGTTATTATGACTTGTCTCTCTGTATTCCTTATTCTCTTGCTCTGCAAAAACACTATAATTTTTTGTTTAGTCTGCTACTAAGACTATTATTAAGGTGTAGGCTGGCTTTGTGCTAAAGGTTATGCAGCAAGAGTTAAAGGCAATGAATCCCTCCTTGTACAAATTCATGAAAAGTCAGTATACTAGCTCTTAAGCTCTTTTTTTCCCACAAGCCCCCCTCCAGCAGTGATTATTCTTCTTTGTTCCCCTAAAGATGAGTCTTTCATGATTAAATGAAAAAATCTCATTAAAAGTGACATTATATATTACATGTGTAAACTTTGCAGTAAAGTGAATGGATGAGCAATAAACTCCTACTTCTGTACAAGTGACTGCATTTCTGTTTTGCTAAGTCCTATCATGTTTCCAAGGCAGTACCTGCTGTTCTCAAACAACACATGCTGTTACCAGCCCTGTGCTAGATCAGCTGGTATATTCATGATTTAGAAGATTGGCAGGACAGGGCAGCGGGAAGGAGGAATATCTGGTGTAAAGGGAATTGACCTGCAAACATTCTTTTGTCCAGGGTTCATTCCATAAATAGCTTTATGCCCCATTGCATCCTCAGCCCTGGGACTGTTGCATGAGCTCTAGAATGGGAGCACAATCCCACATTAAAGTATTTATCTTCCCAGTACTGTGCTGGTATTTGGAATCACTTCTTTTGTTATTCATGCACAGGATAGAGCTTGTAAGACTAACATATGCTGTTATGTATGCAGGAATGCTAAGACATACTAAAACTAAAGCTAAATTTTCCAAGTCCCAGCTATGATTCCCAGAAAAATAAGAAGCAACTTTACTCCAAATGATAAATGCCTGGCAGGTTCTTCTTAACATCGTTAGTCACTTATTTCCCTAAACTCAATTCAGTGGCATGTCATATGTAGCAAAGCCATGGCCAAAATGCCATACAGCAGTAACCCTCTATTTTTGGATATTGGCAGTGGGATAAATCTCCTTTCCATGGATTACAAATAGGGTTTTATGATTTTACATCCCACTTCACAGTGCCTAATGCAGGACTCTTATTGTAAACTAGATACTGCTAGTGTGTATAAAATGTGGCACTCACAGGAAGATGCAGGGCCATGAGTTATAGGTGCCTCTTCATACAAACAGTGTATTGGTATAATGTATCAACAAAATGAAGTACAGAGTATTATCAGTTCTCTTGGAAATTCTGGATTAATTTCATTCCAGATGGTGACAGGATTAATGTATTGCCAAAATTGCCTCTAGTCCTTTCTTGATGATTAATAGCTTATCTGCATTTCTTTCACTCTAGAGTAAAGCAACACTAATAACTTAAATAGTGGGAAGTTTCCTGTGGAAGCACTAATTGCAAAGCAAAAATCCCATGTACAGTGGCAACATCCTGGGAAATTCCAAATGGAGTTGGAAGGTCCAGGACCTTTAAGAAATTTGAATTTAGCACCTTGCACATATATACATACAAAGATTACTCCTTCTCTGAATTACCTGTCGGATAGTTTATTTAACAGGCTGCAGCGATGTGAAAAGTGTCTTACTGGTCATCAAGATATAGAACCTGGGAGAGAAATTTACAGTCAAGATGAACCAAAATCAATGAGTAGCTGCAGATGTCAGATAAGGTTAAAGCTGCTATATTCCACTTGTTCAAGTCACAGGATAAAGGCTAATAATATGGTTCTAAAAGCAGCTTCTTTGTGCCTTAAGAATTGATTTTTTTTGAGGGAGAAGAAGATCTAGTACTGCTCAGAACTTTTTCTGCTCATATTTAGGACCCTGATGTTCTGTGAACTCAGGATTTCACAATACCAGCTGTCCTGACTATGGAGAAAATAGGAATTGAGTGCAGCTGGGGCAGTATCTGCCTCCCAGCAGAGGAAGGTCCCTGTCACATATCTGTCACCAAATTGGACAGAGGGCAGCAGGAGGGGGCACTGCTGCTATTCTGGCTGAAAGAGAGGTCTGTGCCTGTCCTCTCTGATGGCTCTAATTGATTTTGAGAAGAGAGGCTCTAATTGATTTTTTTATCTTTCTGAGCCAATCTAAGGTCCATTTTCCTGAAAACAAGTTAGATGCCTTACATTATCCAGGAACAAGTGTGCTGTACAAGACCTGCTCGCTGTACAGATAACCCAGAGGACCATCTTTACCTAAGATCAATGAGTTGGTTCCTTCTCCTGTAATTATCTGGCACCAATAGGTACCATCAGTGACTTGCTGGCTAGGGTTGACTACCTTGGGAGAGAAGTGGCATGAACCTGGAGCAATCTTTGAACCTCTAGAACTAACATTAAAGGACAGCTGGACTGGGTCAGAAGATAAGGTGATGACGTACTAACCTCTTTGAATGAGGTAATAATAAATTTCTGGTCATAGTATAAATGTGCTGCACTCAGCAAAATATAAATACACAAGGTTGAAGTGAGACAGATGACCCTGTGTCAGGATCCTGTTCTGGTTTAAGGAATTCTGTAATGCTGCTTTTACTTTCCCCAGTTCAGATTTAGAAGAGACATGGGCAGAGATTGGGAAATCTTACCAGTTCCTGAATAAATGCTGTTTAACCTAGGCCTAAGGAGTAGAAAAATGTTCCATATTCACACAACTCAGATGAGGAGGATCCACAGAGAATTATATAAAATCTTTTTCTGTTAAAGAACCACAAACTTAGCCTATTCATTTCAGCTGTGAACATGTCTCCATTCTGTTACTAAAATGGCTCTGTTGTGTCATTTATCAACTCTGCAGTGCATGCATCATTTATCACGGATTTCTCTGTGGGTTGAATTTCTGTTGGACACTGCACCTTGTACCCTACTTTTTCAATGCTGCTTAGAGCTATTTGTGCTAATTTGAAGTTTTATCTTCCTCCCATGACACTTACTCTTTCAGAACTTCTTTTGAACAGCTTTCCAAAAGGAACCCTGTGGAGGTGATATAACTGTCTAATACCAACTGTCTCACACTCTCTTTCACCTGCTCTTGATGCCTCTGCTAAACCAACAATGGCTAAATGGATACATAATTCATCAGGTCTAATGAAGAGTGGGAAATCATAGCTTGCATTTAAAGTTCAAGAAAACTGCTCATTAGTTGAGTTATTCTTCAAAAGTCTCATATTTTTTTACAGAGGGAACTGTTTTTAACCTATGGACCTCTGGCGTAGCGACTGTGGTCTCCAGGCAGCAGTAACACCATCCATCATGGTATTAGAGATGGTTGTAATAAGGTTTTTGCTCTTTTACTGAAATTCAGATGTCAGCTTTATACTAGAACAACTAAGGAATTACCCAGTTGTTCTCATGGCTTACCCCCAGAGCCACACATCCACTCGTACTTGCACTCGTACTTGCAGTCCTCAGCACTGCATGATTTCCTCTGTGAAACCTCTGACTGGGAAGTAGCTGAGTCTGACTTCCAGATCCGAGCCACACTGGAATGGTTAGGAAGTTTTGTAAGGAAAATGACTGCTCCAGGAAAATGAAGATTAAATAATAAAAATCGGGTCACTTCAGCTCAAAGAAACTCTGACCAGAAACTTGAGGCTCCATCAAACGTTAAAATATTCAGTTCTTTCCTGCTAGTGGCTACCTCGTATTCAGCTGGTCAGTGAAGTTTGTACTTGAAGACTTTGACCACACTTGCTCATAAAATTGTGGGGTTTTGGTGTTTGAAATCGTGTCTGAAGTTTTTTTGAAGACCTTGTATTTAAGCTGTGTCTAAGCAGAATAGAAGAAGGCCAGTCTGGGGAATGTCTCTTTTACTACTGATCACTTGGCTCAACAGATCCAAGTCTGAACAAAGTCTCTTGGAAAAACAGAAGGCCAGTTAAATAGATCCTTTTGCTTCTGGCAGTAAACCTCTTCCTCCATATTCCCACTGCTTCCATTCATTAAAGATTTTCAGCATGACACTATACTTTTCCTCCTACTGTATTACTGTACAAGGCCCTTTGGCCTCCTTTATATCACCAGCTTCTATTTCTTTGTCTGCTGCAGGCTTCTTGCAGCCCCAATAAGGATGTTATTGAGCAAAGTATTTTTCACATGCTTCCAAAATTCCTTTAAAATTGTTTAATTTGATCTGGCAGATGGTTCAAGAGTTCTATTAGAGTTCTGGTAACTGCAAATTTACCACAATGATTGCTTCTTGTTTTGGGAATCTGGTTTACTGGCTCTTGTCATAAAATTTCATCAGTTTGGTCAATATTAAATGGTTGTCATGCAGTCATCACTTCCTAGTGTTGTTGAATCCTCTTAAAATCAGAATGAAAAAAAAAGACTATTAATTTTTTGCTAAGTCTTTCCTGGCTTCGTTTTTACTAAATGATCACAGCATGCACGAGGCCTAAGGAAGAAATACAGCTTCTCTTTGGGCAGAACTCAATTATCTGACTGTCTCCAAGTGGTGATGCATGTGCATTGGGTAATGTTAACCTGTTGTCTACTATATTCCACTTCTTGAACAATATGACTGCTACCACAGAAGGTGATGAGGCTGGGCAGAAGGGAATGGATTGCCACAATGGTGATGCATTTATGTTTGGAACCAGCATTGCCATGCCATTATCTGGATGTTTTTGAGTAAATTTCAGGATTTAACATCTATCAAGCTGCCTGACAAAACTAAGCCTGCATTTGTGAAATGTCTCATAGGATAGAGGCACAAATCTGAGTTATCTACATAACAAAGATATTGAGTCATGTTGCACAGGAGAGGCCATAAGCATAGCTACTCTGGAAAGCATATCTGAAAATAGAGACCTAATAGAGCTTCTTAATAAAAAGTGTTATTGTAATACAAAATTCTAACTTTTAATGGAAGGAAGGAAATAATTTTAGAATTATACCTTCTGGCCACACTTATGTGACTCCTAGGGACATACAATTCCTTGTGTAGAAGATGAACAAAGCTTTAGCAGATGCCATCTACTACTGAAATTCAAAGAACTGTATGCTTAGGTAAACTTAGTTGAAACTAATCATTTTGGCCTTAGCTTGTTACCTGTGAAAAATTAGAAACAAACCTAAATGTACAAATTCTATTAAGCTACTGAAGGATTTTGTGGAATAAAGTGATCCTTGTCAATTTGAATGTTCTTTTTTAAATTTTTGCTAGGATGATGAATGCTCTATGGAGGGACAACAGTTTTGTACAATTAGAATGCAAAGGAGGTCTTCTCATAGCGGGGTATGACATAATTGTGATGCAGTTTTTAGATGATGACAGGAGTATGAAGATTTCCTTTATGAGCTGTACTTGGCTGTGTCTCCAGGTGAAACCACCTTGCAGTGCACAGAAGATGATCCTGAAGATGGAGTAGCAGGAGCAATATGATAAAGCATTGCTCTTATTGAATGCTACCAGTATGACAATGGCAGTGTTTCCCAGGCACAACCTAGTGTCATTCATCCTTTTCTTCCTAGAGGATGAGAGATAGACAGGCCCAGCAACATGTCCTGGACACATGTTTAAGTGTACATGGACCAAAGTTTGCCAGATTGACAGTGATGGAATTAAGAATGGGGTACCATGTGGTGATCACAGCAATAACCACCTTTTTTTCCTAAAGAAACCTGTCTCTGAATGGCTGAAATACAGGATTAAGTCATTTACTGGTTATATTAAACCAGCAGGAAACAATGTGAAAACCAATTAATTTAATATGTTAGAAAAAGGAGGAAAAACCAAGCCTTTATAAATGGAAACAGAGAAAGCCTTGTCAGTTATTAATGCTTTCTTTTCTTGCTAAAAGAACAAATGCAACTTTGCCAAGGTTTTTATGCTCATAGATAACCAGGAATTTAACAATTTGTCTTATCCTAAAAATAACCTTAATTACTGCAGAACATATAGAATACTTTCTAGAGGCACTGCTTCTTAATTCATTATAGCTAATAGTTAGAACCAAGCCTATATATACACTGTCTAGATGGTAGCTGCTCATCTGAGGAGAAAAAGTACTCTCAAATTGGGCATGTTCAACAATGTCATTGGGCTTTTGGAGGCTCAACCTAATCAGGTCTCAAAATGAGGGAGTGTATTGGGTTTCAGTGGCCAGGTTTTGGTAGCGGGGGCACCTATGGGGGAGGCTTCTTCCAGAAGTTTCTGGAAGCTTCCCCCGTTTCCAGCTGGACCCACTGCTGGCCAAGGCCAGGACAATCAGGAGTATAGTAACACCTCCGTGATAATGTATTTAAGAAGAGAAATAAGTAAGTGGGGGCAGATGAAGATCGCCTCTGGAGAAGAGCAGGGTGAGAAGCTGTGATTAACAACAATGTAGGCACCAAGGTCAGTGGAGAAGGAGGGGAAGGAGATGCTCCAGGTGCCAGAGAGGGGCCCCTGCAGCCTGTGGTGCAGGACCATGGTGGAGCAGGATGTCTGCCTGCAGCCCATGGGAGACCACAGGGGAGCAGAAAATCCACCTGTAGCCCATGGAGGATCCCATGCCAGAGTAAGTGGATCCTGGAAGGAGGCTGTGATCCTGTGGGAGACCCATGTCTGGAGCAGGGGCCTGGCAGGGTCCTACAGCCCATGGGAAGAGGAGCCCACACTGGAGCAGGATTTCCTGGTAGGACTTGTGGCCTGTGGGCGACCCACACTGGAACAGCCTATACCAGAAGGACTGTACCCTGTGGAAAAGTGACCCATGTGGCAGCAGTACCTGAAGAACTGTTGTCCATGGGATGGACTCACATTGAAGTAGTTTGGGGAAGAACTGTTTTCTGTGGGGAGACCCCATGGGAAGCAGGAGAAGGACTCCTCTCTCCGAGCAGCAGCAGAAACAAGGTCTGACTGCAACCCCTGCTCTCATCTCCCTGGGCCACTGGGGGAAGGAGGGAGATCTTTGAAAGAGGGAGGTGTGGGGGGAAAAGGCGTCTGTAAGATCTACCAAACTTCTCACTCTTAAGCTCTGATCTTGATAATAATAAATTCTTACTATTCCCAGTTGGAGCCTGTTTTGCCCGTGAAATAATCGGTGAGGAGCTTCTTATGGTCCTTATCTCAAAGTTGTGAAAACCTCTGGGGTTTTTTTCTCTCCTCTGTTCATTTGCAGGAAGGGGAGTGAGAGAGCTGGCTGTGGTGAGTCCTTGGCACTCAGCCAGGGTCAAACCACTACTGGGAGAGACAAAAAAAGTTAAACTCCTGTGCTCATGACTATGTTCTGCCTCATGGCTCATGAGCAGAAAGATCTCTGCAAAGGGAGAGCACCATGGCCTTTGAGACCACACAATTCCTAAAGTAACTCAGTATAATAATTCCTTCTATTCTCTTATCATTTCTCCTCTGTTTTCTCTTCCACTTAGGGCTTTCCTTATTGAGAGAGTCTATGATTGAAGACAACAGTGATAGAAACTGCATAACTGGAAAACAACTAAAGCCACTCATGATCTGTAACAGGATAATGAAAGTGTGTGGAGCTGCAGGAATTACAGGCTCTAGGTAGCAGGTTTTTTCTGTTTTAATAATGAAATGGTTGTGACTTACAAGGATTATCTACTCCATGCACTAAGGAATGTTGGCCAGGTCAGCATGAATAGGTGCATGCAGCACCTTAATGGAAATAAATAATTTCATTTCCAAGCAGGAAAGGGTTGTTGTATTTGTAGCTGTTTTGGTTGAGGTTGTTGTTGTTGTTGATTTGTGTTGGGGTTGTGGGTGTTTTTGTTTGTTTGCGTGTTTGGGTTTTTTGAGAAGTTTAGATCAAGTTTGTTTGGAGACGTTTAGATGCTCTGTGAATAATTTTTAACTGAAAATTAAATAAGCCAACTAAGTGTAATTTTGAGAACTAAAGGGACCAGCACATTAATATTTCTGTTAAGTACAATGACTATGAAATAGTGCCTCAGGTGTTGCCTTTACATCCTTTATTTCACAAATAAAGAGTAGTGGAACTCACAGAAAAGCAGATATTTTTGTGGATTCACACTTTTATGAGAATAAAAATGAGGGGAACCACTCACAAAAGCAGTCAAATAATTGAAAAGCCAGAAATGCACACGTACTACTTAAAGCTCAGTGTTACAAGAGATTGTATAATAAAAGTAAACCCTGAGCTTAGTATATGCAAACTTCAATTCTTTACCTTTCTCCTTTCATTAAGTTAAATTTTGAAGATGGACTGCAGCTGCTTTACTTGAAAGAACAATTGTAACTGGTATGGACACACAGCCCAGAGTAGTTTACCTCCCAAAGCTGCAAAATGTTTGAAATGATGCCACAAAAGTAACACAGCAAATGCAGCTTTAAACAAAGGAGTTAGTGTTTACAACCAATGCACAAGCAAGTGGGATGATAAAAAACTTAATTAAAACCCTCTTTGATGTTTGTGTTTAGAGGTCATTAGTTTGTTGTATGTAGTGCAGATGTACTCAGCTGTTTGCCAGAAAGGTCTCACTTGCGTAATGGAACTGTGACTTTTATTTGCAATTGTTTTGACTTGTGAATTTTGGTTTTTGAAGCTAGTTTTTCGATTTAAGGCTATTTTCCAGGCTTAATGTCTAATTCTCACTTTTTATGATATGTCATCCTCTCTAAGTAGAACTACTTAAGGCAAGTAGAAAAAACTACTTTCCATCCTCTCTGTTTTTTTGGCTGAACTCCAGATTAGTAGCCTCCCACCAAGAGTGAAGGCTGGCAGAAAGCATAAAATCATTCACAGAAAGAGTACTTGTCACTGTCAGGAGAAGGACAAGAATGAACTGTGCTTGCTAAAGAGAAGGAAAAGTGGATTTTTTTTTTTCTTTTATCAAACTTTAAATCTTTGGTACTGCCCATGAGATATACTTGTGTGCCCAGCATGGCATAATGTTCTTCAAATCAGGCAGAATAAAAACTATACCTTGACATAATGAAAGGATGTGAAAAGAGGAGGTTTTGTATAGAGAGGAGAGGAGTTCAAAGGGAAGAACTATGTTCTTTGGCTTTGGGTTGACCTGGAATCATTACTTCTGCTTCTTAGTGGAGGAAAATCAAGCAACTTCTGAGAAATCAAACACCACTTCAGAGGCAGAACTGGAAAGGGAATCTGCATCACCTGGACCCTGACTTTGTATTCCTTGTAAGAACATGGCATCATCAGAGCCAGAGGCTGCAGAATGACATCTAAATTAACAAGGCATATAATCAGTGCTCCTGACAATGCTGTTGAGTCCTGCAGTTGGTTTTTTTTCAAATATACATCATATAAAACAGTCATAGGTGTTCATAGGATTTAGTAATAAAAGTAAAGAACAGAGCTATGAGATTAAAAACAAAAACTATGTTAGAGTGGAAGAGTCTGCCATTGTAGGAAATAAATATTTCTGTTTAAAGAGGTGAATGCAACAGGTAATACTTAACAGATAGATATATAAGGAAGTAATATTTAAACGTCAGCATGTTAATAACCATGTGCAATCATGACACATGACAACTGATGTAATGTTTTAAACAAGATAGAAGAAAAATCCTTTGAAGTGGAGCTATTATTTAAAGTACTTTTAAAGTGATCATATTATGATCCATCAAAGAAAGATGAGTAAGAAAGAATATGGTAAAAGTTATACTTGAAATACACTTCTAGATTATTCAGAGTAGTGATTCATGCTATATTATGCTGTGCTTGAAGCATGGCTAGGGAAATTGTGACTAATATACCAAATAGACCCAGTCTTGAGAGATAAATATCTTAAAGTATGAAATGAGTATACATGTGTAGGTAGGTAACAAGTGAGCAAACTTGCCATTGCTTTATGGGACAGATCCTGTAGCTGTTTAAACTAACATCACTCAGCTGAACTCAGGGTAGTATTGACTTGTACCTGTCCAGTATTTGCTTCTAATTCCTGCTAAAAATTCTCTTTTCAGGTAGCATTGTAGCATGGGCCATAGTACAACTGTCTATTGGATCCTGTTTGCCCATTAAAATCAATCTGTGTATTGAGCTGCTGTAGCAATGGCTAGTTTGGGGTGGGTATTTCTGTGTGTGTATGTGTATAGATATAGATATAGATAGATCTAGACTAGATATAGATAGACATAGATACAGACATAGATGTAGATGATATAGATCTAGATAGATTAGCCCTAGATAGACAGATATAGATACAGAGGATGCAAATATAAATATAGATACAAATATAGATAGATATAGATATAGATATGGGTATAGATAGATATCTTTCTGCTAAGAAGGAGGGTAGTATAGGCAATGTACTGTAGAAAAGTATGAAAGCAGTTAAGACATTTTTAGAGGTGGAATCCTGTAATTTTAGTGTGATCCTGTAACTACAGCAAAGATGGAATTGTTTCAGGCTGTTTGGATGCTACTTTATGTGCCAATGAACTGTAAAAATGTGAAATGGGGAAGAGGCACTTTAGTTTGTGCTTACGTGCAGTTTAGCTTGTGTTCTGAATGCTCAAAAAGCAGGGATTTGAGTTACTGAGTCTTTCATCTTTTATCTTGTGGGCTTACATGAAAAAGTTAAGACTATATTCCTTTCAGACATTTCAAAGATTCAAATATCTTTGCAGACATTTATGAGAGGAAAGTGGCTGTTTACTTCATCAACACCCTCCTCACATTAACAGGAATTGATAGGCACATACTGCATATGACTCTGAAAATCTCTCAAATTATATTTGTTTGTGCACATAAGGGATTTTCAACTTTATAAGGAGATACCAACCTTGTGTGAGTAACATCTCTCTTTAATGGAAAAAATATGTAAATGTATTTTTTTTCTAAATCCTTGTTAGTTTCTAATATGAGCAGGGCTACTCTGGGGAAAACTGAGCAACTATATCCTTATAAGAACTTAGCTGATTTGGCTTTAAGCCTGAGCTCAATACACATAAGGAATGCTGGTAACTGGTTGCCTAGCGAAGATACTATTATGGGCTTTATTGTATTACCTGGTCTCAGGGGTGTGTGATAGGTTTCTTGGCTCAGGTCACGCAAATCTGTAGTGTACTTCTGTTATATTTTAGCAATGTATGTGCTTTAGATGTCTAGCAATATTTATTTTAACCTTTCCAATGGAAAGAATAAGAAAAATCTTTCTTAGCAGTATTTGCCCAAAACCTCAGAGAGATCTGGATCAAGAAGTCAAGAAGTCATCTCTGTAGTCCATAATTATTAGGGACAGGAAACAGTCCTTTAGCATTTACCCCACTTTGAATGCCAAATCTGTGTCTGAATTCCAGCAGGAATTTTGATGTGGTTGTAAAAAGAGGTTGATCTGTGTACTAATAGATCTTTTGGGGTTACAATAGTGGTAAGGATCACAAATGATCAGGGACCAGGTGCATGAGGGAGCTTATTGCAGCTTTATTTAGGTACTCAGGTGCTGAGGTACTCAGGGCATATGATCCAATGTAAAGCACACAAAGATGTTCCAAAGTGGAAAAGTGTAATAAGATTGCATGGGTTTGGCACTCTGATTTTGGTAATCCAATAGCAAGACCCAAAATCTTGATTTACTCTTTTCAAATTGTAATGTCCTTCTGCTGTGCTGTGTCCAGAAAAACAAAGCAAACCTACTGGGGAATAGCTCTGTGCCTTTGGTGGGAGTGAGGTGGGGGGCTGTTCTTTCTGGTATTGAAGTGAGGGGTGATACTTCAATGGATCTGCCTTTGACAGATCTGTGTCTACACATTCCAGGGCACAGAAAACATCTGTGGCTTCCAGATGTGCCCTGCAAAGCACGTGGGAGAGAAAGGGCATTGTCAGTGTCTCTGCTGCCCCTGAAATCTGGTGCACAGGCTAAATGGGAAGTGCTGAGAAGTTAGTCTGTTTGACTCATCGTTGAATGGAGGGGATCTAAAAAAATCATAAACTGTTTCACAGTTAATAGGAGAGCAGTCAATAGGAGCTCTAAATATTGCACCTCTGGTGGGATTTTAAAAATTTCAATGCTAATGGCAATTAACACAGATGTCTTGCAATTCATTTCTATTGCATCCTAGTAGAGACTGGCAAAACCTGTACACTGTTATCATCAAGCTCTGGTTTTTGAAGTAGGATTATGTAACTGTGGCACACTTTCTCTAATTCCAATCTGACTGATAATAAAATACAAGCAAGAACCAAAATTACCTGCAGTGGTGGAGAAAGGAGTCCCCACAAGACTGCTGAAGAGGGGAAGAGTAGTTTTGTGGGAGAGGAGCTCAACAACGTCTCTGTCCTTTGTGATGGCTTGGAGAGCTCCCTTGTCAGTTTAGATCTCTCTGTTGGTGAGGATCAGCTGCATTCCTGATGGACAATCCCCAGGATATTCCAAGAGTTTGTAATTTAGGCTTTGGAACCAGGGGCCATCTTTGTTCTGTCTGTCCTCATCTACTGTGGAAGCATCTAGTTTGCTAGCTGTTCTTAAAACCATATAAGTGGTTGCAGTCTTGGAGCCTGTTTAATTAGCTTTTACCTAGAAAAATGTTGCATAACTCTAAGTACTTCATAAAGTTCCATTAAAGTAACAGCCCTAGTACATATTACTGTGCTGAAAAGTGATAGACATTAAAACACTGTCAGCTGCTTTGCTGAGCTGAGGCTACAGCCTCAACACAACTAGTTTTGCTCTCTGTGTTCACAGGACTTGCAGGGTTAAAACAAGTGGTGGTAGGAGCGAGGAGAAACAGCTCAGCTCCCAAATGTTAGCTTAGTTATCATCTCTTTTCATAAACTACTCTTATTCATTAAAAGCTAATGATGTTCCACTAATAAAATCTGATCCTTGCTTACATAAATTTATTCTGACACAACCTTTAGTAAATTGGAAGGAGAAAGTGCCAAAAAAGCCTCAGCTGTGCACATCTCTGGTATACGATACTGATACACTTTGACACCTGCACATTTTAGTTTCCATCAAAGGTCACTTTAAACTGGGAGGAAAAAGGAGTTTACCACAAAGTCAGCAAATTTACTTTAGTTGGGGGAGGAGTTGCAACAAAAGGACCACTTAATTTAAGAAATCTTTAAAAAAAAAACCCACTAAAAAGTTATGTCGTGCACTTCAGACTTGTGTGCCTGAAAAAGTACAAGCAGCAGCTCTTTGAGGAAGATTTTTCTGCAAAGAAACACATGGGGACTGCTATACCTGATCTGACCCCAGAATTGTCACTATGGTTGTGTCTTTACTTGGTAACTGGTGATATTCTGTAAAGAGTTGCTAATCTTTATTGACAAGGCTTTGAGTGATAATCCTGAATAATGTGTTGTTGAGTCAGATTACTTTAAGTGAAAGAGAAAGTAAAAGAGAATCTGAAAAATTATTTTGGATAGAAATTAAGATATTAGGAGACTGTATACATGTGAAATGATTTCTACTGATAATTTAAAAAAAAAAGAAGATAAATGTTCTGTTCAATTCATTATTTTAACAGGATCGCACCCCTTAATAGGTCAGGAAAAAGCCTTGATCCTGTGGGACTTTCCAGAAGTCTTGGCATCACACAGAACTATTCTGGCTACTAGGAACTAAAACTAACTCTATCCCAGCTAAAACCAGGAAAAGTTCTATATACACAGTGTCTTTAAGCCCTCAAAACTTGTTTTGTTTTTTTCCCCCTCATTCCTAATGGTTAATCAGAAGTGCTACATGTAATTGACAAACATGAGTTTCCTTAAGCAAAATAAATAACATGTTCAGGACAGAACTGGGATTTAATTTTCCTCTCAGGTTACCCAGGAAGTTATCAAGGTCAAATTTATTTTGTCAGCTTCCCTGTGTACTTATCTGTGAAAAGAGATGAGTGAAATCTCTTGTGGGATGAACTATTTTACTGTTGCTTCTAAGATTGCATCTCTAATCCAAAAGTATTTAACTCCACATTTTGTAGTCTCTGTTACATTTTAAAAACAGGGACTTGCGATAAAAAAGAGAGTTACTGGGTTGAAAGGCAGGACTACAGATATTTTTCCACTTCCAGCAGCTGGAGACAGCAAATACAAATTTATTTTTCTGAACACAAGCTACTTTGAACTTCTCCTCCAGCACTGCCATCTCATCTCATGCCTGTGTCCTGGAGCCTCCTTGCTGCCTCAGGAAGTGCTGTGAATTTTCAGCTTCCCTCCTCAGGCGTTCTTAGGACCCTTTGGAGAACTCTGCTTCTCTCTGTGCCATAAGTCTTTGCTGGTCCCAAAGCAATAGGATCAAGCAGTAGCTCTTGGCAAGGCATTGGCTTTCCCCACAGCCAGTCCTGTGAGAGAATGTTGGTTTACTGGGATGGAAATGGCAGTGGAAATGTCCTGATTTCATGTTGGTGTGAGGGTGCTGCAGTTTCCAGGCCTGCTGAGAGCAGCTGTACTGAGGCTCAGTCAGCAGCTCTGCTCCCAGTGTGGCACAGGACTCAGTGTGGGCACCTTGGTGGAAGCAGTGCTGCCCAGCCCTGCACCAGCACTGCCTTGGCTACCTGAAATCAATCTCAATCATGCTTAAAATTCAGCAGCCCCTTGTTCTGGGAGTGTTTTCACCTTTGATATATCACAACTCATAATGCTTCAAACCCTGCTTTGGTTTGTGTGATGCAGATCCACAGAGACTCCAAACGCTGCCTTGTCAAACTAATTGCTGTGTGTGGAAGGAGAGGCACTCTGAATTTCAAATGCTGCTTCTCTCTAATAGAGTCTGATAAATGGAGACTGCTTCACTTTCCCTGCCCCATGACCTGATGGACTCAGCAATTCCCTATGCATACTGATCAAAAGTTTTTTGAAATGGGCTTTTGCCCTGCTTCTGACATTCACCCTTGTTTCTTCAGCAGACCACTAGGTTGTTGACTTCAGCCATCTCTCCAGTCTCATCTATTTTTAAAGGGCTGTTAAATTCAGGTTTGAAGTCTATAAGGAGAGTGATTTACCATTTTTACTCCATAGTTTAGACCGCCTTTCAGAGGTGGTCTGGATTGTGCTTGCTATCGGTTCCCCAGGTTAAACTCCTGACTTATTTCCACCCAGTTAAAAAAAAAAAAAAAAAAAAGAAAAGAAACCTAAGTGGGGTCAAGAAAATGGAGAATGTTGACAATTAATTCTATGGAGTTTGAAGTTCAATCTCTTAATTGTTTTTTCCTCATTGATGAAAAATTTCTGGTGCTCTTTTGAGAAAGGAGGTTAATGTAAAAGTAGAATGCAAAACCAGTAATACTTCAGAACTTCCATGTATGCACACACTTCCGGACATAATCTGGTGAAATGTAATTCTCTAGGTAACATTACCTCTCCACCTTGCTATCACTTCTGTTTCATATCTTTCTGCTTCTTAGGAACTCATAACACTGCATGTTGAAGGAAATGGGCTACTCTTTCCTTTGGCAGATTACCTATGAGATCATGATTCATGCCTTTAATAATTTCCTGTTTCTCTCTTTGACTGCTTCAGGAAAAGACCACACAATTTTTTTAGCAATGCATGTTTTTTGAATCAAACAAATACCATATGTCACATAGTTGCTTTATTGTTGTCTAACCTGAGTCAGAACACATGTTGGTTTTGTTCAGCATCTAAAAAATATTGTCATTAACTTATCACAAGATGTTGAATAGTGTCTTTTTAAACATGGCCTGTGGATCACACTCTATAGCCGAGTATTTAGTACATGGAGACATTTAGAGATGTTTTGAAAGTCTCTCCATGACAGAAGAACTTTATCCTGAGGATTAGTGGTGGGCAGAATTTGTGGCCTATCACTGCAGACAGATCCAGCAATAATTGTAAATAACCTGGCTGTTCAGTTTCATCAAGAGAACTTGAGAGATGTGATAGTTCTGATGCTTTTTCTGGAAGTCACTTCAAACATACATCGATGAGGAGATAAGTTTGATTTCCTCTTACTACACAGTAGTTGCATCTGTGGCTGATCTTGCAGACATGACAGACATAGCAAAGGAACTTCTCCTGTTTGTACTGCTATGAAATAAATGGCAACAATACAACCTTGTGACACATTGGAATTTCCAGCCTCTTACTCATTGGGTATGACCTTGTGTTTGCATGAGATGGGTCCTTCTTGATACAACCTAACTGACTATTTTACAGTGAAAATACAGAGAAATAAATTATATCAAAGACAGCACAACTGGTTCCATTTCCCCTGGCTTCACACACAGCTTAGAAAATGGTTACTGATGGATTAACCTTTCAAGGTTATTTATCTGCAATTATGAAATACAACTGAAGTATATTACAGCTCTTTTGAGAAAGAATTACTTGCTTTCACCAGACATAAACATATATATTTTCACCAAAAAGCATATGTGATACAGGTACTAACAAACTGAGGCAGAAGGATGAAACTAAAATTAAATGTGTTGTCTCACTTAGGACACTAAATGAGTCCGTGATACTCTTAATTTTCTGACTTAATCTTCTGGAAAGGTGAAGATTTAAATCAAATTAATGGAAGGCCTCACTTTTGAGAAATTTATGTTTCAATATAAATTTCAATAGGTCACAATTACAATAATTTGTGACCTATATTTATATACATGCTCATAATGGTAGTTTCATTTCATTTCACACTGAGCAGAATTAAAATGCTTACATGATCTATGACTGCATCTCAACTGATTCCCTGCCTCAGACAAACTGAATTCATACCTTCTGACACTTTCAGAAATAAATGTGTCTGCAGAGTTGCATCAAGTGGCTTAATCCTTCATGAAAAGGAAAAGTCTGACTTATTTCAGCCTTTTCAGCACTTGCTGCTTGACTTCAGAGCAAGGCAACTGAAACTCAACTCTTGTTGCATTTGGGGAGAAAATAAGATAAAAAAAGGAACTATGAAAATGAAAAGTCTTCTGGCAGAACGGAATATGTGGGTTTACTACTTAAAGTGTGTAATAATGCTAAGAATGTCTTCTAGAACTCTTATCAAGAACTTATGAAGGGGAAAATTGCACAGAAAGCCACTATTTTGCGTTAAAGCACAGTAACAGTGAAGCCATTGCTCTATGGTAACAGCTTCATTAATGTCATGGTTCCAGCAAATATGGTGCTGAAGTCATGACTGCAGCTGGATTTTGAAGAATTACCGACAAGCTTTGTAAGACACAACTAAGTAATAGAGTACAATTGTCTCATTGAAGCATGACCATTTAAGAACCAAACTGCTCTGAACTCAGCATATCAATTGTGTGCTGGAGATAAGTTCATAAAGTAATATATAACACAAGCAAATGTATTTAGATATGGCAAAGAATAGAGAGTAGAAAGGATAATGCCTGGTATTTGTATAGACAGACCTTTCAAAGCCTCTTTGTCACTTAGGAAAAAATTCCACTTTTGATAGACTTGCCTACATGTCAATAAAATAATACTGAATAGAAATACAGTAGAAAAGCTGGTGCAAGAAGTAAAGCCTCTTGAAGTGAGTAATGTTCAAATCCTACATGTCCTCAATAGCCTATGCACTGCTCTGATTCCCACAAATTTTCAGTGGAGCATTCCCTGAGCAGAGACTGCCTTGCACACTCACAGAGACCTTCACATGGCTCAGCTGTGGCTGTCTAAAACTCCCTCAGGTATGCCAGAGCCTCTCATATTTATCCCTTATCAGGATTAGTCTATCTTTGAGAAATGGTCAAAAAGAAAACATTTTCTTTCTAACTTGATGTAACCATCTGTTGACTTTGAAATAAACCTCCAGGATAATGCTGCAAGTGTGAGAAGGCAGAAACAAGTTTTCAACTTTCTTACTTTAAATGACTGAAGACTTTAAGAGTTTTAAGAAACTTGAAACTATACTCTTGAGTAGATGCTTCATGAAACCTCGCTGTCTGTTCCGAGACCTTCCCTCTAAGTTATTTGTTATCAGGAACCTCATACATCCTTTCTTTTGAAGCACAAATATTCTTTTTCGCTTGGTTAAACAAGGATTTCAACAGCTGCTGGGGGAAATACAGCTTGATTTAATCTAAGGCCTAATGATGGACACAATGCTAAAATTAACGGCATCTCTGCCACAAGACTTTTGATTCCATTCTTGCTGCCATCAGTTTAAGTCCTCCTTCTATTAATAACAAAGTGAAAAGCAGCAGCAATGGCAGGAGTCAAGGTGCTGTTTAATAAGTCATCTGGCAGCAGAGCTGAAATTCAGGCTTCAGTGTCCTCTGAGTTTATGAAGCACAAAAAGTCTCTAACTCCAAGTGAATAGAGCCCTAGCCTTTACATGTTAAACACATTAAATGTTTCCAGTTAATTTCATCTGACATCAATCAAAGCTCCACTAAAATTACTCTTGGGAAAGGTGGTGGTGAGGGAGGGGAATGGCAATACTTCTTAGTTGGCTTTTAGTCCTTTGCATGAAGAAAAATCACTGAGCACTTTCAGGGAGAAGGAAAGACCTGTGTCAAGAACAGTTCCTTGTGAAGGCTATTACCTACTCAACTTTCATTGGAAAAGAGTAGAAGAACAGGAAAAATGGACGGTTTGACTATACTGTAACAAAAGAGATTTAAAAAATTTTGAGTGATTTTTTTTGGAGGGGAGTGGAGGTGGGATGGGTTTTGTTGTTGTTTTTATTTTGTTTGTCTGGTGGTCTTTGGGTTTTTTTTTTTGTTTGGTTGGGGTGTTTTGGGGTGGGGGAAGGGGAAGAAGTCAAATAAAAATACCATAAACTGACTAACATCCTTCAGTCTGAAGGACTATTAGGGAACTGTATACAGTCCCTTATTCAAGGATTAAATGACAGCAAGTTCACTCATTTGGAAAATAACTGAAACGTGGTGCTCTGAGTTGCCAAGAGCTGCCCAATTATTAGTTGGGCAGTACTTGTAGAAATAATTAATTCTTTTTTTGGTGAATTATCCCTCTCAAATGAGAGGAAAAGATGAAGGAAGGAGAAAAAAAGGAAACTTTAGTGCTTATAAAGAGGAAGAAAGCTGTAAATTACTGTTTGATAGTCTGTTCTATGGAGCAAATGAAACAGCTATGCATTGAGGTGGTACTAAAATGTGTTTGAAGTATAACATAAAATGGGATGGAAGGTGTGTCAAGAATTCTTGTTACAAAACTAGCAATAAAGAGAGTGGGGAGCTTTAATGAGTTACACCAACACCCCTGCCTGATTACCTACACCCTGCAGAGAATTTATGCATACTTTCCATGAATCTGCAGAAAGATAAGTCTCCACTCTGGTCACAACTTTGAATATTTTAATGAATTTCTCAATTTTATTATCCTACTGGCTGAAATGTTCCTTAGCATGGGAAAACCTTCAGTGACTTCTACCACATTAGCCAAGTTGGCCTACTTATGTTTCATCCCATGGTTCCCTCTCCAGTCTTTTTCCACAGATGCAGTCAGATTCTTTCTCCGTGCTGTTTCATCTGTCTTAGTTCCCTTCACTTTTTACATCTCTCTCCCCTAAGAGGAGAGGCTTGCACAAGGAGGTTGGGACAGGGTGCCTGGAGAAGAAAGGGCAGTACCGAGGCAGAAAAGGAGAGGGGGGCCAGCTCCTTGCCTCATTAAGTGTCTCTTGTTCTCTTCCACTGCTTCCACAGTCACATTACTTCATTGCACTCTTCTCTGCAGGTGCCAGTTCCCACTTGACTGTGCCTATATTTGATCTGTTTACTGTATTCACTGTGGCTCAAAGCCATCATATCTTGTTGGTGCCCCATAGACCATTTTTAAGTGTTAATTGAGGTACATAATTCCATTATTACTGTTCCTGCACTACCTCATTTTTACCCCACTCAAAATTGCTTAAGAACTTTAATCAAACTCAACCAAGCTCTTGACTAAACAGGGATACATTGAAAACATCTCATTGCATTTCGATTTAGTATATTTTAATGGGAAGTAGGAGGTACAGAGGCCATTGAAAAGCACAAATAAGCCCTGAGAGCCTTGGCAGAATACTAACATAAGTAGGAAAGAGTTGATTGCACAATTCTATAATCCATGTGTTGCCAAAAGCAATGGCCACATGCCACAACCCTTCATACGTAGCCAAACTCTATCAGCTGCACTAACTGCTTTAACTAATCCTTTTTACTGTCATTGCTGACTCTAAAAAAACCCCAACAAAAACCAGTGAAGTTGCAACGTGTGAGCTTTAAATTGCCTAAATGTCTTGTCCTGTAGCCTGCCTTTCAAATGCGACTATGTAGCAGAGTGCTGAGTTTTTTGCGAGATGTACAGGATGGTTGTTTTGAGAGGGAAGTATTGCTCAGGAAGTTTAGAAAAAATACAAGCTCACTTGCCAGTGCCAACAGAAGTGTCCTTTGTAGGAACAGGTAACGTATAAGCAGAAACAACTAAAACTTCCTAAGGAGAGATGAAGTCTAAGCAAAATTAACCACTGTGCAACAAAACTGCTGATACTTGTGTTCACCCTGAACTGTAAACCAATGTCACCTGAGTCAGCTTATAAATATTTCAGAACTAGGAAACACTGGAAGTTAAACTGGGAATATAATAATAGGCATATTTAAAAAGCAAAAATCCAATTAGATTACTCAGTTCTGAGCCATAATGTATCTAGTGTTTCCCATGGAAATGAAACAATCTTCAGCAGTAGTTGATCACCCTAGAGGTGATTACATTTTTTTAATCACACAAATTCTTAGGAAAGAAGCGTATTTAGTTTCACATTGTTCAGCTAGTAGTTTAAAGCTATGTGGAGGATTTAGGCTGTCCATAAAAAAGTTTCAGGTACCTTAAGTATATAGCGCTTGTCCTAGTTTTGGCTGCGATAGTGTTGGTTTTAGGGGTTTTTTTAATTATCATTAGATACCATTTCACATATATACAGTCTTATATTGTCTCAATTCACTTCTGGAATAAAATTTGGATCTACAGGATTGCTGCTTAAAAGCAGGAGGGAGCAGTACCAGAAATCTGGTGAAGGAAGCACTATGTCATGTTGATGTAGGGACAGTTACAGAGTCTAACAACAGACTTGAGATCCCAAGGGCCAGAGGATGGGTAAAACCCCCTTGCTGTGGCTGACACAAAGGAGTGGTACTGGGGCCATCTGCAGGGACCGGAGCCCATCTCCTGGAGGGACTGTGCCTCACCCGCATCGCCCTCTTGCCAGTGCCTGGGGTTAAGCCAGTCTCCGAGTGGGCAGAGGAATTCAAGGCACATGCTTTCATTTACAAGAGAAAGGAAGTCTTTAAGCTGTGGACAGATATCACATATCGAGTGACATCTTAAACTGCCAAAAGTCAAATCTTTTCTCTTAACAGCACTCTCAAACTAAACACAACAATTTTTTGAGCCCTTCTCTTCAGCACAGATTTACAGCAAGGGAAGCTCAGGTGACAAGAAAGGCAGACTTGCACTTGTTCTAATAGAAGATTGGATATTTTCAGGAGTGCTTAATGGCATTCCAGGCTGACCATCTTGATGGTGCACTTGTACCCTCCAAGCTTTCAGTCTCCCCTTCCCCCTAATACATGTCTTGATAAATGAATGTTATTCTCATTGCTCAGACTCATAATGTGTTTTTATATATAGGGCCATAGTCCTTAACGTGCTAGTCTGCTGTTCTGGCTCATCTCATTTAAATTGCATTCTAGCTCAGCTTATTCACAGGGAAAATGAATTTCTACAACAGGCATCTCTTTTTCATTATTGTGATTGGTATAAATCTAAAATTTATGTTCTGAATTTTAGCAAAACTATTTGACTCGGAAACTATCTTATCCTCTTATCCATTTAATAGAAAGTAAGCATTCTAAGTGAAAATTTGATTATTTACCTTTTTTCTCCTCTTTAGCACTGGCTTTCTTCTCATTCTTTGTTCAGAATCGTGCTAAATAATCTACTGCTTTTGCAGCCTGTGAATGAAACTTATAAGACATTTCTGTGCTTAACAATTTCTCCCTTAATAGAATTCAGAAAACATGCAAGCAGACAGTTTCTGATTACTAAGTGGGCTATGCACTCAAAAATGAAACAATAGGTGAAAAGCTGAAAAAATAATTGGGAATATGAAAGAACTAGAAAATGAGATAAAGAAAACTATTTTGGAGGAGGTGGGAGCCTTTTGTAAGTATTCTAGGAAATTGGAGGGAAGAAGAGAAGGTATTTTTAGCACCCTCTTTTCTATTTGTTCCTTTACATTTGTGTTTGACCCTGACATTTTTGAAGAAGCACCAAGAACTGTGTACAGTTGCTGTACAACTGTGCACTAAAGCTGTAAATCAGAGTTAAAGCTGTGATGCCTTTGTTCTGATACCAATATTTATCCTCATATATCTAAAGACATCTAGTTATACAAAATAAGAACATCTTCCACCAAGGATATTTTGTTTGTATTTTAAAGATGTTTCTTAAAGAAACTGGAAACTTAATTAGAAAGAAAAATTCTCCATGTATTATTCAAAACCTACTCCTCTGCCATCATAACAGTTCACAATACCCATCTGTCCCGCAGTATGCAACTTTTACTGTGAATGCAAGTAACACAAGCTGTTCTGGCACATTCATTAATCCAATGAAGAAAACTAAGACATTTGCACAGAAATTACTCTTGGTATAAAAGCAAGAAGAAAAGAAAAAGTTATATATTAAAAAAAATATCTTTTGATCAATATAAGCATTACACTGTCACACATTTTTATTAATTTATTCATCTAAAAGGTCATTCATGCATGAAAAAAGCAACTTGCTCATTCTTATTTTCCAACAGATCAATAGAATTACAATATTGATTACTACTTTTTCCTAAGTAGAAAAAGGATTGATAATCCCATGGTAGTGGTGGGAGTAAACAAGCAGATGGGAATATTTAATCCATAGTGTCACATGCAATATATTATTAAATATTTAGGTAATTTAATTGGTGTACT
The DNA here is from genome assembly GCA_013390005.1 of Calyptomena viridis. Taxonomy (NCBI): domain Eukaryota; kingdom Metazoa; phylum Chordata; class Aves; order Passeriformes; family Eurylaimidae; genus Calyptomena; species Calyptomena viridis. The sequence continues at coordinate 531,466 of WEIV01014167.1, read as the reverse complement.
ATAAACTTTAAATTTAGAAAGGAATAATTTATAGCCTGACTATGCTTTACAGGTTGACATTCCTTGAAACTTGTAATGAGATTTTTTTAAGGAACCACTGCTAGGACACTAATAAAGAACATTTTATTCCTTAATTTGATAGTTCACTGGCTTTTGCACATTCATAAAGCATCATAGTTCCTGATGAGTTCTGACTTAAACTTGTTTCATACAGATGTAAAACTTTATGTAGACTAAAATAAATACATTTTAAGATTCCTGCAGCACAAAGCCACCTATCTTAAACAGGAAAGGAGAGGGTCTCCTTGGTCCTTCATTGCATGTTTAATCTTGGGCAGATGTGGGATACAGCTATGTAATGTTTCTGTGATGAAGAAAATAATCAGCCTTATGTAACAAACTTTTTATATTTGCAGTCTCTGCCTCTTACTAAGAAGGAAAGAGTAAACTGAAGTTTGTTCAGAAGATAAAAGCTTGTGCAGGCCTAAGTTTACAAGCCTTTCTGTTGGACATGAATCTTGTATTGGAGATCATCATCTTATTCCTGCCCTTCCTCCAAACTCCTGAGGCTGAGGACCAGGGCAGTCAGTGAAGTGAGAGACAGAGGAAGGTGTAGTTGAGCTGCCTGCAGAGCCAGGTGAGCACCTGAATGTTTATTGCGGTGGTGAGGGGAGAGAAGCAAGAGATCAGTAACTTCCACAAACCCACTTTGCATTTAAATGGAACATTTCACAGAGGGATGGGGAATGGGTTTCTTAGCAGCTGCAGACCCTTCTGATGTTTCTGACATCTGGATGCAATTCCCAGCTTTTATGCATTTAGACAGAGAGGAATGAGAAGTGTTTATTCAGAGCAGAGATGTAGATGGCTGAACAGAGCAGATTGCAGGTGCACACAAAGGTGATTACTTTTTGAGGTTGTGCTGTGTGAAAACTGAACACCAAGTTAGATAAATAGCAAATAAGGCTTTTTTTCTAGTTCTTATGCTTTCTATCTCTCACAGTTAAAATATTATTTGCATTAATCTGAGTTATTTTCTAATGAAAGTATGAGATGAGCAATTTCTGCCAAAATTCACATCCTTGAGTCTTTTACATGTAATCCATGAACATTCACAAATTTGTCGAAGGTCAATGGCTGTGCAGTCAAATTTTAGATTAAGTTTGTGTTCTGTGATACTACCTTTTGTTCCAAGGGAAGGGCAAGCCTTCATAAAGGCAAGGACTGAGCTTTCTAGGCTAAATATTTGTAATGAAGGTTTAAAAGTGGGCAATAGCATCATAGATCAGGTCTCATAGCAGCTTCCTTTTGAGTTTGTACCAGGAAGGTGATGCTTTGAACCACACTTGCTTCAGGCATAGGCTGTGGAGCAACCAGACTAAGAGATTCAAGAGAGGGTTTAACTCAGGGGGTTAATTTGCATCTAGAAACTTTGGTACCCTGTCTGATGACTCACTACTGAGGTAAAACTTTAGGCAGGGCACTCACTCTTGTTTAAAAGTAGCTTCTAAAAACACCTTTGCTATGCTACTGTATCCTGCCAGATAGAAAGGAGAATTGGTTATTTTATCTCTCAAACTATTTTTGCTTTTATTTTCGTGTTTGTAACAGTGGTATCAGCCAAGCATTAAATTACAACCAATGAATGTTGGTATATTTTCATGGGACTGTGTTCTCCTAGACTGTTCAGGTTTATAAAGAAATTTCTCTCCCTTGGAAGTAGGCCTTTAGGGCATTGAAGTTACAATAAAATTATACATATCCTCTTCTTTAAAGATCATCATCATGTATCTCTAGCCTGGCACTTTCCTGAAAATCTCCCCGTGTGTTGTATGGATCCTTTCTTTGGTTTAGAAATTGTTTCACATTTGGGCATGGTGGCAGCAGATGTGAATGCAAAGACTGTCTAATAGAATATGAATGAACGTGTGATGAATCCTTGAAAGCATCCTGTATTGATGAATTACAATAGCGGAAAAAATATGGTCCTGGCTTTGATGCATGAAGTCATACAGATCTCACTTTATCATTTATAGCCAACACTCTCAGAAGCAAAATGGCTGCAGAACAGGCATCCTTCTAGGGAAAACTTATATCTGCACATAATGTATTTGTGAATCAAAATTATTCTGTCTGGGGGAGTGGATAGGCAAGGTTTTTCCAGTCTGGTTCAACTGTGCTAGGGCACAATGAGAGGGAAGGAGACTTCTCTGCTCCTCTCCCTTGTGCTCTGTCTGCCTGCAGTGTCATGTCATAGAGGAAGCGTGTGCAGCTCACACAGCTTATATCAAATTAGGATCAAAGTAGTTTAGTGACTTATTAGTGGCACATAATTAACAGGCAATAAGTGAACAAATTATTCAGTGTCAGTAATACAAGAGGTAAAATGTTGCCTGCTGTTGTGGTTTAATAACTAACTGTGAATTTCTCAACATCCTCCTGTAACTAATCCTGCACAGCTCCAACTCCCCTTGCATGGTATTTGCACACCCATTCTCGCAGACATGGGGTTTACAAGCACCCGCTCTGCTGCACGTGTGGGGTCAAGCATCCTGTGGGGGCCTCAGAAGCAGCAGCTCTGTGTATATTTACCTGTGCTGCTCTCTACAATCTGCTCACCCAGGCAGCAGTGAGAAAATATCCCACAAGTTTACATGCTCAGAACTGAGATGAGGGTCCATAACATGAACATAATTCACTGATTCAGCTTCCAGTCTAAACAGTGAGTCTTAATTCCTTCAGCACTTGCTTTGTGACACAAATCGTCCTCTGCTAACAAAGCACATTTTCCTACATCTTAATTTACTAAGATTAATTTTGGAAAGTTCAACTTTGTGCAAGCCCTTAGCAAGACAAGTTTTGCATTAATTTTAGTCAACCATCAAATTATACTGAGTAATTTCATATGCAGCAATGATTTAAATTAAGGAGATAACCTATTCACCAAAGCAAACTAAACTGATCTCAAAATTAAAAGGTCAGAGCCTCAACTAGTATAAATTAGTGTAGTTCTTTAAAAGACAATGCAACTGAAGTCAACAGTGCTGCACTGGTCTGTGCCAGACAAGCCCTTGGCACAAGGACTCCCCCTTGTCTGGGGCATAAGGCTCAGTTGCTGGTCAGGCATCAGGGAGTCCTGCCAAGGACAAGCTGGAATTAAAGGAGACATCCCAGAATGGGAGGTGGAAGGCTACAGGCCACAACTTAGTGAACATGCTTGAGCCTTGCAATAATCTATTGCTTTGCTACAAGCAGGCAGATGGCCATTGCACCCTTTTCAATGTTTAGGGTGTTTTTCTGAACAGATTGTTTCAGTCCTTATCCTACTTTAAGAGAAGAGGGACGCTGGGTGTTCCAGTGGGTCAGACCATGTCAGTGTTACCCTGTTGGGATGGCATTTTGTTCCACAAACAGTTATATTAAAAACAGTAATGATACTCAGGGGTTTAAACAAGTAAATAAGGTTTAACCTAAACAACCCTGATACTTGCTAAGTCTGTGGATCAGGTTTCATTTCCCCCAAGGATAAGACTCTACAAGTAGATATTAGCTGTAACTCTCTACCCAGAGGATAGGTCTTGATCACAACACCTAGCTTTCGAGCTTTTTATCCACTGTTTGAGTGGATACTAATTAGATGTTCAAACATAGAATCCATCTTTTGAGGAGGAATAGTCCCTCCCCTTTCTTTCTGTGAAACAGCAAAAAAATGAGCCTTGTTCTCTTGAGAATTCAGTGCAGCCCAGGGCCAGCCCTTCCTCTTCACAGGGACCAATCCAAGCTCTATTGGGCTGATTGCATCTGGTTTCAGCATTGCAAGAAAGCCCAGCAGCTCTTGGTGGCTCTGAGTCTAGAGAAAGTTGATTTTTCTATTGGTTTGGGAGAATTTGGACCAGGCCTACATCCTGTCACTGGAAACTGATTGAATAAGCTGTTTATTGTCCTTTGCCGAAAGGCTGGAGAATGTTCCTACTTGGTTGGCAGGAACATACTCCTTTTCAGAGAAGAGACAAGAGTCTGCATTTCAACCTGGCTCTCCCACTGGCTTCTGGCAGAGGGGTCCTATTAAGAGCACGGAGAGCAGAGAGTCTGTGAACCTTTCTGAAATTACTGCTGACAGATTAATGTTCTTGTAATTACATTGGAATGTCTTGGAAACACAAATATTAATTAAGAGTATTGAACCAATTTGGGACAGTCTTCAATAGTGTTGAACAGAAATCCTGTAAAAATGTAACAAAGTGTAAGCATTGGGAAAATAATCAGCATTAGTCACAGTAGATAAAGTAATTATTAAAGAGTAAAATGATTTTTGGCTCAGAATTTATATCAAGCCTTACTAGTATAGATCATGTAATATTGCAATAATAGTTTTTCTAAATTTAGTTTTATGTCAAATTTGGAGTAGTGTCAGAAATACATGCTGTGCTTTAAGGTATATTTCAAAGTTCTGTGTTCTTCAAGCTATTCCATGCATGCACATTGGCTGAGAAGACTACTAGTCAGTTAAGAAGTACATAAATGCAGTTCATAAAAAATCAAGTGCTTATAAAATAGCAACGATTGGTGGATTTCCTAAATACTGGTGGTATTTTGTTCTCTTTTTATTTTTTGTCCAATAGCTATTTTATTTATGTTAGAGAGGAATAGGAAACTATAGCCAATGGGTCAGATCTCTTACCTGTAGAGAGCAGAGTCTCTTGGCCTCCCCTCCAGTTCACACAGTGCCTGCTTTCCTCCTGCATGACACCCCAAAGGACCACTTGTTCTCTTCCTACAGGTTGAAGTCACGAGAAAACCAACACGAATGTTTGCCTTATAACTTGGTGATGTCGATGTGAGAGCACCCCTTCAGCTGACAGTATTTCTTAAATATTGCTTAAATAAAATACTAAATGAGATTAATTAGCAGTCCTTCCATTTGCATTTTATCAGGTGTCCTTAAATTAAGAGAATTTAAAAGCTAAATTAAGAGAATGAGCCAGTTAAGCATATTACAGTGCAGTGTTTTTGTAAAGTTATCATGTGAAACATTTTTTTTTTCATTTGCATGTCCTGAACATCCTGAGTATTTTTTAAGTTTATATTTTGCATTTAAAGATGGATACCTTCATGCTATATATTTTCTCATTTACAACAGCCCCACAAATTTAAAAGGAGAAAATCTAATGTAAATACTAAACATGTTCCAGCATGGCTGAAACAAACGAAATCACATCTTGTCCTGACAATTATCAGCGGGAGAAATAACCAAAGAAATGCATATTCTTTTATCTACTAAAGCTTTGATTAAGACAACAAAATAAGTAGACCATAATGTTCTCTGTGTATTTTAAAAGCATAATCATACTTCAAAGGAGAATATATATGTATGAATTCACATCAGATAGGTAATTAACCTTATGCCACAAAATGTTTCAAATCTCCATGTCCTTGAGAATTTACTAATGGCATATAAACTATTTACATCTTTTTTGAATAATTTATCCTGTTCTTCCATTATGTCAAATGAATTTATAATCTTGGATAATGAAGCATTCCTGAGTGAAAGTTAATATAGAGCTGTACCTCCTACTGAGTACAAGTCTGTGAAAATACTTTTTTTCCCCCCACAGAACTTTATAAATTCTTTAAATGTACTTATCCCAGCAAGTCTAGGATCAGAGAGCCTGGGTTTGTGCAGGATTTGCTGATATAAAACAAGGTAATTCCATTTATCTGAAAAGAGAAAGTCCTGCTCTTTTACCAGTGTTAAGTCAGAGAATTGAACCCAGAATATTTAACTTTACCAGAGACATGTGGATGTTAACTTTATTTAGATGAATATTCTATCCCAATATTACCCTTCATGTAATGACATTTAATTAAGAAAGGTCATTTTTGTCTTCTTCAGAGTACTTGCAAATATTAAACTCTGTTTCCCTTATGCATAGGTTCTTCTGCACAAAAGGGATTAACATCAGCCCAGTTAAGGTCACTTTAGCTAATTTTGTGTTGAAGAAAAATTACCAGAACAAGCTGCCTAAAATTAAATTGTCCCACGCAAGTTTGACTTTGTGCCTGTGCTTGATGACTTGTGTGTACTTAAAGACCCACATGTATGTCATTCTAGGACACAAAAATAAGTGGGCAATAACTTTCATATGATTATAAGCCACAAGATAAGCAACCCACTTTGGTTATTCGCCTCTTATTGTTTGCAACAGTTTAATAAGGTTATAGGAAAGAAAATGCTACTGATCGTATATTAGATCTTTTAATAAAGCTTAAACAGGATGTAAAACAGATATTTTCTCTTAATTGTACATGTACCAGTGGGAATGAATGGTGATAGGGTTTCTATACCCTGAAAGCAGATTTCTTTCTTCCTCTGCCTTTCCTGAATGGAAGTGCCCTTCAGCATTTTATTTGTTTGACTGCAAAGTTTACCCTCTGTGTTCTATTTGTCCTCACTCTTATTCTTGTTAGGTGTGCTGTGTTCTCATCTTTCTTTTTCAAATAATGAAGATGTTTGCTCCTTTTTTACATTTGTCCCTTCCAATCCCCTTGCTTTTGGCCTCAAGTTTCCTTTGCTGAAGCACACTTTCTGGGTAAGGCACCAAGATGCTGCATGAGGATGGAAGCTCAATCTGCTCTTTTATGGTCATAGCAGGAAAGGATGTTGTGACACAAAAAATTTGTCAGTGGCTTTTACTATCCTTTTCTGGAGCCTTTAAGTTTTCCAAAAGTGTCTATATATGAGGCGACCTTTGACATAAGGAAAAAGTGACATCCAGTAATTGGTGTAATGTAAAGGGAGCAGGAATTTGGTGTCTGGGTCTAAGAGGCACCTCCTCCAGTGGGAAATGGTGACAAAGTTGTAAATATCTGCCAGGAAGGAAGCTAAGGAGAAAATCAGATATGCTACTTTTGCTAAATAATGTATTTTAAAGCCTAAATTTATAGGAAAGATTATTAGCAATGGGAAAGCCATTATCCATTCCCAGTTTTTCCCACCTAGTGTAATAGTATTAACTGGCTCTAGTGACTTGACACAATAGCACACACCAAAGGCAGGCAGGCTGTTCATTGCTTTTCCTTCTGCAATATCTGCATTTCGACTCAGGTCCTGAGACCAGAAAAAGGTTCAGCTACATCCCACATGGCACAATACAGAACCACAGCATCTGACATTCCTTCCTTTTAAGTTCCTTTTCAGAACTTATGAACAACTCACAGGTTTAAGAGTGCAGCTTCTGAAACTTCAGGTCTCTAAATTTGCCAATCTTTTTGTTTTCTCCCTGCCTAGCCTGGAATTCCTGAAATACTACAATTTTTGTATAATTGTAAAAATAGCAGAAATTATTATCATGATGGAAAAGTAATAAAGCCAAATAGAAAACTACATTCGTAACACCTGAAAGAAGGGTTCACGAGCCTGGAAAAGGACTGCTGCCCTACAAGAATGTGTCTCTCTAAGAGCTAGAACACTTCAGAACCCTGGTTCACAGCTTCCAATGGGCAGGTGGCTTGGATGAAGCTTCCACTATGTGATTTAGAACATCATGTTGGGCCAAATAAGGGAAATGGCTTCTTAAATGTCACATTTGGAATTCTGGATAATTTAATGAATTTCTTTTATTTTCCACACTCCTGGGGCTTTTCTTAAGTGATAAGCCTAAATGAGAGGAAATTGTTGGTTGTTTAATGATTCTATAGCACATTGATATTACGATGATATTTTAGGAGTGCAAATTGGCTGATGGATGGAAAGATGAAAAGAAAGAGCCTTTCTCCAAGAAAAGAGTATATAGCAGGCTTTTCATTTCGACAATATTTGTGGCCAAAAGTGTTCTGAATGTGTCATTAGGACTTTTCATATGTTTCCAAACCACTCCATTTATTTCATATGAAAATGAACCTGTGATATTTTTCCTTCTGGGCAAATCTTAGTTTTGCAACTCTCATGGATTAAATTTCTTTTTGAAAAAAATTTAATGATGCTATCAAACTGAGAAAAAGAAAAGGTAACCACTAAGCCAAGGACAGAATTCCTCAGCAGAGGAGAGAGATGGAGGGCTCCTTTGTTTTTTGACCGAAGAGCCAATAGCCCTTGACAGTGGGCCATTTTGGTCCCTGATGGCTGTTCAGGGCAGCAAACTGGGGGAACCCCCTTTTGGGGGTGGGGTGACCCTGAGGACCTGCCTGTTTTCCCCCACAGCTACAAACACACTGAGGGAAAAATACACAGAGGGTTGGGGGGAGTGGGGTTTTGGTGTGGTGATTCGTCCTGTTACTGCTGTGTTACTATTTAATATATATATATATCTACACACACATATGTGTAAATAATTGTTGCTTCATTTTTCTACATTTTTTGACTGAAAGTCCTTTAATTCAAAAGGTATAATAAAGTAGAGAAGTAGTTTTCCTTTCCACTCCAGGAAGGTTCCCATCTTCCCTGGAAGGTATTGCTCTAACCTAGGACAGCAACAAAAGACTTTTGCTGTAAGCTGAACATACCCTAGGCCATGAGTGTACTCTGCTATTTTCCATGAAATTTAAGATTGCAGTCAGCTGTCAGACTTCTGTTTCCTATTTTACCAGAAGACATAATTCATCCTGTGAGCTGACTTAAAAGTGGAATTTCAGCAAGACTAGACAATTTGGATTTGAGGACATATGCTTCCCCTTTTGAAAAGGTCACTCTATGCCTAGAACACAATCTCTCATTTCTGTTTCTTTGCAGCTTTGTAAAGCGAAGTATGCAACAAAATTTGTGGAAGTATCTAGAGCAGGGAGGTATGTGTGACTAAGTGTTTTGATAATTATATCTCTACTGTGGTCTTTCTGATGAAATGTTTCCTATTTTTCTGTTTTTCCATTAGCTTCTTTACATGTCAGAAAAATGGACTCCTCTCTTTACTATTTATATACATCATGATGAAGTCCAGGTGCTCAAAGTGCCTTAAAATCAATAAACCAAGTAGACTAATCCTGATTCAGCAGTTATTTTACTCTGGAGGAAACTAGTCAGCCATGTTCATTATCTGTTGATAAGCTGCTGGAATATTTTTTTCCCAACTCTAAATGGTGAGAGATAATAAAACTTTTTAGAGCATGCCTGGATCATAAATGAATGTGAAGTGTCCTGTACTGTCAGACTTTAGGTTTTTTCATGGACTCTGTGTACAGGTGGGTGTAACTGATGGGGATATTTCTTTTTCTTAGATGTGAAGAATTAAAGGATTTCTGAAGAGAAAAGATACCTTGCACCGTGCTTGGTGATTCCACATTGATGCTGACTGGCATTTGTGGATAGAAACAATTTTACTGATGCAGACGAGGCTACTTGCAGCTGGTTTTGCAGCAGGGGCCTGAGGGCAAGAGCCTCAGCTCAAAAAGTGCACTGGGGCAAAGGAGACAGCCTGGCAGAGACCCCAACCTTCCCCCAGCCCTTCTCAAAGATCCCAAGGATGGCCAAATCATAGAACAAGAGCTCTATGTTGCAGAACTGGCCTCAAGCACAGCTTCAAAACGCCTCTAGTGGAGAAAGCTCAGGGCATTTACTGTTAACCAGGGTCATTGTTTTGCCCTCAGAGAAAAACACCAATAATTACAACTTGTCATTCTTCCATGAACAAAGCAGTCAGCCTGGTGATGTGCAATAAAAATAACTGAAGGAGTCAAAGGCAGTGTTTCAAAGTAATTTTTATAAAGGCAAGGGATCAAGTGGCACAATCTTTCTAGCCACTTCAATAAATATAGGGTGGTGATTAGCAAATAAAACTGAGTAATTGTAGTTTTCTGCTCAACTCGGTATAATTTGCTGAAGTATCTATGTCAATCAAAGTTATATTTGGATTGTCACTGTAGGGATATGTAAAACCTATTTCTGAATAAATATTTATAGAGATTATGCAAGCAGTGATGTCCAAAAGCTCAGGGATTTTCCCTGAAAAGATGGAGATTAGTTATTGATAATAGCCTAATATAAAACTTCAGCTGGTTATCTAGAATAGTCTAAGCATTAATAATTATAGCCTAGGCTTATGAAATGCAAAAATTACTCCTCCACCACCAAACATTAAGGTCTGGATCTATTTGCTCTCACAGAGCATCTCTAGTGGCATTAGTGGGATACACATTCATTTCTAGAACAGCAGCTGGAAGGTGTGCACAGCAGGCTAGGGCACCTTAGTAGGCCCTTGAATATTTACTGCTAACAGAATCCTGTCTTTCATAAGGCAAATAATTGTAGGCAGCGGAATAAAAATAGTTTTAATCTGGCTTGACTTTCTCTAGGAGCTTTCACAAAACAAGAATTTGTACAAATTCTGCAGTTTTCAAAAGCAATTCATTGGCAAATCAAGTCATTTTATTTTAAAATGTTATTTTCCATATATATACCAACCTTTATTTTCAAAAGCAAAAATGGGAAGATACTAATGGTATCAAAGCAAGCACAAAACTTTGAACTGGTAAGGAAAGTTAATACAACATGAAATCTTGAACTGTTCCATTAGCCAAAAAGATTGAGAATTATCAGTATTGAAACTGACATTTTATTATTTTAATATTGCCACTAAAACAAAAAAAGAAACAATCCAATTTCTGTCTTACTTGCTCTGAAATATTATCTCTTTCAAAGCTAAGGAGCCTCCTATCAGAAGAAGTTTCCTGCTCTCAATCATTTTCTAACCCCGGAGCTTGTAATGCTTGAAGTGAGTTTGTCTGGAGTTATTAATTTTCTTCAACTCTTTTGGAAGGAGAACTATCAGAAATAGATATATGCAAATGTATCATTTAACTAAGAAGCATACTGCATGCAAAATTTGGCCTTGAGTAAACGATATCAAGTAGGTCACTTTAATCACTGACTTGGGATTTTTTTACTTCCTTTCAAGTCTTTTAATCAAAATTTCAGAAGTTAGTAACAAGTCAAGAAAATATGAATTTTCCATTGCCAATTTGATGATGGCTTGATCTTTCCAGTCTTCTCTCACTCATGCAGAGCACTGTTATTCCTCAGTCTTCCATGTCAGTCTGTTTTACTGCTCACTGGCCAGCGTCTGCTGGGCACACAATCTTTTTGGTCCCATTTGTATAGAAGTACCAAATGAAGGCTATTTAATGTTCCAGATGGACTACATACCAAATCTCCAAGAATTTGCAATCGCTAAGAATTATAGGTGTTCAACCCCTTTTAAAATTAACGTCCTCTGTTCCCTGTCTGTTGTTTGTATCCAGAACCTGTATTTGAAGCTGTTTCACAAGTGCTCTCAGAAGTACCACATAATTTCTCCTGCCTTTTCAAGCACCAATTGAGCCTTCACTCACTGCAGTAATGGTCACATTTCAGTTTTTCAAGCTGTAATTCTCTTCCCTAGAGATTCAGGATTCCATCATGCCTGCATTCCCATTCCCCTTCAGAAAGATCTTTATGGTACACATTTATTTCCTATATTTCTGAGTAAAGAACAAAGCAATAAAAACATTTTAACTTCTTTTTAAGCAATATTTTAATTGACCCCATTCCCTTTGATGGTTTACATTTGTCTTCACAAGCACACAAAAGCATCTGGTAAAAAAAAAGATAATTAACTAATTCAATCGACATTGCTATAATACTTTTCATTTACAACCAGATGAAACATAACTTTATATACCTAAGTATTATATTTCTTTTCACACATTTAATTCCATAGCATTTTTTAATATGGAAAGGAATATGCCTGGTTTTATTTGTTTTTACAACTGTGTTATATTGCCTTTTCTGATGTTTTGTGGATCACAGATGGAGAGACATTGGACTAGAAACTGCTTATATGTCCCATCACACTTCACCTACATGCAAGTGTCTGTAAAATCTTAAAATTGCTTCACTTTTTTATGTGTTCTTGGAATTCTATTTTCCCACTGAAAGTTGAATATACATATAATTTTTAGTGGCATTTCATTGTGTTATTCTCAAAAGACTTGTGTTCACAATCAAACAGATGTTTTGGTTTTTTTTCTTCTTTTGCTCTAGGTGGCCCCTTATTAGCACAATAAACTTGCTCTTTATGTTACTGTTCTGAGCTCTTTTTGTTATCTCAAATGGACTCCTTGCATTTACACAATACACTTATTTACAGCCCCATTCAAACACCTGCTCCTTTTAATATACTTTTTTCTTACAGTGTCTTAAAATTTCAGGATGAATTTTTTTATTGTGATATGAAAAGGTTGACAATTGAAAAAAATTAAGAAACTGGACGAGATGGTTTCTCTGGCTCCTGCTCAGCTGGTTGCTGGGAGATCTTGCCCATAGCCTTGCTAACAAGAAAGGAAATTATTTGCACTTCTCTCCTCTACAGAGTGGGTCATTTCACAGCAATTAGCTGAGCTGGTCCAGAACAGCTTGCTCTTGATAAATCCGTAGTGCTCCTCATTGTCTTGTCCTTCATATGTTTGGCAGTGGCTTCTGTAAGGATATGCTCCACAATTTTGTCAAGGAACTGAAGTTAGACTGCCCTGTCTGTAGTTCCCTCTGCCTTTTACTGGTGATGGTTTGCCACAGCTTTTCAAATATGATAGTTATCTGCCATGAATCATATACATCACTAGTTTTGGATGCAGCCTGTCCAATCCCATGCACCTATCCATGTCCTGTAAAACCCTGACTTGATCCTTGCCAGACATGGGCAGTACTTCTCTTCTCCAAACTTAGTACATCATAGGAAAGGGCTCCATGTTAATGCTTATACTGTAAGTGCTATTGATGAATGCCAAGGTTGGAAAGAAATGCTGGGATTGAACAGCTGGGAGGAGACAGATGGAGTAAGAAGTAGTAAATGGCTGACGGCCATATCAGCAGACAAAGGATATGTGTTATTTATTTGGAGTTTTCGATGCTGAAGACAAAGCAAATTTAAGTGTTTGGGAATGAAGCAGATGGGATGGACACAGCTTTCAGAAGCATGAGAAGAATATAACATTTTACCCAATGCATATGTCAAGTCATATGCCAGCAGAGATAACTAAAATAGATATTTACATTTGCAGTAAGCTTGTAGCAGCTTTCTGTGAGGTGGAAAACAAAGCTTTTTTGTTAACTATTGGTGAATGAACATGCTCTTCCGGGAACAATCTGTACTTTAAAATTGGGTATTTGGTGCTGGAAGTAAATCAACAGAGCTAATGAAAGCAATTACAAGCTCCACACTATTGTACCTCATCTTTTTCTAGAATCCATACACTCCAGGCACGAAAGACACAAAGATGTAGGAAGCAAAGGCTGAACTGCAGTGCAGGCATTGGACTATGGTGTGCTCCTGTTTCTGCCACTGACTCTCAGCTCATCCCCTGGCTGACACCAAACAGTCTCTCATTTCCCATCTTTCCTTCCTCTCACCAACTATTTATATGCAGATGTATGAGATCTTTTTCATGATTCAGTGTATGATGGGACTTTCGTCTTAACCAAACTTCATGGGTCTATAACTACAAGGGAAATATGCTATTTACCTTTGAAATCTAACAGGTTTTAGTAAGAATAAACACTACATTTCTCTACATCATCTATATGGGCTTCTCCACACTTGGAGAATACATGTCATATCTACAGCTCACAGCATTGCTCAGTGTCAGCAACTGATCCTGAGAGAAGAAGAAACCTGATCCTTTTAAATCAATTGATCAGTGAATATGTGCTCTAAGATTTGGTGATTTGGGCTATATATGAATGTTTTAGTGGCCTGAGGTGCAAAGAAGGAAGAAATTAGCTGGTTTACTGAACATGATGCAAATAGAAGAGAGGCGTATAATTAGGATGAATAGACATAAAACCAGCTCTTTAAAACCTGCTCATTATTGTTTTAATAGTTGGAATGTGCATTTGCTGTGGTGATGGTGTACAGCTACTGCTAAATTATTGCTACAGCAAGGCTGTCATTCAGGTCCTTGAGTTTTGTACTTGCCCCTCTTCCTAATGAATTCTTTTTTTAGCTTTAAATAATTTTTTTCCTAAAAAAACAAAAGCAAAGGGAAACTTTAGACGAATATAGCATAAGTCTCCAAATCGCACTTTTCTACTATAATTGTTATGATATTTTATGGAAAGTCAAAAGCATGTTGAGTGATTGCTACAAGCTATTAAAAAGGGGATGTACAAGAAATTTTTGAAATTCTGCAAAAGTTACTTTTAAAGTGTGACCATCAGAAATACAGAAGATTATAAGATTATTAATGAGACTTCATACTGAGCTGCACATTTTCTATTTAAGCTAAATGTAATATTTGTCAGAGAAAATAATTTTTCTGCCTGTTTGTATTCATCACAATTATATATGCCATGTTTTATGATTTTGCATCAGAAAGAGCTGTATTTTCCTACAAGTATATCATCCATGACTACAGTACAGGAAAAATAATTGATTGTCTCTCTAATTTTTTTATGAACTACAGCCAGGTAGATGCAGCTTGGTTTGTAATCAAACATATTTTGCTATACTGCAAGAGTGGCAGTCAGGAAACTACCTTTGAGTAACTTATGAAAATTAAGTCATTTACCTAATATTTCAGAAATAAGAATGTAAAGAAATAAGAATTTTTTCTCAAAAGTCGTCCAAAGTTCAACATTTTCTTTGGTTTTTTAATTTCTTCATTTTAGGCAAGTTCAAGTGTGTTTTTTCCAACATTTTAAATAGTAATTTTGCATTTTTTAACTTGATATTCTTTAGGTAATTTCGATTACTTCACTGAAAACACCTCCTAATGTTTCAAGGTGTAATTGCACAGCAGTTTGCAGAGTGAATCCCTTAGCATCACATCCATCTTTTTCTTCTTCTGTGGGGAATCGTAGTTATACCTCATTTGGGAAGAGCACTGGATCTCCATCTTTCTAAGACAGATGTGTCAGTTTAAAAGGGATGCATGGAAAGCTCTCTCCCCATGGTCCTCAAACAAGCATATCTCTTAAGACAATAAAGTGTCTAAATCATTGCATTATTAAAGATGTACCAAAAAGCCTTCTCCTTCCAAGTGGAATGCTCAATCATTTAAACTTTTTACTCTGAAATTATCAGCAGCAATTTAATGGCGCAGCTGGCTATAAATGGAGGCAGGTTGCCCGTGGCAATGTCAGATGGGATCACATCAGGCTGAAGGCCCTGGCAGTAATCCGGGCTGACAGCTTCCCCCATTACAGCTTTTTCCTCGCCGCTCCATCGGCGCTCGGCGTGATGTGAACGGACAGGCCCTGCCTGCAGTCGATGTATTGGCACTGCTTGTCCCTCCTGAGCTCACAGCTCCTCTCTGGTGGGATCCCACAGAGCTCCTAAAGAAGTCATAGCCTTGGCAAGGCCAGCCAAAAGATAATTTTCTCTATAGTAGGATTTAATTAACAAGAGGGCTGGTGTTTGTGGTCCAGCGAGGGTTGTTTTTTAGCCGTACTCTTCTGATTTTCCAAGCATCTTCTCTCTAGTGCTAAACTGCTTTCAGGCCCAATAACTTGCCAGATCATTAAATGGATGAACCGTAGAGGTAGTAAAACTTAGCAAGTAGCTTTAGAACCATGGGATAATCTATAACAATTCTCCTTTTCAATGAGTCAGTGCGTTTTGGAGAAACACCATTCCTGTTTGTGGCTCTCAGAAGCTGCAGCACTGATTTAAGTGTATTGACTAAAGATAAACCACAGGCCTACATCTCACCCAAATGTGATTTTCTGTCGATTTACTGAGTTTTTTATTTTTTTTTCACATGAACCTCAAAGAGCTTATTGCCCTGTTTATCTGCTTTGATATCTTGAATGTTAAAGCACATGGATTTCTAGGCAACATCATATTAGTCAATAGCAAAATGACACATCAACTTTCCCATATTAGACTTGCATTTGATGTTAACATCTGTAGTAAATGCAGTGCTAAATGTTAGATTCTGTATAAATATTTTGAGGATGGAATGCTCTTGGTAATTTGAAGAGAAAACGGTGGGGTGAAATAATAAAGTAATATTTTTAAAATAAGGCTATAGTAAAATCTCTACTTTCTTGTATATGACTCTATTGTCTCACAAGACAAATGAAACAAAAAGAGCTGACTCCTATGTTCTGGGTTTGTTTTGTTTTTCTTTTTTTGGTTGATTGGTTGATTTTGGCTTTCTTTCTTTGTTTTTTGTTTTAATAAAGAAGTAGTATATGTGGTATAGAATACATTTAGATTAAGTACTGAGAAAAGTTTTAAAACTTGAAAGAAATCTCTCTTTCATATAGGCATTTGTCATGCAATTTATCTCAGCAATTTGAGAAATTGTCCTCACACTTTCCAAGTTACAAGCATATTAGTGTTATAATAAATGTTGCAAAGTCACTTTAAAGCTCTGAGAATAAAAAGAGAGCCTAGATGAATAGGAAGGCTAAATTCATGGGGAAGCTTTAATGAAATGCTGTCAGCACATGCTGGACATTAATGATCAATTTACTGGACAGGTACCATGAAATGGAAAGGTATTTTAGTGCCCTGTGAGATATGATGGCACTGAGGAGGTGGTCTGCCTTTGTTGCATGGAAAGGGACTTCCTAGGGAAGCTGTAGTTTTTGTGTCATATTTTCTGAAGAGTATTTCTGTGCCCCTCTTGGTTGGAATTAAGGCACAGTCGGATTTCAGATTTATAATTAGAAATTGATTTTTTGGATTTGTGTGTCTT
Organism: Calyptomena viridis; assembly: GCA_013390005.1. NCBI lineage: Eukaryota > Metazoa > Chordata > Aves > Passeriformes > Eurylaimidae > Calyptomena > Calyptomena viridis. The sequence goes on along the minus strand of WEIV01014167.1, from coordinate 514,798 downwards.
AGAGCTGGTTAGTGTATAAGTTGTGATTGGCAACCTTAGCTAAGGAGACAAGATTGAAAAGGTCACCAAGTTATCCATCTCTAACTCAAGATGATAAATCCAGGCAATGATTGAAAGAGAGCAGTAGATGGGCTGGAGAAGCTTATCTCATAGTTTGCTGTACTGTGCTTCCTGTCTGGGCATACAGATAAGTTATAAATCACATTCTGTGGAGTGACTCTTCAGGTGATATGAAGGTTATGGTTCTCAGCATTAGGGTATGTCTGCCAGAGCTTCCAAAAAGTCTGAAAGTGTGGAGGTGATCTTTGCACTGCAAACTCTCGGGAGTAGCAATGTCCAGCACAGCACATGGAAAGTACTTAAATCTGTTTCTCAGCCTTTTGCCCTGGGGTAACAAGCAAGAGCCTGTTCCCAGGATTTAGAGATCTCCAAAATGGGCCATTTGGTGAGGGTCTGACACAAACAGCTGGCTTGACCATTTGCTGATTATGAAAACCAATAGTGAAACAGGAAGCCTGATGCAGAGCAGGTGTATGGTCACATCTCTGCATCAACTCTGGTGCTGTAGATGGTCAAGAGATGCCATGGAATTTCTTACATCCACTAGAAGTCCTCCTTCTCTTATATCAGGGCTTTGATATGGCCACTTCACCAGTGGCTGGGCCACTCAGAGAAACATTTGTGCTTGTAGTTCTTTGCAAGGAAGAAGGGCTATCTCTTGGCTTTGGTCCAAACTTTTAGGTCCAGGAGTGCTTGGTTCTCTGTTGCTGCAGCAGAACTTTCTGTGGCTCTTTTTAAAAAAGGTGGATTTGGAGCTGTGGTGATTTATGTAGTCTCAAGTAAGGCTCATCTCTGCTAGACATATTCTGGAGAAACAGTGAAACAGCATATATTGTTGCATAATATTGGGTAAAATTAATTATAGCTAAGAATGTTCTGCTCAGGTATAAGAAGTGAGGTCCTAGATCACTAGGGTAGAGATGTGTGCATTTATATGGCAGGGACAGACAGCTCTAGGGAAAGAAAAAGGTGAAAAGGGGAAGAAGCGTAGCTCTAAAAGATGAATATTTTATCTGTTTTACCTAAATTGTACCTTAGCCAAAAGCCCAGACAACATAGTGCAAAAAAGAGAAGCACATCTCAAAATGAAAGGCTTTCAGTTCACTAAAACTTCATTTATTATGGGCTTGAGAAGCAGCTGAAATAGGAAAATGCTGAATGGTTGTGCTAGGAAGCATAAAGCAGGAAAGTTTCTTTTCACTTGCTGATTCCATTTTGGTTGCTGTCCACCTCCATNTGCTGAATGGTTGTGCTAGGAAGCTGATTCCATTTTGGTTGCCGTCCACCTCCATCATGTTAACCTCTTGAGAGCTCAGACCAGGAGGCTTCTTCTCTGGCATAGTGCCTCTGTCAGCCCTCCAAGCACAGCCACAATAAGCTATGATAAGACCCAAATAAAACCAGTTTCTTCACAGAGTAGTGAATAGGTCTTGGAGAAATATGTGCCAGAGAAGTGGAGCTGAGAGCAGGCATGTCTGAGTCTCACAGGAAGAGTGTGGCTCTTGTAATACACAGTAATTTCATACATTTCTCTTTGACTTTAAAGATGCTTTTCATTTTGGTGTTTCCCCAGCTATCTGAGCCTCCTTCCACCACAGTAATTTACAGATGATGTTCTAATACGAACATTTTTTTTGGTCTTCTCCCATCAAGCTAACTTTATCTACTTCTCACTGTGTCAGCTGAGATATATGGTGTTTATATCAGAGAGAAATGTGGGCAGCTGGATTATTAGCCAGGTATAGGCAAGGTGGTATAATTTAAAAAGAGAAAACAACCATCTGGAACTGCATCCATGGATCTCATCACAGATACAGGTTTTTATGGGAAAATGATGGTTAAAGTACACATCAACAGAAGGGTAAAGGTTAAACATATCTGTGATTTCCATTTTAGTGCCTCATTCCAATTCACTAATACGCATTTGCAGCAGGAAAATGTGCACAATGCTTCTTTATTTGCATGTGCATAGGTGAAAGGCATTCGCAATGTTTTGAGTCATGGCCAGGCATAACAGCACATACACACCTGTCCTAAACCTAGTCCTGCCCTTGAGATGAGACATTTTCACTCTTCTGAATCTCAGGAGGAAAAAAAGCAGTTGTATAAAGCAAAGTGGGTGGTGTTTTTTTGTTTTCTTGATTTGACTTGAAAGAGGGATGTAATTTAATTGAGCTGTGGCCAGAAGGGTATCTTCTGTTGACCCCAGCTGTTTTTGGACCAGGCTTACTCCAGCAGGTTGATTATATACACTTGTGAAAAATATCATGATTTACTGGTATATAAGTGTTCAAGGAATTTCAGGATCAGAGTGTTTAGTGCTCACTATGCAATAAGTGCACTGGGTATGTTGTTAAGCCATCTGGCTGGTTTCACTGGGAGCTGGAGGTTGATTCACATCCAGTCTACTCACAGCTCCTCCTTGGAGTGCAGTGCAGTGGTGGTGGAACCCACCGCTCTTCTGGGAGCCTTGGGAAGGCACAGCACTTCTGGAGAACTTGCCTCTCTGAAGGCTGACTGTCGGCTTGGAAAGGTAATGCTCTGACCATTTCACTTAGAGCTAGAATTCAAACTGAAATTCTTCTAATAGATCCTGCTGGAGGATTCACTTACATTCAGCAATCTTTCATGTAGCTCCATAAATAGTCCACATACAGAAACAGCGCAGGAACACATTTCCAGTTCTCTCTTTGCTCAGTTTTCCTGCCCCTCGTCTTCCCGACCTTTTCTTTCAGGGGACTTGGCAGATTAACCTCATCAAGTTAAACTCAATATGTATTGAGGCCCTATGTGCTCAGAATGGCTGTTCCCTTTTCCAGCTTTATCTGTCTATCCAGCAGGATGTCACCTCTTCCTGTCTTTCCCATTGTCATTATAAATTTTGTGTCACTTTGTATTGTCTTCTCCTTCATGCAGATCATCTGTTCCTATAACCTTTCTAGCATTAACCAAATACAATAGTGTGTATATGTTTTATATGAAAAATAATTGCTTTAAAATATTTATAATCAATTTTATGGACAATTAGTCAGCACTTAAATATGTGGGACGCAAGGACTCATTTTTTTCATGGAGGCATAATTATCAGCTGACATGAGGAGCTGCCTAGGATCAGACTGGGGTGCTGTGGCAGCAGAGAGCTGTAAGGGATCATTGTATCAACAGGGACAACAATGGAAGAAGGGTCTTGCAAGGGTCACAGGACATCAGAGACAGATGAGGTCACAGGAAGATGGTTAGGAGGCAGGTGGAAATGTAGAAAACTGGAGTCTGAGTTCAACATTTGTGTGATAATTACTGGGAAAAGGAGGGAGTGATGAGTCTGAAAATCCAGAAGTACTGCAGAAATTCAGCAATGGAATACAGAGGCAGCTCTGGCAGGGCTGGAAGGATTTGGAAAGGCTAATAAGGACAAAGTACTAAACTGTATTAAAAATTATGTCCAGGTAAACTCAAGAGTTGTTAAACTTACTCCAGCAAACTACACCTAGGAAAACATGGGAATGTATGACAGCACATTGCAAGATATATGATGTGATGCTGGCACGGACTGCTAGGGGGTGTATGAGCTAGAGTAATGAAAACCTTCCTGTGGATTTATTGGAAGGTTTAAAGTCATGTAAATAGGAAGGAAAAAACCTTCTACAAATACAGTGCAGTGTGGTTGTCAGCAGGATTTGCAGAGTCAGAGCCTCTGCCTGGCTTGAGAAACTGCAAGAACCCATATCTTTTATCCCCCACTATCCCCACTGACAGTGAAGAGAAAGTGGCAGCAAGGTCTGTCTAACACCAGTAACCTCTCAGGAGCTTTAGTTTATTCCTGATGGTGAAAAACACTTGAATTTTAACCAAAACAATCTTGCAAGAGCGGATGGGAGGAACGATTTGAATAAAGAAATGTAGTCTTGCCAGCCCTTCCCTTGAAGCAAACACCAAACTTTATCTTAATTCTCTGGAGTACTGCGACTCCTTCCATCACTCCCCTTTTCCACAGGTTTGAAACTACATTTTTCTCAGAGTTATAATCCAGATAATCCTACTTCATGAGCTTAGATAAAAATTAAATTAGTCATAAAACATTGTAAGTGGAAAATTGGCTTGTAGAATTCTGTACAGAGACTGGGCACTGCTCATTTCAGGGTCAGTAGCAGGTTTATTGCAAGATGGTCAACACAAAGGGGTCAAGGATAATAAGAGTAACGAGGTTTCAGTTTTCTTAATGAGCCTGGTGTTTCACTTTGTATTAAATTGATAAAACCATGACACACTAGTCAGTATTTACCTTTCAACTTCATTGCATAAATGTTGGAATGCTTGAAATAAATGCTTTTGTATCACAAGTAAGTAAGGCCCGTCATGCTCTTGATTTTAAAAGCACAAAGAAGATCCCAAATAACTCTTTAATAATACAATAGTACTACAGCTAGGAATTGAAAGCGTGTAAGCTCCCAATCAACTCATCTGTTCCCATATGGCAGAGAACATAAACATCGTGGAGGTCTCAAATGTGCTTTTATCACTTGCTAGCCATGAAAGAGTTCTGCAAAAGTCATCAAAGGAAATTATACTTCTGTAAATGGAAATCTTGTATCACTGTAAGCATGCTGTGTCTCACTTGCATGGATGTCTTTGCCATAAGCATGTACACAATTCCTGATCTATTTAGGAACTTGATTTTTTTTAGGCTGCTGTTTCTATAGCTGAAGATAATATTCAACTTCACATTGGAGAACTATGGTATGTGATACTACAAGAAATGCTGATTTAAGGGAAATAATGATATTAGAACTAAATAACTACTTTTAAAAATTTAATTATAATTACATTATAAAGCAGCATGAATCAACCCTTCATTGTGACTCTTTTTCTTCTTAGGAGGTAACTGACGGCTTGTACAAGTTGTAATAGTTGCAATAACCAGGTTTATTGTGCAAATGTAGGTTGCAAAGCAATTTCTATTGAGAGCACAGAAATACCAAGTTCTTAAGGTAGCACTTTGCATTAAGGGCAACTCGGTGCAAGGTAGTGGGAAATCTGTTCTGTATGACCACATAGCACAACCAATGGCCTGCAGACCAGGGACAAAATCCTGTCCTCTCTTGCAATAACAGAGACTCAGCACAGGGCTACTCCACAACACACACAGCAGGCAGAACAGGCTGTTTACTGCCAACCTCTCTTCTGGAGTGAAGTTTAGAAAGTGACTAGAGACATCTGAGGGGCTTCAGGTATTTATCTTTCCTTTTATTTTTATGTATAAAAGCTCAGAAACGGTGCAGCAATATTGTCTTTCTTCTGATACCTGTTGATCTCTGTAGTAGCCTTCAACAGCTTCACATCAGTAAGTTCCAAACTCTATAGGGCCTGCAGTCCTACCATGTGCTTTTTGCCTCATTAGGACCTCAAAAAGTGGTCCCAGTTCAGAAGAGTACTTTGCAGATCTGATTTTAATAAGTGTGAATAAAATCTCATTGTTTGTTTGTGTGGTTCAGATGCAAGCTCAGGAAAACTTTGGATCCTGCAAGGCAGTTGCAGCCTTGAAATCCATAAGCATCAAACAGGCACTGAATTCCCCAATGCTCAAAGTAAAGCCTGTGTTTTGAGTTTCTGTGTGAGTATGTCACAGGAAAGCTGTGGGTCTGAGATTCCAAAATGCATTTCACAAAAAGCCGGTAATTAAAATCAAGCAAATATTCAGATAGTGCTCTGGTACTGTGAAACTTGGGAGATCTGTTTCTCCCAAAATTCTTCATAAACTGTGTGTGTGTCCTGAGGTTTTAGTTAGTGAGTTGCACTGTAGAACACAAATACTTAATGATTTCGGGGAATTTTTTAATATGGTCCAAGATTATAATTGATAGTATTGATATCTTTGATATAATTTATATAATTTTGCAGAAATCTTTAAATCAAGCTCAGATCCTTTTCTCCTCATGTCAGGAAATGCTCTGTAACTCAATCCTTTCATCACTTAAAGAATAAAAGAAGTACTGCTTTGGACAAATTATGTGTCCTGGCTGCTGCTCATTTAGACCAATGCATTGCAGAGACAAACAGCTGAGCTTTTATGGGACAAAGGTTTGCAAATGGTGCTGTAGTAGTTTAGTGGTTCCCAGTCCAAATACAGGGGTGGGACACAGGCTGGAAGATGCATCTGTCGCCTTTGAAAGAAAAGTGGAGTGGAAGAAAGATTACAGCTGTGGCTGTTACCCTTAATGGGAGACACCATTAAACTAGACTGAAATATTAACTCTGGACCTCAAGCTCCCTTAAATTCAAATGTATTCATGGCACCTCTGTATCCATGAATGTATTTTTGGGGTATGTCCTGTGTGGTCTGGCCTCTCTGCCCAGCTGTATCACATTCTCTGTGAAACAAGAGATCCAAAATATCTCAAATTGTCTAAGTGATTTAAAATCTAAAACCTAAGCATCAGAGAGGTTTCTGAAAGTTCATTCTGCATGTATCCTAAATTCATGGATTAGCAGATTCAGGCTGAGAGGTTCCTGTGACATTTAAACTGTCTATAATTCAAAACATTTGTAGTACCAACTCTCAGGAGTCAAAACAAGCAGCATGTCTAACTTATGCCTGCAGAGAACCTTTTAAATTCTCTGCCTCTGATCACTTCCCATTCCCACTGGCTTGCTAGATCTGATGTTATTCTTTGTTGTCATATCAGCTTTGCTCCCTCATCTCCTTGTCTTTGTGGAGCTCTTACGTGCACGTGGCAGAAACGGCCTGTGCTTTGATTCCAAGCTGAATCCCTGGCAATACAGCACATTTCAGTCTGGAGCACGAAAGTGAAAAACAAAAAAAAGGAGAGAAAAAGAGAAAGCTGAGGTTGTTAGGAGGAAGTGGGCGACCTGGATTATAGCTGGTTATAAAAAGCAACTCTGTGTGGGCTGGATCTGACTCTGCAGTAGATTAATACGCTGCCAGGTTCCCTCTGCAGGTGGCTGGAGGAGTTTGTGTGACTGACAGGACCTCCCAGTTCTCACCTTGCTGGGTTTTCCAGGTGTTATTGTCCCTGTCAGATGGACTTAAATTAAGTTCAGAGCTATCTCTGGTGATACTAGTGCCTTCCATCACCACATCCCTGGCCCGTAGGAAGCTGGCACTCCACACTGCATCCACACTTTCCTCTTGCAAAACTGCAAGTCTCTGGTTGCCCTGACCTCAATTTCCTTTGCAGCTTTACTTCTTTCCTTATGAAAGTTTTTCTGCTGAATGAAATGTCAGGAGATAACATTGGTACTACTTCATAATTTAATAGTTCCAAATATGGGTTGGAGCCTGACTCAACATCCTCTTTTAGTAGACAGTTGGATATTTTGATAACATTTGTCTATACCTCCCTACACTGGGGACTACTAAGTACAAGAAACATGCCTTCAGATACATAAATATCTTACATTTGTCCCCACCTTGTTTGTGCCAGCTGTTAGAGGTAACCCTGTTGTATTGCTTACTCCAGACCAAAGGGGGTAGAAGGGATGGCTGAAGACACCCCTCTCTGCAGCTCCTCAGTTTCTCTCTCAGAGCCCCCTTCCTTGTCCACAGATGCTGACTTGCTGCTTCCATTCAGCCACCTGAATTTCAAGTGCTTTGACTTGACACTGGTATTATCTTGGCTTCTGGAAGGATAACAGCAGTGGGTGAGGCAATTGGTCTTCTTCAGACAACTGTTTTTATATCCTTCTGAGAGGAGCCCCATAGCAGAAAGACAAGCAAAGAAGATCTTTTTCTAATATTGCTGGATTACAGTTATCCAAGAAAGAAAACTTAAAGAATACAGTTCTTCCAGGAAGAATAATGTCTTCCAAAATCCCTGTTTTTCAGACCAGACTGTTTTGAGGATCAGAACTGAAAACTCAGAGATGCAATTTTTCAGAGCTATGAGAAAGCTTTAGGAGAATCAGGTTCTCCAAAGCCATGATGATCCCTTTTTGCTAGAATTTGTCCCCTCAGCAGTATGAATGCTGTTGACTGGAACTGGGCTGAACCCCTCAGCCTCAGTACAACACACTCTAAAAAAAAAGTAATAAAAAATCTAAGGTTGTTTTTAAAAAATACTTTACATGTGGACCTCACCCACATGTACCTACTGAAGTAACTTTTCCCCAACCTTAGTATTTGTCCTCCACATTTCAGCCCAGAGACAAACCTACTGAAGTCTTTACATTCTTTACTATAAGTTTGAATATCACATGGGTTTTTACATCAGGTGCCAATGGTATCAATAATGCTACTGCTCATAGGATTGTTAGTAATTCCTGTAACTGCCTTTAGCAGTCAAGTAGTAAACATACTGTACTAAAAGCTAACTAGACCCAAACATTTTGCAGTCACAAGATTGCATTCATACACGTAGTGAAAAAACATAGGTTCAAATAGAAGATTTTTGCCTCTGAAGCTTCCATGGATGATGAATGATGGGGCTGTGGGTCACACAGACAGCCTGAGTCTTCAGCTTCTCACTCTAGAGCATAAATTTAGTTTTCACATTTTAAATGCAACAAGACATGGTGCAGTGTGTTAGAGGACACAAGGCTGATGCAGCGGGACCTCAGATGTGTGCTCAGAGGCTTCACATAGCAAAGGGATTCCACTGCCTGCAGTTTCCCTTTGGGACAGTAGAGCCACCTGCCCCAAGGATGCAGGAGCTGTGAGTGTCGCACGGCTCCTCTCAACCCTAGCAAGCACTTTTCTCACTTGCAGCTTATATGATACAGTAAAAGCTTTGATCAGGCCTTTGGAAGAGCTCCTGTGGAAACCATGCTTCCATGTAAAGGGGATGTTTGTATTGGGGTGCTATTTATATTTTCTGGATCAACAAAGGACTAAATAGAGTTTGTTCCTTACAAACCACACAGACTTACTGCTAGCAAGTGCTGACACATTGTAAGAAAGTGAATTGCAAGTTGCTAATTCCTCTCTGTCTCTTCTTTTGCATGAGACTACATTTTTACATGATGCAGTTTAACCTGAAACTTGACCTATCTTCCTAAGAAATTAGTTCAATCAATAATTGCTCTCTACTTAGGGACCGAGGGAAAACAGTGCAACTTGCAAAGCTGCTTTGAAATTAATTTCAAGTGAGGTGAAAGCTCATCTTAAAAATTGAAATTTCTCTGATTACTGCTGCAGGTAGAAGATTAAAAAACTCTCCTGGTAAGATCATAGGAACTTGTCACAGCAAAGAGCTTAATTATATTATTTTATTCTCTTTGCGATACTAGTGATTCCATTAAAACTTTAGCAATTTAATCATTAAGAGATGCACTTTAAGTGTTAATTGAGATTAGAATTGTGTTTATATTCAGAGCAGCTCACTCTGAAATGACCTTGGCCCTTGTCACTGGTACATGACACTACAAGTTTATTCCTGTTTCAATTTTTAAATAGACACACAACTAATTTCATTTGAGGATTTGTTTTGATGCACTCCTTCAAGAAGCAATTTTTGGCAGAATTGGTAAGATAAACAGGTTTTGCAGAGGTCAGTAGTTGACCATCAATTTGTGTGTCTGCACAGGGCTGAAGGAAGCAGCACTGGCTGCTCTGCTGGTGCTGGATGGCTTACCTGAAATGTGACCCTCTGGAGTCAAAAAGGGGACATAGTGTGAGTGGGGCATTCATCTTTCAGTGACAAATGAGTGATTAAGATCCTTTGCTGTCATTCAAGTTCTCAAAGTACTTTTTAAATGAATATACTTACCATGGATTAACCACGTGAAATCCACTTCAAGCAACAGCAGTATGCCCTGCTGCCAAGATGATTCCTGTCATTTAACTTGTGTTTCCTCTTTCCTGCAAAGTCCTTCTTTGTGCTGTTAATGCAGCCTAAAAGGTGTCTGCATATCCATGTAAGTGAAGTGCCTCATACAGGGCATAAATGTCAAGAAATCTGTGATCCTAGTAAAATCTCTCAACCATTATCGGATTTGCTTTGGTGACAGACTTTATGTGAATGGAAGATATTACATTTATGCTTCAGTATAGCTGAACACTTCTTAAAGAGAAAAAGGTGAAGCATGCCAGATTGTTTACCAAAGTACTGCAAAAGTCACAGCCTGCAATTATGTGAGTGCATAGAAGGAAAATGCATTAGTAGCACTAGCCAAAGCCCCCTATTCCCAGCCGTGTGCCATGCACTTCATATGGAAACTGGAAGCAAATGAACCAACAAATAAAAATCCAAATTGTCAGATATGTAAGAGCTGAAAAACAGCAGGTGTCCTCAATGCCTTCTCCCAGACATGAACTATCAATTTCCCTGGTGACCACTGGATCAAATGTGCTTTATTTTGATTTTGCCCTAGAGCCACTTTGTCAACTAGAAGTAGATCACACCTCTATATAATCCATCGATTCAACAAAGTGAAAGAGCTGAGCACAGCTCCTTCTAATGTTGTCTAGAAATAGCTGCTCAGCATTGGCAGAGCCCATCCTGCATTTGCCTGGCAAAGGCCAGGGTGTTTTCTCTTGAACCCTACTTGCTCCTGGCAAGTGACACACAGAAAATTAGAAATATCCATAAATCTCCCATGTGTTCTGGTCTCCTACCCATAGCTCATACAGGCAAGGAGTTTAATCACTGGTTTAATCACAGATGCCCTTCACAGGTGGCACAGCCACCCTTAGAGAAGAGTTAATCTTTGGAAGCCAGGATGTTTTAACACCAAAATCTAACAGGCTGCTTGGAGGCTGCTCACCGGTTCTGTGCCTGTAGCTTAAGACAGCATTCCTGGGACACAATAAACCTCATCACTACAGACATTTCTCTCCCAGAAGGTGCCATATTAGCTACTATAAACTTTGCTGAAACTAAAGATTATTTGGAGAATAGTATAAATTACTATGTTTTAACAGGACCAATTAATAGATATCAACCAATTCATAGATAAATCTTTCTAATACGTGAAGTTAAAAATATAGAAACCCTTAAGTCTATACATTCTTATCACTGTCTGGGGTGTCCTAAATGTGCATCTTTCAAGTCCATAAACATCTCAGAATCACTAGAGAGAAAACAGAGTGCTGATGGATTTTTCTTTTGACTCTTTAATGAAGCTAATAGAGTCGTAAAAGCATTTGGTAAGGTGGGAGATGGAGGGAGATTTAAAAAAAGCTTTTTGAAATCTAAGGTCTTCAGAGTTTTTCCCTGAGGTGCTTTAGAGATATTCTCTGTTCAAAACCACACTGTGGAAACGGCAACAACAAATTAGAGCATCAGTAAAGAGATGAAAACCAGTGCACAAAGTAATGTCAGTGCAACTTGCAAGCGTTTCACTGGACTTCAGTTCATGTCTATAATATTACACAATGACTTCAAAGTTTTCCATTATTTTTGGTGATTGCACATACAGCACTTTCGAATAAAACTCAAACAAAGACACAAAATCAAAACCATACCCAAACAAATAAACTTCAGCTTCTTCTCTTTTTTAGACTTTATGCTGGTTGTGCCAGCAGTCTGGATCAAAGGGGGGTAGACAGAAGCAGAGGCTCACACAGCTACCCCTCTTACCCTTCTCTTCCAACATTGCTGCATGCGTGATATGAGCTGAATCGCAGAATATTCTCAGTTGGAAGGGACCCACAAAGATCATCAAGTCCAACTCTTAAGTGAATTGCTAACAGCAAGCCTTAAACCCCTGATCTTGGCATTACCATCACCACGTTTTAACCAGCTGAGCTAATCTCAGGAGTGTGCCTATGCAGGGTGGAGCGGCCAGGGGAAAAACCCCAAATAAATAAACCAAAACAAACCAACCAACCAACCAATCAAAAAACTAAGCTAAAAAGCCCCTGAGGGATCCTATCTGCACACCTGATGCTTTCCAGTTTTCAGAACTGGGTAAAGTGATGCAGCGTCAGCAAACTCTGGAGCTGAACCCCGGGAGGGGGCGGCCGGCAGGTGTCAGTGCATCCCTGGGCTCCGAGCAGCGGGACGGGACGGGACGGGACGGGACGGGACGGGACGGGATGGGATGGGATGGGATGGGATGGGATGGGATGGGGTGGGACGGNGGATGGGATGGGATGGGATGGGATTAGAGTTGGGCTGGACACGGCTGCGCTGGGCTGGGCTGCGCTGGGCTGGGCTGGGCTGGCAGCTCCCCCGCTGCAGCTCCATTTGCGAGTCTGCTCGATTAGATTGTTACTGTTCAACTTCCCGCATCAACACATCAGATCTGTTTTGGAAACAGCCTCATTCATTCAATTACTGTAATAGCAGTTAAAACACGTTGTGAGCATGGCAGGAGTGGTGATGAATGAGACAGAGAATTATTCTCCCCTCTGTGTTAGCAATTCAGATTTAAGTAAAATAGTCTAAGAGGTGAATGCATTACTCTACCTCTCTTCCTTATCCCTCTTTCTGTCTTGCTCTGTTTTCATTCAGCATAATCTGTGTTGCTGTACTGAGATCACTTCACTGCTGGATGTGCAGTTCCTGCATGGTTACTTGGTTTGCTCTCTGCATTTCACCGTCTTCACTTGCCCCACAGGTGGATTTGCTGGAGCTAAAAGTTATTAGCTTTTCATACCTCCCTTCTAATTTTTTGTTACAGTCTGAAATCTTGTAAATTAATATTCTCTCCCCTGCTTTGTTCTTTCTTCTTTTTATTTTTTTTGAAACAGAAGCAAACAAAGGAAAATAGCACCAGTGAAATCTTTATTTCAGTGTTTCAATTATTCATGACAGTGATTTCTGACTGACTTTCAATTATCTGACTTTCATTTATTATCTGAGTGACTGTGAATATGAACAATATCCCTAAAAAAATATTCAGGTCCAAGTATCGAAAGCCTTGCTTTTCCTGATTTCCTAGTATATGATCCCTGAACTTCAGCTTATGCTGGAGAAGAGGAACTGGGAAGATGATGGGTACTTAAAAATTGTGAATGGTAAAATGACTCTTAACTGAACACCAGCTTAGGATGAGAAATCAGAGTTGTCAGAAGAGAGAAACCTTTCTGTAAATGGTATCTGGGCTTGTCCGAGATATCTTACCAAAACCTGGACTTCCCTTCCACCACCAGACAAAGCCCCAGAGTGTGTTTGCACAGGGATGTGGTCATTGTAGATGTATAATTTTCTCCACAGCAGCCACCATTGCTCTGGCTTCCCCTGGCCACGAGGCAATGTAGAAGGACTGACTGTTGCCTGAATCACACAGCCATACCCAGATTGCTGCCAAAACAGCTCCCAGGACCCCGGCCCAGCCCTGGTAGTGTTGGTTCTGGGCCAGGCTGGGCTGTGTGAAGGAGTGGATGGCAGGCAGGAGTCACAGACAAACCCTCTGTGTGTTCTCTAGCAAGGGCTGTTCCTTTCAGCTGGTCTGGCACTGGCACAGGAGGTGCCTGGTGTGCCCCCTCCCCATCCCAGAGTAGTGCCAAGGACTCAGAGTACTGGCAAAGAGCAAGGCAGCTTTGATCCAAGGATCCTACTTGGCCAGATCTAATTGATTCAGAGTTGTCTAAGGGACTGTTGTCTTTTCAGTCCTCTTTAAAAAAAACGGGGATGGGTTTCATTTAGGTCTCACTTGTGACCTGAGCAGTTTATTATTGCCTCTGCCACTGGCCTTCAGCTGTGAATTGCACAATGCCAAGCACATGCAGGGCAGATTCATTTCCCTCTATCTCTTTCTATTAGCTAGCAGTGTAAGAGAGTCACCAGGGGCTTTTCTCTGTTAATTATAGGAGGTAAACAAGGGTTTTCTGCTAAGTTTTCAGAACAACAATGTATGACAGCCATTTCTCTGCTGTCTTCTAGGCTCACATGCTTGCCTATGTCTGGTGTGAGAAAATGGTCTGATGAGTCCCAGTGCTGACCAAGATGAGATTTCTCTGCTGAGAAATCAGACTGCTGCTAATTATTTGTGTGGGAAGGAAGGCTTGCTCCATTCCTGGGATGCAGCCAAACTTCAGTTAAAGTGGCCATAACAAGGGAAGATACTCTATGATGTAAACATTGTTGATGTGCAAAGCTTCTAGCAGTTCATTTAAAAAATAGTAAGGTTTAAAGAGAATATGAAAAAAGTGATAGACAAGAGACAAAATTCCTTTTAAAAGGTTCCTCAGAAAAGAGTTGCTGTTTTTCAGTCAGACCTTGCTGTAGATTATGCAGGAGGTGTGTGCAGAGAATGTAGTTTTGTCTTCTTATTTACAGATGATAAAGTAGCAACTTATTCAGATCCCCCACTGTTGTCCCTGCATAATACACAAAATTAAAAAACTTGACTTGAAAATTGCAACTCTGTGCATTAATTTTACCAGGGCTGTGAACAGCTCTCATATCAGGTTATGTAAACTTCCCCTCATCAAGTCAAGATGTCATTTGCAAAGATTCCAATAGCCATTTCTGGACATGTTCAAAACCACATTTCTAAAGATTATTTTATGTAATGGCCCTTAAAGATCAATTTACATTGAAATAAGTTGAAATTAAATTTCTGTTCTTGCATTATGAGCAGCTTTCAATTCCTTGGTGAATGATGCCATTTGACATTTCAATGTAAGATCTGATTGACTTGCAACCTCTTCATCTATTCTAGTGAAAGGCAGTTTATTGTAACTTACTGCGGATTAAAATATTTTTATTTCCATCATCTGAGCTAGAAGTATTTAAGCAGATTTCTAAGTCTGAATTCAACTTATTCAAAGTCTGGTCACCTGTGACAGTAAAAATAGCAGACACGTTGGTCTTTGGCATGGGTTCCCTGAATTATTAATATTTTCTTTCCTTGGTATGCAGACTGATTTCCATTGAGTCTGTGGATGGTGCTGAACATCTAAATCTTCTAATCTAATGCAAGGTAAATTGCTTTTCTCCAGAAGTTATACAAAAGGTACCTCTATAAATTGCAATTGTTTTGACCAAATAAGAAAAACCCACTAAAGTGACCAGATTTAGCAGAGAATAAAGGCACAAAGGTGAGATATCATAAAGTTACTCTATACATCACTGTTTGGATTTAAAAACTTGCTTCATACAAACAGATTATGGCAAAGAAAATTGTACTATAGCTAATTTATAGATGTTTATCATCTAAAAGAAGTTGTATATAAATGTCTTTGAGTGTGCCTTTGAAAAAGCAAGGCTTCCTCTCAGACTAGGATAATTCTGAAAATGCTGTGACACGTAAGATGTCGGGTTTCATACATCCTGGAAGACGTACTTGTGGCTCATCACCTTGAATTTCTGTTGAGATTATTAGTCATAACTAATCTCACATTTTATAGAATTGTTTCCTGATTCCTTTTCAACATTGAATAATTTGACCAAGTATAATGAATGGATCTTTTGGGATTCTTTATAACTGAACATAAAAGGAAATAGAAAAGTGTTTTGGCAACAGTCTCCTTGAAGTCAATTTATCCAGAGAAGAAAAATTTATTTGATAGCCATCTACTGCAAAATTACAAATTATTATAGAATTGCATAAGATGTCTGCCATACTGTTGAACTGTAATTGTCAGAAGAGAATTTCATTTAATCTTATTGAAGGGCACTTACAACTTATTTGATCTGAATTCTTTGATATTTTTATTGTAAGACTTTATGATTCATAATGTCATTCTTTAGTCCACATATAACTGCTTCCAGAAGCAGAGATGGCTGAAGAATGGCAATTTCGATTTGAGACATCTTTTGTAGTTTTTCTTTTTCTATTTCCATACCATTTTCCATTCATGCTTTCAAATATATTTTTGGAGCAGGGTTCACTCAAAGCACCTATTTTCCTACTCGAGATGGTCAGACATTTTATTCAGAGTCTCTTTTATTTTTTTTTTTCTGAAACTAGCCAGAAAAATCACCATAGCCCCAGAAACTATTTCATCAAAAACTTTAAATCAATACCTTCCTTTTAAACAGGTTGGCTTTAGCAAACCAGCATATTTCATTGAGGGAAAAAAGAAAAAAGCCTTCCAATGCAGCTCTGGAGATGTTGCAGCCAGTAACAGTTCAAAATACTGAGATCTTGACATTGATTAAAATAATTTAAAACCCACCAGGTTTTGTACTGGCTTATAAATACTGATACTAGTTGAACATTATTCAAATGTTGAATATGAGATCGAGCTGTGGCTCTTGGAGTCGACAACCACTGTTATGTTGGTAGATGCACTGAAACCAGGACTTTGTTTTACAAAGATTTCTACAAATATTTCAGAGAATATTTCTTGATCTTCCTATCAAGGCAGAAAAGCTCAGTAAACCTGAATGTGATCTCAGGAAGGTAGTCTGGAAAGTATTACTCATTTTGCTGAATTGTGCAAATAAATGGGATGAAGAAATAAATAGCTGCCTCAGAGATTCTTTTTAGTTGTTGCCTTTTTCTGTATTCATAGTGACAAAATATTATTTAAGACATTAAAATCCAGTAATTTACATTTTTATGCAGTCAATGTTGCTTGCTTAAAACTAAAACAATTAAAACCCAGCTTCTGAACCTATTTTGAAGAGATTGGTTTTGGCAGGTTCATTTCTGTTTATTTGTTACTCCAATCTAGAGACAAATTAGAACTATCCCAGCTAAAAAATAACTTCATCTATTTCTCTAAATGACTGTCTTGTAAATCAAACACATCAGGGATTCTTCATGATAACTTGTACGTGCCCAGTGCTGTGCAGACACTGCCAAACCCTCACCACTGTGAATTCCAGGGTAACGGTGCCTTTTTCTCCCCCAGAAATAACAGAGAGGGAAGAAAACCTCAGAAAAATCAGTGAACCGGCCATAAATGTGGCACAGACACTGAGAATTGCAGGCAAATGGTCTGAGCCACACAGTCATGTCACGCAAAATTTGCTTCACAGCTGGATAAGGTGAGGCTGCAGCAGACAGAGACCTCATGGGAGCAGGGGAAAGAGCAGGTGGAAAAGTTTCTCTGTGATGAAGGGCTGAACAAGGCCCCAGTCTGATCCTGTTGGACATTATGCTGTTCAAAGTCTCATCTGCCAGATTCAAAGGAAAGCCAAAGCCTCATCTACATATTAAAAATTGTTTAGCACTCTGACCAAGAGCTCGAAGCCTAACGTTGCTGTTCTGTATTTATGTGCCTGGTCTTGCTATGCTATGTGTGTGCACAGACTGAAGGAAAAGAAGCAAAACCCTTACTGGAGGGGGGGTTTGATATCTGCAGCACTCCCTAATGGCCCATTGCATCTGCTATCACTGTGCTGGGAAGAGAGGTTACTGTATTGCTAATGCTAATGTTGAAATTAAAATATTGGATGGGGACTCAGAAATTCTGAGTTAATTTTCTGGCTCTGTCAAAAAACAGTCTATGGGAGTTAGTTAAATCATTTAATCTCTGCGTCTCGCATCCTTATCAACTGACAATTTTGTATCTCACAGGGCTGTTATGAAATGCGATGCATTAATGTGAGTCGTTCCCATTCTGCAATGATGGTTTCCATGTACTTGGGGAGATTGAGGTTTTCTCTTTGCATGAAAGCAGGTGTTTGCTCATGAAGTGTTAGTCACAAAGCAGCAGTAAGGCAAAAATGCCTATCATTCAGCAAGCTGTGACTAATGTTGTTTCTACATCTGTATCTACAGTAATTCAGGTGGAAATGATTTTCCATTTAAAATGCATTGATTTTTATTTGTTGCAATAAATTTGGACACACAGACCCTTTGATACCAGAGCAAGGACTTAGACAGATAGATCTGTCTGGGCATATTTGTTCGGCTCAAGCAGGAATGAAGTCAGAAACCCCTCAAAATATTATCTAGAGGTGGCCATTAAGAGAGAGGCAAAGTGCATTTAAATTTGAAAGATACTTGTCAATGTCTGTATTTTAAGGTTTTGAGAAATGTGAACTGAAGGTGGCCCCTCCTGAATATGCAGCTGGACTTTCTATTTATTTGTTTGAAAATGCTGTCCTGAAGTCCTTGATATCAGAAACATTTATAAACACGTTTTGTAAGAGTGATCATAACACTAAAATAATGTGTTCTTTTGAGCTGTGCAACCTTGAAATCTCTTGATCTTGACTTGGGAGTAAAGCTTATTCCATGGCTCCTTTGACTTTCCCTCTATATTAAGTACCAAACAGAGCCAGAACCCCTGGCACTGTCAGGATGGTGTCCCTGCTCAGCACTCTTCAACACCAGTCCCAGATCCACCCTAAACCCTGTGGCACCCTGAGGTCCAACAGCAGCCCTGCATTTGTGATATGGTGTGATTCTGCCAGTGACCCCACACCCAAAAGTCCATCCGTAGTTGAGACAACATACGATCTGACAGTGATATGGGAGTAGAAATAGGTGCAGTTTATTTTGAACAGCAAGGACCAGACTGAAAAAGGAACAGTTTAGTGGAGGTTAATACCATGCTGCAAAAAACATTAATAAAGAAAAATAAGAAGCAGACTATGCAGCAATTTCTGACCAAAATAGAATAACCTCCAAAACAAATACTCTTCTCTTACTTTGTTCTCAAGCTTAGAGCTCCTGCAGTGTAATAATTACTTTGATGATTTCTGAAGGGGATTCTATTTTTCTCTAAAAATGTCTACAGCCCCATCAGATCTAATTATTCCTGGCTATTTCTTCAGCAGTTTTTTAAAGAGATTGAGTACAACAGCATTTATCTCTTCAAGAGAGAAAGGGAGAAAGAAGAAAAAAATTGTTAGGTACCTATCCTCCTGGAATATGGGCTTTTGCATTTCCAGATAAATGAATATATTTAACTAGGTCATAGTGACTAATAAGGAAAACCTTCTATTTCATTGCACTGACATAGATCATTTTTGGTCTCTTATTATCATTTAATATTTATTTTAATTAGTGTTAATTGCTGTGACAATTCTCATTTTAATAGATACTGGGATGATTAAGAAGGAAACCTTCCCAGAACCATGATGAACTAGAGCACTGAATCCCAACAATTCACCCTCCAGCAAACCAGTGCTGTGCAGCCCATGGGTGCTCAGCCTGCAGGTGCAGAGGAGCCAATGTAGAGATAATACTTCTCCCAAACTGGTTCAAGGCTTTTATTAATACTGTGACACTGCATTTAAGTGCACCATTTAGTGTGAGCCAAGTTTTCTTCTGAGCTGCCTTTGCAGCTTCTCAGTTGGCTACTCTCACCCCCAAGGAATGGTAGGATAAGTCTCACTTTATGCATGAGTGCCAGAGGACAGGGATCGGTTGCATTCTAAGTGAAGAAGCTGTAGCTCTTTAATGTAACCAGTAGCTTTGGGGTTGTTGGTGAGCTGACAGCATTTGTGCTGTGCTGGTGGAAGGCACAGTTCCAGCCCATGTTGAAGCTGCAATCTTCTCTGTGGTGCACGTTTGCAGAGCACTCAGGTAGATTAAGTCTCATCATGAAGTTGTGAGCAGCAGTTGGTATGTGACAAATCTCATTTCCACGTAGCCTGGGCATCCTTGCACCTCAGAGCAGCCTCCAGCCCTCAGCCCTGAGTGTGAATCCCCTCCCCCAGGCCCCAGGGACCAGCCAGAAGATGCAGCACGTCTGGACCAGCACAAAATGCTGATTTTTGTCAATAGAAACACAGCCAGGGCAAGGAGACACACTGAAAAGTTATAAACAGAGTGAAGGCGTCGACAATTCTCCAGAGAAGCCCTGGGACTTTCCTGGTTATCTTGCATGGGGAAAATGATCCAGCAGCTGCTCCTACTGCCAGATTGGCTCTACCTGCTGGCTGCATTCCTTGGGACCATCTATTGCCACGTGGACCCAGTAATAACCTCTTTATAAGGAAAAACAGCAACAGAAAGCTCTTTTCCTTTGTTTATTTTTTTATAAGCTATTAATATATGTTTGGTACAATAGACCAAAAATATTCACTATATCACGCAATTTTTTTTTTTTCAGGTATGCAGACATTCTCAGTTCTGAATTTTGGTGTGAACAAAATGGATTCTCTTCAATTCAAGTAAAACAACTGCGAAATTCTGTGGGGTTTTGTGGAAGTTTTGCAGAGAGCTTTATAACTTGTAACAATTAGTAAGGATCTTATGATTGATAGTGAATTCTGTAGCCAGAAGAGATTTAGTCACCCTTTAAACTACTTCTTTCAACAACATAAATATCTTTTCTACAACTTTTACAGGTATCTGTGCCATTGTACAATAACATTTGTGCTGTATTTATGTATCTTAATATTTCTTTACTATTAAATTAATTTGGTAGTGTTAAAAGCAGGCAGATGACAATTAATAACTGCTATTTATAAAAATATGCAACCAGCAATGCAGTAATTCTCTACTAAATTACTTTACTCAAATACATTAGCCTTTCACTAATTAAAAAGAAAGTCTTGTGTGATCAAAAGAAAAGTAAGACTTGTAGTCATATTAGTTTACCTTTAGTCTTACCTTAACAAAGCTGAGATATGAGCTTTCATTGCAATTTAGTCTTTTCTAAGGGAGACAATGAAGAAAAATAGGCTTTGTCTCATTGTTTTTTTACTATCTTTTCTCTCAATACAGATCAAGAAAATATATGCTACAATATGTCATTTCTTTTCTAGTTGCTCTCACAGCATTAAACACGGTAACAATTTCTACATTATTATGTCCAGACCTGGATCCTCTGGCCTTTCATTAATCAGAAATTGCATGCTAACAATTCATCTCTTCACCCTCACAATTTCTATCTTTTGCCTTGTCCTCATTAAAATAGAAATATGAAAAAGCAGATAGAGTTATATACCATTTATATTTTTACCATTCCCTGCTGCCTGGATTATGCTGTACGAGGAATATCCATGGTCCCTCTCCATCTCCCTCATGCTGCTCTGCTGAGTAGTTCAGATGGAATGAAGATCTACCTCCCAGCTCTGGGACACCTCTGCCAATAAATACCTAAAAGTAAAATATTAAAATGCTTCTTTAAAGAAAACTCTATAAGGTTTAATATTAATATTGAGGGTTTTTTCCTCTCTCAACAGCACCTTGCTGTGCTCAGCAAAGCTCCCACTAATGCTCATGGACATGCTTGTGAAGGTTTAATCATCTTATTTCCTCCTTATCTGACTCAGGGGTTGTTTTCACACAGCAGCAGTGCCTGGGAGCCCATGGCACATGTCCCAGCCTGTGCCCAGAGGGCAACAAAAGGCTCTCCCGGGGTGAGTCCACCTCTGCTGCAGCTGCCCATCTCCAGCCACAGTCTGTTCCCTTGCTCAGGGCCTCTCTGAGCTGCCAAGCTCTAAACAGCCCTAAAATCCTCTCCTTTAGGAGATGAGGAAAGGGGGCTATCAATGCCAGCTGAGTTTTTAGAGGCAGCTATATGAGCTGGTCTTGAACTCTTAAGCTGTGAGAACCTTATACCCATATCTTCCAGTGACATGGTACTTTAATGCATCCAGCTATTTCAGCATAGGGAAAGTACTGAAATTACTAAGAACATTATACAACACTTTATTTAGTCCAAAGGAAAGTTTTCTAGAGAACTTGGGTAAACAATCCACAGCTGAGAGCTGGACAAGCCAACCTAATAGATCTTTTCCATTTCTCACCTCAAAAACTCAGTGCAGTCTATTTTTTTATTGTTTTTTTTTATGTCAGTGATCAGTGGAGCATATCTGTGTGTGCTGGAAGAGAGATTGGCTATAACCATCTTGTACTTGCTTTGACAGGTACTTTGTCTTCTTATAAAAAACAAACTAAAAATTCGTAGTTAATAAGAGGCCTCAGATTTTTATAAGCAGTTTAATCAGGCTGTGACAGTACAAGGCACGTGGTTAAACACAGTCTTTCCTAAGCAAGGGCATGACTTGCTACTTTCAATGCATAATATCTTTTGCTGTTGGGCCTCTGAGTCTTCATTTATGTTTAATCTTTCAATTAAATTCCCTTCAGACATGTGAATTTTGCCAATGCTTATTGCTCCCACACAAAAATCTGGTTATATTATGTGATGTTTTCCTCAGATCTTCACTATTCTGCATGGCAATTCCAAACGTCTTTTTAATTTTTTCCTTCCTTTTGCTGGAAGGAAAAACTGTTTTTAACTGTGCTTTGTCTTTTGTCTTTCACCCTTGTCTCTTGGACAGCAAATCTCTGTCTGCAGAGAAGGAATCCTATCAAGCCTTCCCACAAAAGAAAGTCCCTGGCACAGCAGAGCGTTGTTTCCATTGCAAGTAGATGCTGTGCCCCTCTCCCAGGGGCCACCTAACCTGAGCACAAAGTGGGCACACAAGGCACTCAGCTGCTTGCTGGGGCTTCCTCTTTGCTTCACTGACATGATTAAAATTACTGTTTGGTTCATTCTTTTTCCATCTTGTGGTTTTTGAATGATTTTCTGTCCAGAGGAGATCAGGGGATTTTGTCAGAATTCTGATTAGGGACAATTCAGAGAAGAAGGAGAGGAAAACAAAAAAAAAACAGAGAAAACAAATGAGGTAACTAATGCAACCTGTTGAATAAATGAGGTACTAAACAAGGTCAGTGTGTTGATCTCACACACAGCTCAAAGTCATCCCTCAGCTCCTGCTTTTGATTCCAGTTGTGCAGGGACAAGGCTGGGGCATTGTCTGGGGTGAGCACAGCGGTGATGCACCTCCATCCCTACTGTGGGTGAAACAACCCTGGCCAGCTTTGTACTTTACTGTTTTCTGTATTTCATTTTGGGTAAGAGCCTAGGTTGGCAGGTTTAACACACTGCTTTTAAAGAGCTCCTAATTCAGAAGTGCTTTGTGCATTTCTGCAGCTTTCAGGAGCCATAAAAGAGAACAGTTATCCCTTCTTGGACACGGTCGTATTTTTTTCAGAGCTGGGTTTTGATGCCCACTTTTATTTGTCCTTTGAGCTCTGTCACTGAGCAGAGCCACTTGCAATTGGAAAACATCAAAGGATGGGTGGCTTTATGGGTCACATTTAAGCATATGGATAGCTTTGAAGTTAATACTTTATTGAAAAAAATGCTTAGTTGGTTGTTGCTTCACCACATCTTAATTACAGAAATTAACTCTGACCACTAATGAAATTTCTAACAAAAATAATGTGATCTTTGCTTCAAAGTGACTTTCACGCACAGAGTGGGCAGCCAGGGGACAAGGACTAATACAAGGATCCAGTGAGTTCACTTCTTTTGGCAACTTTTTCTGGTAGGAAAAGTGCTCAAAGAGCTCCTACATACCAGTCCTTATATACCTACACATTCAGGATCTCATCAGAATCATGAATGATCTGGTTCATTATATGCTAAAATAAGTCCAGCTAAACTACTGGAGGAGACAGGATTTCTTCCAAAAGGATCCAGTGAGTTCTTCACAATTTAATTTAAATTTAATTCAATTTAATGACTTGGTTAAACTTCAGAGTAGGTCTACACTGTAAGTGTAGAGAGCCTGTTAACTGACCTCATCCCAGAGACCTGGAGAGATAAAAGTTTTATTATCCTTCCCTGGTGGACTCCCAAGGGACTCGCTCAAAGTCTTGTTTTCACAACACACTCAGATATGAGTCTTGACCTAGAGGATAAAAATCTGTCTTGAATTCACAGGGGGATTTAACTGGAAGAGCTGGTACATTTCAACCCTAATTGTTTTCTAGTGAGGTGAATATAAGCAAATTCTGCTTTCAGACTGTTACTGAGGGAGACCTCCCTGTACAGAATAATTCATCCAAATTAGCCACTGCATCTGGTTTCAGTCACATAGCTCTCAATCACTGTTTTACAGATTAAAAGATCTCATCTAAGATTTAACACATTGATTCAATTACTTCGACTTGTGCTTCAAACACCATCAAAGTGTTGATTCTTTTCCCTTAATTCTTTTGAAAGGCTAATTCAGACTGACTCATTAACTAGAGATGACTGCAAATTTGGATAATGCGTTTAAGTGGAGAAGCTTGATCCATCTTGATTAAAAGACTTTTTGTAGCTAATGCTTAACCTCTGAAGTTCATAAACTGAGTGGCAGTAAATGAGTGTTTCATTCCCAAATGTTTAAGCATCCTCCCACTTCTTTTTGCCCCCAAAATCAAAAGGAGATGCTTCCTGAGCTGCAAAATGCAACATTTATGCTAATTCAATATAATTATAATTATTTCACAGTCACTGAAAAACCTATGTGCAAACAGTTACATAAATGCCATGAATAAATACACCAGTACACTGTTTGCTTCGCTAAGTAAATTAGTACATTAGAAGGATAAACTACTATGTTGCCTAATTAGCCGTTATCCAGGAAGGGCATTTCCATGAGCAGGAAGCCAGATGGGCAAAAACTGTCCTGGATCACTTGTCCTGAAAAAGCACCGCAAGAAAAACTGATTAGCACACATTTCTGATACCTTTTCTTGTATTTGGAACAGGCAGAGATGTGGAAAAAACAAACTTGGTGCATCACTTTGAGGCGTGGAAGGGGATTCTTTTGACTTCGTGCATCATCAGCATAAATTAAAGAATATATAAATAAAACCATACAGTTTGGAGTGCTGTATTCTGGGTCACAACCACGAGGATAAACAGCTTCTGAATATGTGGTTTGTGGTGTTAGGAATTGTAGAAATTGTGCTTGATTACAACAAAAAAGGATTACCATGTTCGGTGGGGTGCATCCAATAGAGTGCATTTTATAGAGTTCTTTTTACATGAAAATACTTGTTTACTGTAAAACAGGCTTCTGACTGTATGGATCACATGAGAAGTGGACAGTAGAACTGGGTAAAAAAAAAAATCAAATAATTAATGTATTAAAAGTTTACCATTTACAGGAGCTGTTTGCAAACTCAAATAGGTATCTTCAGACAGAAGGAAAATGAAAGCAGGCTATAGTCCAAAATCTTGTGGAGTATAATTCCCAGCAGCACATGATAGAGAATCACAAGGCAGAAATTTTCTCCTCTCTGGAGAATTTTCAAGTTCTCTGGAAATCCCAGGAGGGTTTTGAACACCCTTTCACATTGCTGACCCAGGCATCAAGTGAAGGAACCTTCTGCTCCTCCAACTTTGCCAAGTTGTCTGTAGGCAGGGGAAAGATCCACAGCTGCCAAGGGTTTGCACTGACCTGGTAGGGCCCTCTGCAAGGCTTTTTTCTTTGCTAAATCAGTGGTATAACTGTATTGGAAATGACAGGTTTCTCTGTGGACTTAAGACTGCTAAATGAGTCTCTGTGTGTGTGACTCTGTGTTTATCACAGCAGAATCGTCTGAGTGGAGTTTGGGAGACAGCAAAGCATCTCGATAGGAAGCTGACCCAGTGTTCACATACAAGCAGAAAAGAATGTGAGCTGTATGACATGCCAATGAATCAGCTATCCTAATGTCTTTTTGTAATAGGAAAGGTCTGGCTGACAAACGATACTCGCTCCCTGGCATGGATGCTTTGCTCCAGAAATTTTATTTCTTATTTATATCTCAACAGTTAATGCCTGAAAGAAAACAATATCCTTTCAATGTGAGTCATTGGGAAATAAAACTGTG
The DNA here is from genome assembly GCA_013390005.1 of Calyptomena viridis. Lineage (NCBI taxonomy): Eukaryota > Metazoa > Chordata > Aves > Passeriformes > Eurylaimidae > Calyptomena > Calyptomena viridis. Next base: position 489,319 of record WEIV01014167.1, on the reverse strand, counting down.
AGGGTAAGCTTGTGTTTTTGTTTAGACAGTCTTGTTTGCTCTTCAGCGCGTATAATTAAGTTTGAATACTTCATATTCAGGCTACATTGAAGTTGTTCTAAAAGTCATTTTCAGGTTGCAAGTCATTTCATCCCAGAGAAATAATTTAAATGTGCAGTCTGGCTTCTTTTCTTTGACTTAAGGGAGCAGAGGTTCAAACAGATTACATGTAAATGTCTGCATTTTGGACATTTAAAATGAAGGGAGGTGACACCCGCCTGCTTGATCTGGAAACAGATACTTGAGGGTCACCAGCTTCCATAGTCAAAATCCCAGGGTCTCCCAGGGTCACTTCCCTGGTAATCCCTGTACTAGCCTTTGAGTGGTCCTCCTTTTGTTCCCAGCACCTTGTCCAGCTCTCCAAAAATAAAGTAGCCCTAAACTGTAGCTGATATAAATCAACACAGCATCAGCGATTTCCATCAAAACCTGTGACAAGGATCTGGCTGTGAAATGCTTAAACTCAGAATCATTGAATCACAGAATATTCCGAGTTGGAAGGGACCCACAAGGGTTACAGAGTCCAACTCGTGACTGCATTGACAGACCAGTTCAGAGGAGCATCCCCATGTTCTGCCCCTCTATGCCATGGTTTACAGGAGGCATGATGACAGCAGGCTGTGCTTGCACAGCACTAGGAGACCAGAACTTTGCTCAGAGACTGTTCTGCGATGGAAAAAGGAGCTGATATTCATGCAGGGAATAAAAAATAAAGGCTTTAGCAGCAGCAAGGTCTCTCTGTGCCAGGCAGATAAAGAATTTCTCCCTGCCTTGCTTGTTGTGCTGCATCTCTGTGGGGCAAAGTGACAGTATAAAGAGACAGTATGAAACAGAGAGCTGCTGCTGTGGCCCCCAGCCACCCCATCTGATTCAGGGCTTTTTTTGGCAAAGTAGGTTACTAGATCTGCGTGTAATGAGAGCAGGGCTTGTAGTGTCACACATGGAAAAAAGACACGCCCTGACTGCCTGTGCCCCTCTGTGCTGCTAAACACATGACAAAATTTTCATGCCAGTGAACCTTCAGGCTCATCTAGACCCAAAATCTGAATTATAGAACCATAAAACGGTTTGGAGTGGAAGGAACCTTAAAGACCACCTCATTCCAACTCCCTGCCATGAGCAGGAACACCTTCCACTAGACCAGATTGCTCCAAACCCCATCCAATTTGGCCTTGAACACTTCCAAGAATGAAGCATCCACATCTTTTCTGGGCAATCTGTGACAGTCCCTCACCACTCTTACAGTAAAGAATTCCTTCCTTACAGCTAACCTAAACTTGCCCTATGCTATATATTTATGTGTGGCCTGATATGCATATAAAAGTATAATATATATGCATTAGAAATGTGCTTGTCCCTGTTACATCACTTGAGAGATGATACTTTCACACTTTAATCTCAATTTTTTTGCTTATTATGATATAGAACGTCCCCCACAGGTCTATAGAGAATTTTACAAATTCATGGCAAAATCGTCTTTCCAGCAAATTGTCTCCTGTCTAAAGATAAGATAAACAGATTTAGAAAGAAAAACAGTGGTAATCCAAGTCCAGGATTGTGCAAAGATTTGTCTGATTTCCAGACTCCCAGGTCAAGATGCCGTTCACTGGATTTTGTCACTGGAAGCCCCATGTTGGCAGCAGATGTCTGGAAAGTAGGGAGACAGCTTTTTATGGCTCTGGCTGTGCCCCCCCAAGCATTGCAGAGCCCCCAGCTGCAGACTGGTGCCTCGGGGGACATATCTGAAGGCAAACCTGTCAGCAGAGCATCTTCCTTTTCCTCTTCCTCTTATTTTCAGTCTTTGTTTTAGCAGAATTATTAATTCCTATTCCTGTTTATTGCCTTGTGCTTTCTTTGAGGAAATACTTACATCCCATCTCTGCAGTACCAGATGCAGCAGCAGTTGTGGGGGCTACCTGGGAGAAAGCAGCTCAACATGAGTGACATGGCACTGCCTCTTGGACGTGGCACCACTTGGTGTGGTAGCATTTATAGACGAAGTCTGGGCACTGCAGCAGTGGAGGAACAAACCAGTAAGGTGAAGTGTAGAGGATGGTAACAGGGCATTCAGGGCACTCTCCTCTAGAGCTCAAGCTGGGGTTGCAAAGATTTGGAGGATGTTCTAAAGCCATTTTCCAAAACTAATACTTACAAAAGGATTACAAGCCTGCGTGTGCTTCTGGCAAGCAGTAGTTTTGTAGTGGTTTCCAAGTCACAGCAAGCCATTTTTTTCCCCTGAATTGCCACTTTCAGCCATGGAGCTGGGGAAAAATGATTTCTCTGGTGACTCTGACAAACCTCACCACTGCTGGGTTCCCGTTCCCTGGACTTCATATGCACTGCTGGGCATAACCTGTAGGGAAAACCTCCAGTTCTGTTTTTCACTGCACAGATGTGTTAAGCCAGGGCCAGTTATTTCCCCCTTCAGTTTACTACATACCTTTAAATATAAGTCTTCTGAATCTTCAGTGTCAGCATCCTCAAGATTTAACTTTTCCCAATGCTAAGGACAGCCACTTTGCACAATGACTGCAGAAGTAATCCTGGGGTTATCTGTCATCTTTGGACCTAGTGCAGCATGTGTTCAGCAGATGTTTGTATCCCTAAATCAGCAATCTGCTGTTGAGATAGATAGCATCAGCATGAAGAAAAGGGACAGAATCTGATCTTGTGCAGATCAGTCATCCTGAATTTAAAAGATCCAGGCAGCTATTTGTTCAGAGGCAGGTTTGAATATGTGGTGATTTGCTTTACCAGGACTTTATACAACTCTATGGGAGGAACAGGATTAGTAGAGGGATGATTAGACTTGGCCAAAATGGCACTAAAACTTCCTTTTTTTTTAATTTTTTTTATTTTGCACATTCTTCTGTGTGTTTTGTGCCATATATATATCAAATTTTTACTCAGTCTGTAGGTTTGCAGCTACTGGCATGGAGTTTACTAAAATGTAAAAGGGCTTAATTATACCCTGTTTCGATTCAGTGGGAGTTTTGCCATTGATTTAAATGGGAACAGAGCTGTGAAAAAGGATTTGCATGCATTGATTTCATATGCTGCAAGGGAAGGTCGAATGTGTGAACTTGGAGAAGAAGGAAGGTTCAACGTCCTAACAATCACAGCATCTCCTTGAGATTGGATTTCTCCTGTGAGCAAACATATCATATAAATAGGGCGTATGGTTTGTTTTGGATCCACAAATATTGAGGAGAATTTTTGGCTACAAGGGTGTATGATTAATTTTGAATCCATAAATGTTAATGAGAATGTTTGGCTTAACTGTGGGAATTTTTTGGCTTTTCATTTCAGTGGTGATTTCCTTTTCATCTGGCAACATATTCCCTGACCTTGTTTTACAATAGCAACACTTAAAAAATATATCTGTCAATATCCATGTAGCTGAACTTAAAGATCTGGAGTCACTTAGGGTGGTATGATTTCCTACTTTGAAGGATGAACTGAAATATACAGAAAATTAGGGACATTAGAGACAGACACAGAACAAGAAACCAAAGCTGCCATTCTCACAGCTCTTGGTAGCACTTACTGTGGCACATGGGCCATGTGGTTAGCCAATAATCCTAAAACAGTATTCCTCAGCTCACTCTGCCATCCCAGGAACCACAAAATATCTGGTCATTTTGTTCTATCACTTCTGCTGTGGAAGTCCTGTGACCACCAAGATGCAATCTCAGATTGCCTTGCAGTAAGAAACCAGGGGACTGGGGCAATGTGTGATGTTTTAAGATTCCCTTAAAATCTGCTCAAAAACTGCAATTCCCAGTGGCTTATGTGTGGATGCAAGCAGGGTGATGGATCAAAGTTGTGCCAACCCTTTGGATGTCGATGAGTGCCACCCACACTGAATGTCTGCAAGGAACCATCATGTCACAGTTCCTTGCCCTTAGGTTGTGGTTCTTGTTTTGAAACAGATTGGCTAGAAGATGACTGTGACTACAACCAGTGTGACTTGGCTTCCCCAAGTTCTTTTACAACAAATAGCTCTAAAAACCAAGTTGAGACCACACCAGTGGCTAGAGAGGAATGGATGAGTATGATGACACCAATGACCTGACTCCTGATGTGGAGGAAACATGGGAGGAACTCCTCTTCATCCATCAATCCACATGAACCAGTCAGTGGAGTCCCACTGCTTAAATAGAGAGGGTCTCCGGACAGGACTTGCACAGATAAAATGATTTTAGAATGCTGACAACCTACTTATTTGTGGATACATATTCTGGGAATCCTGAAACTCTGCCAGCTCTTTGTCAAGCTTTTGGGAAACACACGCTGCTGGAGATAGCCTGCTGTGTTGTCTGACTTCATTTTCCAACTTATCAGGTACACAGTGTTTATTCTTCGCTGGTCTCTTTTGGCAAGTTTAACTTCGTTTGGTCTGGATTTTCTCCTGGCATTTTCAGTAGTCTTCTCTACATGCTCAAACAGCTATACCCTTTCCCAAAAGTCTCAATTTCCTGCTTTTGCTAAATTCCATATGATATATTCATACTTTCATTAATCAAGCCTGAGGAACACCCAGGGCCTTAATAAACTGAGTTCAAGTGTCTCTGAACCTGAGAAAGGTACTGCCACAGACCATGTCATAAAAGAAATTAAATTGATAAAGCTGATTACAAATTCAGACAGTCAGAATGAATAACTGTTATTCCAATTTGAAAAAAACATTGCTTTTCCTTTCATCAGCTTTCATTACATTTGACTAGAAATATAAACACAAAGGTGCATTTATACCTACTCAAATAGGGCCAAATCCCTATTTGCCATTCCTGGGTACACCCCAATATGTAGTTCATGGTACCTGGGCACTTCCCTCAAGTGATAAGAATAACCTTGATTTTTCTCCTGACCCCATTCTGGCCTCAGCTGTGTTAAGGCAGCTGCCTGGTTTGAGCAGGAGAGGATGTCACTGGAGTCAGGCAGCTTTCACAGAATTTTATGGAAGCAGGATTAGGCCATCAAACAGAGATAATGTGTGGCGTGTGTTAATTTCTTTGAAGGGTTACTCTTGCTTTAATTGGCAGCTGGGTCTTTATTTCTGAACTGCTGAGGATGTAATGACAAGGATAAACGCACCCCAGGACCTGACCACAGTTTTTGACTGTCTGGACTCCATATGAGCTCAAAATCATGTCCACATTTATGGAAAAAAGCTGTTGAAAATAGAGTATTAACATTGTCATTGTATGGACAAATGAATGGCCCTGTGGGGACAGGCTTCTGACAGCTTTATTTATAATTGTTCTCCAAGCAGCCTCCAGGATTTCTACACAGCTGTGTATGGAGTATAAGACACAAGTTATGCTGGGTCTCTTGTGGCAAATCAAATCCAATAAGAAACACGTTAAAATTTGAACCTACAATTTTCATACCCTGTTTGAACCCTGATGATGTTCTCTTCTGGGATTTTCTGGGTGACTTGTAATCTTTAATGCAGTACTCTGTAGCAGCAGAAGTTGCACATGAGCCACTGTACTTTTAAACTGATTCATGACATTGCCTGCAGCTCTGTGGCAATCGCTCACTGCGGGTAATTAAGATGTCCTGGAAGGAGCTGGAGAAGGATGCGTGGCAAATGGAAAGCAGAGAAAAATCAGAACAGGAGATTCACTGATCATAGCTGATGCTAAAGTATCTCTTTTTAATGGAACAATTTATTTTCTAGTTTATAGCAGTAGCTGCATAAATCAGTTGCTTGTACTTCCTTTTTTTTTAAGATTCACAGGGACAGGCAGATTCAGCCTGTGCAGGCAGGGTGATCACACTGACTCTGCCACTGATAATCCAGAATCATCTCTCTTTAACATCTCTGTTCCATTTTATTTCCATTTTCTGCCTTATCACTTCTCTTTCCATCCCTGGCAATGTTTTTAATTTTATTACTTAGCCTTCCTTCTAAAATTGCCAACTCTTCTGCTACAATAACCTGGCAGGGTTCGGAGTCAGGAACTTGCCACTCAATATGAAAAGAGATGAAAGAAATGGTTTTACCAGCAAAATCCCACAGCCATGTAAATGCTACAGCAGACAGTTGCTCTATAGCAACTAAATACCCATCTCAGAATGAATAAATGGGCTTTTCTAAGGTTAGGCCCTCTCCGATCTTCAGAGCATAAATGGAAGGTGAAATAATTGAGTGGTTCACTAGTAACACATAGGAAGACAAAGCAGGAGTTTCTATTTTGCATCCCAGTTCCTTGACAATATGTTTAAAAGCATCTGTGAAAAAGGCTGTAAATCAAATAGATATTCAGCGGACAGGACAAATTAGGAACAGATAGGAACAGACAGTTCCAGACTTAACCAAGCATGCAAAGCCCTCTGTTGATACAGAAATTAGAGATTTCCATAGTCATCTGAGCATTTCCCAAAGAGTATCTAAATGTTCCCTGAGGTTAATGTGAGAGCAGAAATTATCTATAATCATTATGATGTGGTGAATAGATAAATCAGAAAAACTTGTGGGATTTTTGAACTATTTAAGATATTGAGAGCTACACGCTAGGAATAAATGTAAAAAGACTTGTTTGTGAGGGCATTTGTACTCTGATGGAAAACTATAATGGAAAATAATTCCATTTGAGGGGCTGTTGTTTGAGGAGGGGGTTTTGAGTGTTTCTGGGTCTATTTGAATAAGGCTGTTAAATGAATTTTTGTGCACATCCTTGTGCCAGCCTTGCCAAAAGCCTGAGCTGAACACCTGGAGCCAATGAAGGGATTTTAAAGAATTCATTGAGCTTTTGGTCAAACCCAGGAATTGGGTTCATTCTGTTTTCATGGCTTTAATTCGGATCACTCGTAAACGATAATACAGAGATAACAAAACGCAGTTGTGGAACAAGTGTCAGTCCTGGTCTTCCCTACATGGCTGGTCCCAGGAGAAATTGATGGATTTTGTCATGGGAAAGTTACCTTTTGTGTCTTCTCTGTTGTCAAAGGACATTCCTACTCCAGAACGTACTGTCTTTAGTCCAGAAAATCTTTATTTAAAATGGGATAGTCAGATTGATGTTCTTTTAACACAGTGGCTGCTTTAATTAGCACTCTATAGGCAGTTCTTCAGGTGGGATAGGGTTATGCAGGGTGTGTATGGCAGTGATTGCCATTCATGTAGGCAAATAAGTCCAGATTTGCATGGTTTGAGATCAGAGGTAGCCTGGGAGTGACCCACAGTCCTGCATGGATTTTGCACTTTCTGCTGCACTCCCTGCCAGCACCCGAGCTGGTACCTAAAATAGTTATTTTGTAATTGAATTGGAGGTTTTTTCTTTTTTTTTTTTAGTATTTTCTTTTCAAACTTCTTTACAGACTTATCTGTACACAAATTCTCATTTACATTGGAGAAGCCCTCATCTGCTTTGAGCTTATCACAGTGTTCCTGTTCTTTATATTCATACATAGATTACTGCAAGTCCCTTAGGTTCTCCCACACCATAGTAATGGCATGGTGCTGATTTATGTTTGAACAGTAAAGGCAATTCACCAATTGACTAGAATGTTTCTTGTCATGAATATTTTAATGAGAGCTGCAGCCTTTGTATCTGGTGAAAGAATATAATTTTCAGATGTCTACTGCTGACAGATGACATAGTAGAACAGAGGCACGAGCTGTTCAAATAAACAAATGTCTAATAGACTGATCAGAAAATTACACTGTAGCTGCTTCGTTTCGTATTTCTTTGCTACCAGACATTTGCTGAGCTGATGACCTCATTGATAAGTAACACTTTGCTGTATTTGTAGATTTCTTTGAACAAAGATCAGGGAAATAAAATAATGAAGGGAAATATATTTACTACTAGCAGGAAATCTGAAGGAACAGTTTGGATGTTCTTCAAGAGCTGTGTTTCCCAGGGAAAAGGGCAAAGGTAGTGGGAGTGAAATGATCTGAGTATCCTTTGTAAATTCTTCTATTTGAACTGTCAAAATGGAGGAAATCTCTCAGAACTATTGCCTGACTTCAGTTATGTGGTGAAAGTCTTCAGAGTATATGGGCAGAGAAGTACCAGGAGTCAGCTAGATACCCTCTCTGGGGGATGAAGGAAACAGAGAGGGATCCTGAGGGACAAGGTTGCCTTCAAAGGGTGGTGTTTTTAGAGAGAGATGGCACAACCCCTCATCTGAACAAACTTGGCAGACACAAGCTGGACCAAAACTGATTTTTTGCATGTCCATATAAACAAGCTCCATGAGGACTTCACTGAGTTTTTGTGGAATATTAGGAATATAGGAATATTTCTGTCTTCCATTCATGTTTTTGTCACCAGACTCTGCTACAAGAGCCTGAGGGCACGAATAGCCTGCAATTTGCAATAGCCAGGATTTTTCTTTCCTCCTGGTTCCTGCTAAAGGAATTCCTACTCCTTCAAGGTTACAGTGGATGAAGAAGGACAACAGTAAAAGTGAGGAGGTAGATGGATAGCTATCATTATAAAGTGTTACCTTGTGAGAGTCACATAACACCTTTAGGAAAGGAGAGTCTGGGAGAGGAGAATAATTTCTTTAGTTTCAACTGAATGGTTGAGATTGATAGCAAAAGAAAAGATACTTACTGTCAGCAAGCAGAATACCTGTCCACTGCTGGGGATGTAAAGAGACCAGCAATCATATATAGACAATCAGGTAATTGTCATGATTATAACTGTAGGTCAATTTTGGCTATTGAAGATTCAAACTGATTGTCAAAGTGTGAAAGGCTCTATGTGTCATTATCACCCTCTGGATCTCAGCACAGTTCATTGCTGCACATCTTCTCTGCAGTGACCAAAAGTTTACTTGTGTATATTTGTTGTTAGCCATGCCAATAGGAATTATTTACATAAATCACAAAGAGGTTGAGCTTTAAAATGTTGAGGGAGGATGAAAAAAAGTAAAAGGAAATGAAAAAGGACTGATTTGCATATGAATGTATTTTTTATCAGTTTTCAGGATTATTGGATGACGCTATAAAAGATTAAAAATATCCTTACCCACTGAGTGAGAAATGTATTTTATTAATGCAGATAAACTTAATTGAAGCTAGATGTCAGGCATTTAAAAAATATTTCTATGGAGATTTTCTCACTCACTTTGAGAAGCCAAAATTCATTGTGCTTACAATTCACTTGATGTTCCTAAGGATAAAGAGGATGGGAGAAGTGTCCCAACAACCTCCTGCTCACTAGAGAGAGGGGGAGCACCACAGGTATGTCTTGACTGGAGGTTGTCTGGGTGCCTGGGCTTAATTTCTTGCTGTCTCAGAGTCTTGTATGATCTCTCTCTCTGTCTGAGTGTTAAGGTAAGGTGCTCTGATGACAGGTGGGAGCTAGAAAAAGATTAAATATGACTAGATATTCAGGTTTTGAAACATTATTGTAAAAAAGGCAGCAGTTTAGTGTTAGGTATAAAAAGAAGGCAGCTAGAGCAGGGCTTAATTTTTTTCCTTACCAAATCCCTTTCATCAGAACTGCTGGATTTCAGGGAAATATCTTCAAACTTTTTGAGCAGCCAGTGTTTTAGCCAAGAGATAGACAGGACAGAGACAGTAACCATCTGGTTACCACTGCGTTTATGGACATTGTCAGGTCATTGAGCTGTATTCCCCTCCTTCAGATTGTCTGTGAAAGTCAGTGTCAGCTGCCTTTCTCCTCATCTAGGTGGTGTATTCAGGTGAGGATCATGGTCCCAGGAGTTTGTTTAAATTAGGAGGAACCTAAATAGGTGCATTTAGGCCTGAAACCTGATAGCCAAACTTCCATTAAACAAGATTTTTGTCCTGAATTGGTGGACTTCCTCATGCAGTGGAAGATGAAAACTATTCTCTCTCCTCTGCAGGCTGCAGTGGGGGTCTCTATCGTGCCTTCATTAACTGGCTGCTTGAGCTGTACCACTGCTAACATCTTGTGGTGATTGAGGGCCTCAGTGTTCTCGTACATAGAGGGGCTTCATGGTGCCATGAGCTCCCTACGAACTCTGTCTCTTGACTAACCTGTTGTTCACAAGGGAAAGCATTTCACCCAAATCTCAGCACAGTGCTAGAAAAAGTCTCAGTGCCTGGGAGGCAGAGCAGCCCCTGGCATAACATAACACAGTGTACAAGCTGCACCTGCTCCAAATCAGGAGTTTTTCTATTACCTCTGTCAGTCAGACCCATTAAGGTAACTTTGAGAAGGGACAGCTGTGATTTTTCTCTAGACCACAAGATTTCATTTTACCCACATTGAGGTGAACTCTGCAGCATGTCGGCTTCCATACAGTTAGGGCTGAGAACAGCTTTCTGTTTCATGGCTGACACGATTAAGTGCTGGAAACTCTCGCACATTTGTTTATTCACAGCATCATGAGGTACTATGTCCTGTGAATAAGCCTGTTTGGGCTACAGTTCCCACTGTGGAAACAAGTCTTGCAAAGCAATGGAGAAAACTGAAAAAACTAGAAAAAAGTTAAACACACAAGGTCTTTCTCAGCCAGTAGGTTCCTGTCTCTCAGATTTGGGCCAGCTACACTGAGTGGTAAGGGAAAGTGTAAGACCTTGCTAGAGGTACCATGGAGCACTGGGAACTTTGGTGTGTGGTGTTAAACAGAACTGGGTGGTCCCTCCTGGGCTGGTGTATGCCCTTCTTGTGGGCTTACATTGCTCCTGCCAGAAGCAGCTCAGAGGAGCAAGGAGCCAGCATGCCTGTGTGCCAGGTATCACTGGGCCATGGGATCCTTGAGATATGGTTCCCAAAATTTAGAGGCTTAAATTTGAAAGGATGTAACTTTTTCTTTCCTAGTTTTCCAGATGTTTAATTTTTGTTAAAATTAGTACCTTGCAAGGGTATGAGATAGCTCTGGGCTCAACACACCAAATGGCTCATGATCCCATGGGTATCACTGCTCTCACAAATTTGTATCATAACCACCTTTGAGTTTATTTCATTTGCCCAGCTCGGAACTGAAGCTGCACCAAAACTTCTGAGCTTTCTTCACACATAAGCCCTTGTGAGATCAGGACTCATGTCAATAATATCAGTCAGTAGTAGGAAACTGAGCAATGGAGCATAGAACAACAACCATTGTGTTGCAGCACTCTCCAAATGCTTGCAACTGTTCCTTTTCTTTTTGCATGGAAAATGTTTCTCTGATTTGTGACAGTTGAAGCAATCAACAGCTTCAGCACTTAAAATCAGGCAGCTAAAATGGAAAATTGGGTGCAATTTGTAATCTGCACAATGTGCTGAGTCTTCTGCCAGAATACATTTTCCAGAGAACATTTATTTGGGTCACATCCCCCAACCTGGAACTCCTCAGGAAGGCTCAGCAGCTTTTATCCAGCATGACAAAACCATTTCTGCATTTAGGCAGAGAGGTGCTGCAGAGAGGACCTCCCCAGCGTCAGCAAGGCACTGTCAATCTTCACTTGTAATAAAGGTTGGAAGACAAAAAATAGACTGCAGAGTATTTCAGGAGAGACACCAAGACATCTGCATCCTCCCAGCATTGACAGAGCCCACTGCAAGTCAAAAAGGGGTTGTTCATCCTGGAAAAAAAGGCTTTTATCCAGTAATACTGTTTCTAATCAGTTTTCTCTCTCTGCTGTCATGTTGTATTGACTCCTTGCCAGCAGCTGAAGCAGGGTGGACTCTGCATGTATCACCTACCTGCATTGCTGCACCATTGCCAGCCTGTGACAAACTGCTTCCAGGACAGTTTTAAAGTGGCCACTTGCAGTAGGAATTGTATAGCAGAGCTGAAAATAATGAGAAACAGAAACTCCTGTTTTTCCATTAGAATCCTGCCAGATCTTTTTATTGCCTGTGGTGCTGAAGACAAAGAACATAGGTTAGAGTTTGTCAGGAAATGGGGGGAGTACATTTCAGGGAAGAACAAAGCCAGTCCACTTTTTTTTTCACTGCAAGGCAGATGAATGTTCAGTGGATTTCCACAGGAGCCCTTCTGTGCTGTGCTGTGCTTTTCAGCAAGGCACAACACAGCAATGCAATCCAGCCCTGCTGAACTGACAGTACACCTTGAAAAGCAACACAAATACTTTTTGATGATTAAATCGGTGTTTAATCATGCATTTGTTAAATCATACCCCACATTTTTCTTAGAATTTGCAGCTGTATTTGCATAGTGAGCACATCTGCAGGGATCTCTCCCACAACCAGGTAGTCATTCTTATCCTTCATTTCTAAAACACTCTGTGCTTTGGCCACATCACTGAGCCTAACCTTGCATTGTTCTTACAGATGAACTCACTGGTTTATGATATATGTCTGATCCCTCTATCCCTATGACAGTACTGCACCATCCCATTAGCTTGCAGTTCCTCTAGTTTCCTCCTGTACACAAAGCTGAATTCACAATTTGTAGCTAATACAGAGAATGCCTGTGTGCACCTGCTCTGTAGTCAAGTGAAGCTACCTCAGTAGAAAAATGAATGTTTCACAGTTACTTTAATGAGCACTCTAAGGTTAACTTGGCAGGTTATAACAGGTAGTAATTGTCTGCTGTTACATGGTGATAACAATGTGACCATAGTGTTATTATGGTAATAGCATCATAACATTATCTTAATATGGTTAGGTCAAATATGGTCTGTATTGCTTTACCTTATAGGTAATTTATTCATATGAATTACCATGGGAATTTTGCAGCTAAAGCAATCCTGAGAGAAGTTTATGAGGGCTCATATGTGACAAACATTTGCAACAGCTGAAAGAAAAACTTACCTCCTTGGCATAGGCATTAATTGATTCCTAGGAAAAAAAGTTGATCTAATGTTGGATGCAATCCAAGCTCTTTTCTTTTGGTCCTGTGAGGCCAAGGGGAGAGTGGGACCTCATTGCAGATAAGAGAGAAAAAGTGCTTCAAAGTCATTAGGAAAGACCCAAGAAATTGCACCCCGATACTTTTTTTAGTCCTGATCATATAATCCATTCCTAATTTGAGTTGTCACAGCTGTCCTCTCAGTTTCTGTTGAAAAGGCTTCCCCCCTCCTTCTACCATCAGTGGAGGCAGAAAGGACCATCTCCTTGCAGCAGAAATGCCTCTGGTACAGCTCTCTAGAATAAAGGTCCAATTAGCTGCACATAAGCTAAAGGAAAAAAAAGCTTTACAGTATGTGCCAACATAGTGGTAACTAATTGTATGTGACAGTGAATTAATTGTGTTGTGCCTTTAAGCAAGTACAGTACTTGAATGGAAATGGTGACTCCAGTTTTGCTCTTGACACAGTCTGTGGAGGAGAGAATTTAGCTGGAGAACTATGTCTGTAGTGGGTTGGGACCAGGCTGTCCGAGCCTGGACCACTCCAGGAGCACAGAGTCAGCTGCCATGACTCTGTCAGGGGCAGGAGCAGACCAAATAAATGTACTGCTATTTCTAGATTTTACTACAGGGAGTATCAAAAGTAAGATTTTGTTTTCTTTACCTAACATAAGCCTTTTTCTGATGTGTTTATGCCATGAAAATTCTCCAAAAGACTGTCATAGGTACTGACTAATAAACCTGTGAACATTAAGCCTTCTACTTACTCCCATGGGCAAAGCAAGATTCATGCTGCTCACCACAGGAGCGCTCTTTGGTCTGACTGATACCCTGGTGGGCCTGGGTGACAAATCCTGCTCCCCTAAAGGAGCCTCGGGTGACACTGTGGGGATAAAAGTGTTCTGGGCCCATTATGAATGAGCCCTGCACACTGCAAGAGGGATGATCAACCCAGAGAAATAGGGATATAAGAGAGGGTTTTGTAAGTGGCAGATTTTGTAGCTCCTGGCAGCACTTCTGCTGCTGTTCTTGCCTTGAAGCAAGGGAGCCCAGTATAGGAGACTTTTCTAGAGACTCAGGAAAAAATTATTTATCAAAGTCAACAAAAGTCCATGGATCAGTCACACTGATCTTGCACTATAGGCAGAAAGGATTGCAGATTGATTTTTTTTCTCCAGAAAGACTAAAAAAACCAAGTAGATGTGTAAAATCTGTAAAGCTAAGTTATGTGCCAATACAATGTCAAAATAAGCATTCAATCTTAAAAACATAAAAAATTTTACATATACATTTATTTTTGCTACAAATGATAAATCATATAATGAAATAAAGCAGAATATTGTACTTACAAGGTGTCAAATGTGGTTGGAAAGGTATTTGCTACAGTGTAGCCTTTAGTAATAAATGGTAGAAGGAAGCACATCACTCATAAACATTTCTTTGTAAATGGAGTACTTTCCTTTATGAAAAAATTACTGTGCCAAAATGGTCTATTCTTCACAGCAGGACACAAGCACTGCTCTGGAGAATGTTGGCCTTTCTGGAGAAAAAAAATCATATTTCAATATGGGAAACTCCCCTCTCATTCTGATAGCTCACCTCTGTCGGTATTTTCTTAGAAAAGGTTATAGAAAAATATTTCTGCTTGTCATCATAGTTACTTGAATGTCTCTTAGACTGCAAAATTCCCTAATCCTTAACAAAATCAATTATGTTTTATTTTCATTCTCCCTTTCTGAAATTATATCCTAAGGATTTGCTCCAGCTTTGTAAAGTTGAATCCAAACTAATAAAGACTCTTTTTTTACTTCTTTTTAAAAAAACTTCTAAGGGTTTATGCCAATGCACTTGGCAATTTTTACTTTCTGCTTTATTGCTATGTATTAATTCAGCAATTGCTGCAGCAATGTTACAATAAATGTATAGAAGTGGTTTTCCTATAAGAGGGTTCTTTAATCATTTTATTGAATAATTCTTGATAGATAATAATCACATATTCATGTGAGATAAATAAATTATGTATTATTATTAATTATAAAAATATAATGTAATGAAAATTCTTGTGATACGGCAGATGAAGGATAACTCTCCTCTTTGTGTTACAAAGCAGAGTGACTCTAAGTATGCACATTTATTTGTTTAGGGTGTGAGGACTCTCCAGCTGAGGTCATGGCTGTCTTATGCTGGTGTGCAAACACACAGAATGACAGTTTGGATGGGGACAGGAAGGAAAACCTGAGACGAGGCAGCAAAGTCAGTGAGGGGCTGGGGTCACCAGGAGGTGATGCAGCAGCTGTGGCTCTTGTGTCCTTCTCCAGAACTGTAGTGGTTAATTTGTGTCTGAATAGTCTTATTCTCCTGAATTTTGGCAGCATTAGATTTCATTTCTCTCCATATGAAAACACCATTTTATCAGCATATTTTAGATAAGAAACCCAGGGTGCCTTCAGGCTGCTGCAGTAGTCAAGGGCTCCCCTGTCCTTTCCACAGTACTCAGCCTCCTTCATGGCCATACAGGTGTGTGGGAAGCACCACTGCAAATACCTTTTTACATTGAAATGAGAAGCTATTTTAAAATTAGATTAGTATCATAAAAAGCATTATTGCTGCTTCTCATCTGTTCTACCTTTCCACTTACATTCTTTTTATTGCTGTTAAGCTTCTTACCATGCCAACGTCTTTTAGGCTCATGATTATAAGTATTTAAAAATATCCAGGCTGTACTGACTGATATCAAGTTGAAAATAATAGACTCTAATTTGAAAAATGAAAAGCAGCTAATGCATTATTTAGAGAAACATGTTGCTTACTGAAAAAAAAAGTAATTTGTTTTCCTTTATAGCAGAGTCTGGTCTTTTCCTGTTTTATTATCTATTTTACCTCTACATGGTACACTTTTGCCTCTATAAACATAGAATTTTTTTCAACAATTTAAAGCATCAAAAGATGGGCCTTTCATTTAGAAAAACATGAAATTGAAATGAGAATAGTGCCTGCTGATGCAGCTGACTGGTACCAAATCACATTGCTCAGCCTGACTGTTCTCCTGCTCTGTGAAAACACTGATGCTCTTTGTATTTGGGCAATTTCTCTTTTCTTAGAAAAAGCCTTATAACGTCCTGACAAGGCTTGGCACTTTCTGGAGTGTGCAGGTACCCTACAGTGCTCATTCTGTCTGGGAAGATAAGGCTGGATTTAAGGAGAGGTTTGGTACATCACTGACCTACCTCATTCTTGAATGCTTTTAAACCCCAAATAAACCCAGGCATGAAGGCAAGAGGAGCTGGCCAAAAGTCACAGTGGTTGCATAGAAACTTGTTGAAGTTGCAACAGTGTAAAATAAGTAGGAAGTACAAGTTAAGGTAACAATTCTTTGTTTGTTTTTCAAGGGTGTAAATGCCAGCCTCTACATTCCTCTTTCATAGCCATGCAAGGCCAAGCCAGAGTGCTGCTTTCCTTCTTTTCAGGCAGAACTGGGAGGAAAAATGTGGGAAATCGTCTCCTCCAGTGTCAGCTTGGCTTGCACATCAGGGCTGCCCCAGCACCAGTGTAGTCACCAACATCAACAAAATGCCTGGTGCAGTTGCTATTCCCACAGCAAGGAGCAGGGGGGAAGAATGGAACTTCCTAGGAGTTCCACTTCCACCATCACTTCTGTCATTGCTTTGCTCAGCGTTTATCAGATACAATCCTTGGGGAAGAAAGAGGAGTAAACCCCCTCCTCTAAATGCCACAGGCATCACAGCCCCTATGGTGTCCCTATGGGCTCCTGAATTGGACAGGGATCCAGCTGTCTGAAGGATTCCAGGGCTCTCCTGCATCTTCTGGGAGAAGCATCTGCCTCAGCTCCAAACCTCCAGTTCTTTGGTGCATGTTCTCAGAGAAGATTAATGTAAAAAGCAGGTGCAGCTGCCAGTGATAAATAGTACAATATGTTCAGATACAAATCTCAATCTCAATTATACTATTTTTAAGAGGTCTATTAGCAACGTAAGCACTCATGGAAATAGTCTTACATTTTACATGTGTCCCTGAATAGATCCCAGTGACTTTGTGCTGACATACATCTTTGCACCCAATCATGAAATTCAGTGCAGGATTTTTTTAATTTTAAATTAAATTAAGCTCATCTATTTCAGAGCAGGTTTCTTTTATGACACTAGTTCATTTAAATCCAGATCCCAAAGCAAAACAAGAATTTTTTTATTTATTATTAGAAACCCAAAAGGAGGCTCAAGAAGATCCACAGTGTTAAAAAGTTGTAGTTTTAGAGTTCTGCAGAGAGAATCAATAAGCAGGCTCCAGCATGAAAAGCAACAAATACTCACAGTATTTCATTTCAATTAAGTACTCAGACAAAACATATCTAATTTCTTTCTACACTGCAGACTATTTTCTCCCAAAGCATTGGCTTTGCTAAAATCATTGACATCCATTTGGAAATTCTTTATTAATTAGCATGATCTGACAAGCCTGACCTGAAAAATACAATATAGTAAAACAAATATTCCTTAGCTGGGCCTGCGACTTGATCTTGCAGCTGCTATTAGATTTGTATTGAATTCAGAGGAAATGAAAGTGGACATTGTCCCTTAATGGGCACTTATGGTGAATGTGCACAATTAAACAGCAAGGCGTAACCTCTCCCATGCATGTAGACAATATTTAACCTGTTAACATTACAAAAACCTTGAAGGCTGCTCATACTGAGGCAGATGTGCAGCTCCATCTCCTTCCCTGGAAATGCAGACAGTTCCTTCACCTATTGCTGAGCAGGACAGGCATGCTAAAATATTTGATGCATTTACACTTCTACAAGAATTCTATTATTTTCTCTCATTGAAACTGTATCTGAAATGTTTCAGGTGACACAAAATATTTGGAAAAACAGTAATAGACATAAAGATGGGATTGTAAAACTAATGTTAGATGAGGCTGGCTCTGGGTCATGTAATAATATATCATTAGCCATCCCAACTGACATAAATGAGAGAATGAAAAAGCTATTTCTCTGTAATAGTTGAAAGAGGAGAAAATACCAGCTTTTTGCAGAGCTTTTGTACCTTAAGGCAAATCATATTTTTAATCATCTTCCTTGGATTTGATATTAGTTTTTTCCCCATTACATTGCTTAATAAAAACAAGGTGCATGTGTCACTGAGCAGCACTCTTCCAAAATGCTTTTGTGTCAAATGAATTAATAGGTTTTTAGGTTCCCATCTTGTACCTTCACAAGCAGTGACTTCCCTGAAAATTAAATGGAGATGAACAAGCAAACTAGGAAATCCTGACTGAGTTGGGCAAGAAGCTGAAAAACAGAAGTTCATTTAAAGCTTAGAAAAGGCCAAAGGCTTGGGGAAACTGGAAGGTGAAATTAATTCCCAAGCTGCTGTGGCAGTTTGAAAACAATTACTGAGAACTGTCTCAAAAGGGCTTTTCAAAGTGCCTGTGTTAGCAGTGGTTCCACACGCAGGGCCAGGCAGAACTATGTGAAAATGACGTACACAACCAGGAAAATCAATGACCACAAAAAAAATGAATGACATTTCTTAGTAATGCTAACAGAAGATTGCAAGAGAGAGTTAGGTAATTTTCTTCATTTGGTTTTCAGTATTTGTCTCCAGCTGACTCCCAATAGAGAGTAAACTAATGCAGTACATAAATACAGGTAAGAATGGGAAGAGAAATGTAGAGTAGAGGAACTGGTTCTGTCAGCTATTAGAGCATATCAAAATATTTTGATACAAAATAAAAATTTTAATGCTGGGGTCCATCTAAAAAAAGCAGATTTTTCAATGTATTCAATTTCCTTTTATTTTGATGTTTGTTTGGGGTTTTTTTGGTCAGACCATTTCCCATTCAGAATAACCCAATTCATAGCAACTCAAATCATCTTACAGAGCTATATCAAATCATTGAAACCTCCATGTTTGTGAAACACATTTCAAAAATAACGTTTCAATAAGTTTTTTGGTTCTGGATGTTATGACTTAGAATAGCTGAATAGTGATATAGTGAAACTAATGTTTTTAATCAAATATTCTGCTATGAGTCCAGATTTTATAATCCTGAAGCTTTCATTAGAATGGATATTCTCAGTTGCTTCCAGTTCTGCTGTTCCAATCACATGCTCTCTGTTCAATATTTGCATTTAATTCCATTGCAGTTCTGGCTCCATTAGTTTCTGATTTCAATTTCTTCCAAACCTTTTCCAGTCCTTCAAAATATTCCTTTTGATATTTCATTCATCTCATGGTTCCTGAGTATCCATGCCGTGGTGAGATGACAATGTCACAAAATGAATTCAGAACATCTTTATCCTTGCAAAAGCAGATGTCAGCTCTTCCTGTTTTCCTGCTTATGACTGGGAAGATCCACTGAACTGAAAATACAAAACCAAAGCAGTGGAAGCTGTGGGCTGACCACAGTGACTGGTGGTGGCTGCAAGGGAGGAATCACATCTTTAGAAGTCAATAAATGTCATTAAGGGTCTTTTGTTCTTATTTGTGTGACAGTTAAATGTATGATCCCCCTGAGTGTGTGGAAACAGGATCAATGATGAACTTCAATCCACACAATCATTTCTTATGTGAGACATAACCTTGGCTATTAGCTCCTAGATCAATCAATAACCTATTATCTCATGAGCTAAGAAATAAATACTGCCTCAGGCCACTATTAATTAGAAGAGCCAGGGAGGTATAGACCAGAAGATGTGTGGTGGTGTTGTTCCTGATCATTTGAAGCACAAAATGAAGCTGAACTGATTGGACTTGGTTTAGATTTTTTGTTAGTTAGTGAGCTTTTTTCACCTCTTTTTTGGTGTGCTTGGTTGGGGGTTTTGGGGAGCAGGCAAAATGGGTCTTTTTCTGATACATTGCTACCTTTAAAAAGACCAAAATTTTGACAGTGCAGAATTGGTTGACTTGACTTGAACCAATTAGGTCTCTGATATCTTCATGACAAATGTGAAGGAAATACATCTTTCTGAAAATGATGGTTTAGTGTGTGGATTCAGGAGTTACATTTTCAACACAGAAAAGGACTTTTGTGTCCTTGAAAGACTAGTGAGAATCATTGACAGTTGAGGATTGACTGTTGTATAAGAAGGCCAAATGTTAATGTTTATCAAGCCTTCTTGCTATGGTCAGATCCTTGATTCTAACATGAAGGATTACAAAAGGCTTGTTGAAAAGCCAGGATAAAAAGCTAATATGTTCGAAGATAAGCTGATAATGAAATTTAACCCCTGTGCATATTTCCAAAAGGAAAGTTACAACAGAGTTTTGTCACTACAGAGAAAAGCAAAGCAGAGCAAAATGTGAATGCCACAGGTTATTTCAGGGTTTAACCCCAGCTGGGAATTAAGTGCCACTCACTCACACCCTCCCCACCAGTGCAATGGAGAGGAGATTAGGGCCAAAAAAAAAACCAACTTGGGTTGAGCTAAGAACAGTTTGATAATTGAAACAAAATATTATACTAACAGTAATAATAATTATAATAAAAATGAAAGAGAGATAAAACTCCAGAAAAATTATGCAAATACAGTTGCTCACCACCCACCGACTGATGCCCAGCCCATCCCTGAGCCCATTCTGGGTAACTCCCCCCAGTTTATGTACTGGGCATGATGTTCCATGGTATGGAATATCCCTGTGACCAGTTGAAGTCAGCTGTCCTGGCTGTGCTCCCTCCCAGCTTTTTGTGCACCAGCTCACTGGCAGAGCATGAAACTCTGAAGGGTCCTTGACCAGGGTAAGCACTGCTGAGAAACTACCAAGCCATCTGGAGGTTATAAATGTAATTCTCGTACTGAATCCAAACACAGCACCATACCAGCTACTAAGAAGTAGATTAACTCTATCCCAGCCAAAATCAGGACACCATTCCAAACAATCACAATGAAAACATGAACAGAAGTGCAGTCAGCCCACTCTTCCAATAATAAAAAGATAGATCAGTGCTTGCAAAAAGAGATTCCTGATAATTAATAGAAGACAATATGTTCTATTGCTATTCCTGTTTTCATATCAATAAAATCAGAAAGCAGTAGTGTTGTTCCAGTATAAAGTACCCAGTTTGTTGCACTCATCCTTAAGCCATTCAGTTTCTCCAGAACATGAACTCCTTGCCTCCCACTCTGTATTTTGCTGCTCTTCTCTGTTACATTGACCACTGTGAATTCGTCACATATTCGTCATATACATGAGCAGTTGCAGCAGGATGTGATCTGATGTAAACAAAGCAAAAAAAGTTGGCTAATTCACCTTTGCTTGCTATGTTTACCAAAACCAGTGACCACTGCAACAACTAAATGAATTGAAGATACAGCATTTGTATATGTGCTACACATTTACAGATCTTTGTCAATGGTTAGGAAAAGACTGAAGTGGCACAGCTTTTGGTTGCTTTTCTAAACATTTTCTCTTGAACATGATTTATGGGGCAGTTGTTGCAAGATGAAGCCTGGAGAAAACACATTACTCACAGAAATCAAGAACAATTCTTTGAACAAAACCTCCCCATCTATGACAAAACCAGGACCTGAGTCCCCTGCCACTAATCATAGAGAGCTGGGCTGACAATGTGACTGGTGCAGGGACAAGGCACTTACACATCCTTTTACAGGCTTCTGTCCAGTAGTGTGTACAGTAGGGCTTTCTATACTTGCAAATTTGCACACCAATTTCTAAGGTGGCTCATCAAAACCAGTAATTTTGAACTACTCTCATGAGTAGGTTGTTGTAATAGGTTGTTGAGTTTATACAATTAAGTTATTTTTGGTGTCACCTACAGATATAGGAATATCTGAGGACACATTTGGATGTTCCTGACTTTTGCACACC
Organism: Calyptomena viridis; assembly: GCA_013390005.1. Classification (NCBI taxonomy): domain Eukaryota; kingdom Metazoa; phylum Chordata; class Aves; order Passeriformes; family Eurylaimidae; genus Calyptomena; species Calyptomena viridis. The sequence goes on along the minus strand of WEIV01014167.1, from coordinate 467,678 downwards.
TTTCCCTAAAGTTAACTTTTAGGTCTCATAAACAGTACTAAATTCTTTATATGTAGATTCTTCCTATTTCTTTAAGCCCTATATCAAGGGCAAGTGTAAAGTAAAGTAAAATGATTTTATTCCTTTTTTAATCTATAGAGTCAAGGTACAATTACTGCAAACTTTGCTCAATGTGCACTAGCTAATAAAGATTAAGTTTATTACAGCACTGCACATTTTCTGAATCAGAAAGTGTTCCCTCATGCTCATGAAGGTCGAATTTTTTCAGGATCTGGCTGGGAACAACACTGATGAGGTTGACCCACACCAAGAGCCACCAGGACACCTGTTCCTGGCTTGTCTGGGTGCCCAATTCCCACAGTGTCAAAAAAGGTAGGAGACTCTGGCAGACGCTGTTTAAACACGAGTGTTTACACAGTCTTTGAGAAATAGGTATCCATTTATAAACATTGGCAGTCCCACTAACGACAGTATTTGGGCTTAGGGTTGAAATAAATTCCACCGAGGCCCCAGAGTTTAATATTGTCTGTGCCCTACAGACTTAGAGCTGGTCAATAAGCAGCCCTGGACATGGTGACTTGGTAGATTTTAGGCTACCTGAATATGACTCCTTTATTATTTTTCAGTTACTTTGAATCTCTGAGCATTATCCTTTTGAAAAAAATCCAGCTTGGATTTTCTAGTGCATGTATTTTCAGGAATTGAATTATTTGGAGACCAAACATAGTTTTAATTTAAAGAAGGAAGATCTGGCCTGACATAACTGACACTGGTGAATTCAGGAGAGCCAGAGCTGTTGCACTGTTATTCTTGATGTTTTCTCTTTATTCTTAATCCTTTCATTCTGTTTACCAGGCTTGTGGCAAATGAAGTCTGTTGTTTTGCTGTCAAAAGGTTTTCTTAAAAAAGCTGGTAGCATGAAAGCAATTCAAATAGTAACTGCAGACTTTTGAGTCACCTATTAACTCAGTGAGGACTGAAGCTATGAAATATTTTCTTTGACATATGTTTTTTTACTGTATAATCACCTGGGGGTTGCTCTCCAAGACAGAAAAGTCAAACTTATGACATTTATCCACAAAGCAAAAGGAAAACGTGCTCATTTATTTGCAGTTACACATTCATGACGATGAGCCAATCGTGCCAACCAGTAAGGAAATCATATTCAATTTGATATGTGTAATCTGCATGATGTGGAAATCCTTTGTGAGTATCCCTGGCCTTGAATACAGGCTCAGCCTTCAATATTACTTGCATTAGTCCCAGCATTCCTGCAGGCAGGGGTGGCCCAGGCAGAAGCCTAAAGAAATCAGAACAAGGTTAATTCTGCTTTTCAAGCCTGTTCCTGTGAAAGGCACAAGGCTGCTCAATAGAAGTCCTGCTTTTAACTCCTGAGGCTTCATCCATCTATGCTGTGTGTAAGAGCAACACAGGCAGAGGTTTGGGATGAAGCAGGACCAGCTCTGGGGAGCTCAGCATGAAGCATGGCTCTTCATGGAACAGGAATATCCCCTGCAGGTCAGGGAAGCATTTTCACTACTGAGAGATTGACTTCAGGGCAAAAGTAGGGAAGGATTTGATTTGGTAGGCAGTGGGATGGGACTGTGTCCCCTCAGCCACCACATTCTTCTCTGAAAAGAGACTATCAGTGCTGATGACAAAAATTTTATCACAGCTGTGTATTTTCTGTTCCTTTCCATTATGTATTATGAAGCTGATGGACTTATACCTCTGTATTTGGCACATAACACTTCTTAGGTCCCCAAAGGTCTTGCTCACAGCAATACTATCAATATTAATAGCAAACAATCACATTCTTGTCTGTTAAAAGCAGGAAGTTCCTTCATGCTTTTTTAGGGATTGCCGAGCACTAATTAGCTTTTATATAATACCAGTTAAATGCTCCAGACTCCATTGTAAAGGGTAGCTGTTGCACAGTGAATAACACTGCAAACTTTTGGCCAGAGATAAGCAAGGTAAACTCCCACTCAATGAAAAGTGTTACATGATGTACAGTAACATTTCAGTTGGAAGCCCTCAAACAGAAAATTCCATAGCACTCATATCTCTTCAACAAAATGTACTTTTCAGTACTCAGGAATTTCACAGTGGATACATAAATCTAAGCAACCTTTAAATTCCTTCTTCCTGTACTCATGTGGGTGTGAAAAGTCAGAATGGGAATTTCTTTTGCAATCATGTCAAGTGAGGAAGGGAAGTTGATACATATTTATATGCATACACATGCATAAACACCATTTAGCTGTTTCAATTTGCACTTCAGTAAAAAATTCTCTGACTATGAAAATTTTGTTTTCACTGCCTCAGAATGAAATCTGTCTTAGGAAAATCAGCAATCTGTAGGAAATCATCTATTTGCCATTTATCTTTGAAGGCTCCTCAGTGCCATTATAGACCTGATCTCAGTCTTTTCCTTTAAACACCCAAACCAGCAACTCAGAACCCTTGCTACTGGTGAAGTAGTCAATGCTTTTCCTGCTGTCTTCAGCACCCTCCTTCCCACTTAACACCTCATTTCTTTTATTATCCTAATAAAAGAGCTGCAGGATTTCTACTAAGTGCTACCAAGTCCTCAGTGCTTCTCTTCTATCTATTCCTGTATCTGTACCTGTGCTTTAATCCAAGGAGTTAGGTGACCTGCCATTGATCAGAACAATGTAATTGGCTCTTCTGGTCTGCTTGGCATCATTTGCCTTCCTAGTTAGCAATGAAAGAAAATCCCCAGGGTCTGCAGCTCCTCACTCACACATGAAGCACACCAGGTGCATGAACTCTGAAGACGGCCACCTGGGGATGCTCCACTTGAGATGTTCCCCGAGAGCCATAATCCTGAATGCAAAATATCCTGAGGCAAGTCTGCAATACCTTCTGCCCCTGAGGATGGGAAGATTTTAGAGATGGGATGAAGTAAAAGTTTGGCTTGACTCCACTTGAGGTCAAGCAACGAAGGGAGTGAAAGAGAATAATTGTTTATATTGTGAGTCACAGGTGCTACACATCTGGTGATTAAACATAAAGAACTGGATCTGGTAATTTATGAGTATATGTTTGACCTTTCTGCTGAAATCCAAATGGTTCATGTGACTTGAACATGCAAAGTGGTTCTGATGATCTGGCAAGCATCAGATGGATAAAAACAAGAGAGCAGCACATGCTTGAGCAAACGTTGCATTACCCAGATGTGAGTTAGACAAGACTGAAGCACACGCTCATGGGCCTAAGGAAAAATACACAAAATCAGGTATTACCTGGTGCCTATTAAGGACAGGCAAATCACACAAGAAACTGGGAACATCAGCTTCTTCCCCACCTGTCTGTACCGGGAGCTCTCAGGCAGGCTGCCAAGTGAGTGACAGCTGCTGGAGGACTCACATCATAATACATAAATATCAGAACTTTTTGAAATTATAAATGACATTTCATAACTCCAAAGGTGTTACTCTCAGTGTTCTGGGAGCACTACATTGGCAGACAAAGGATTGACCACAAGACAGCATGACTGCATTACATCCATTTTATACCACTAAAAAAAAATCCCAGCCAGCCACTGAAGTCCAGTTTCTGTACCTCTGAAACACCAGTGTCACTAGCCTGAAAGTTGTTATGAATCAGATCATCTGTGAGAGGGAACTGAAATTGAGGGAAATGTGATTGAGAACTGAAAACTCTTTAGAGACATTTTATTTGATGCCCAAAAAGCTAAAAATTCACAGTGAGGATGAAAAAGTGTGTAACTTCAACAAAAGCAAGCTGAGATCATAGAGGAAGTTAGAAAAAAAGCAGCAGTGAAGCTGTAACAGATGGAAAGCAGGCGACTGTGAAAATTGTTAGTATATATTAACAACTAGGAGCTATCTATGAGACAAGAGAGGCTAAATGACACTAGCAGGAAGTTTGAGCAGCTGAGCTATAGGAACTGATAAAAGTGACAGATATCTTGGCAATGGTACGTTATTGCATGAAGTGGGGAGAGGTGTCAGTGGTGATGCAGTGAAGATGAAGCTGAGCTGGCAAGAGAACCTTCAGGTCCTGCCTCTCATCCCAGGCTGGTTTCTGGGTTTTACCTGACAGCTTGTGTGTAAACTGTGTGTAAACTGTGTGTCCAGCCCCAAGTGCACTCTTCCCTGAGTGCTGTACTGGTTGCTAAGCCACCCAGCTGTGCCTCCTCAAAAATCTGTTCTGGGAATCTCTTCTGCCCTTTGGGTCCATGACTTTCTCTTCACTCCTATGAATGTTTATTTCCTTCAGTCCATGGCAGCAAAGTGTTGATGTGATGAACAACTGCCTGCTTCCAGAGAACTTAATGTCTGGCTTGGGAGGTAGGGTTTGGGTTGAAACCGAGGGAGGAGAAGCTGTGAAGGACCTGTCCCACTTCACATGCCACTGCACCACGTGAGTCACAAAGGATGGATGCTGATGCCATCTCTTGCCCTTGCAGCTACGCTTTAAAATAAAGCAAATGCTGTTGTTGCATCTTGGGCATGATTTGAACTGGGGTTAGGTTGCAGCCAGGCTTGTAGCTACTCAAATTGATGTGCAGCATGAAAGCAAAGGAAGAGCTGGGGACTGGGGGCAGAGAGGCTCTGTCATATCCAGCTGCTGGGGCATCAGTCCTGAGCAGTCAGCTCAGTCTTGTCTGGACTCAGTTGCATTTCCTGTCATTGTAGATGTGACCAGTGTATCAAGGCTGCAATACTATAATGCCTGTCAGTGGTTTTAACAAGTGAGATAAATCTCATTTTGACTGCACAGCTAAATGTATGCATATTATGTGCGTGTGGGTGTAGCTGTAGAAAAGCATGAACATACGAAGAGAAAAATCGTGTGTAGATATATATATACACACACACTCAGAATCATTATAGTCTCTTTTTTGATCAGTAAAGAAAGGACACACATACAAAGACTGGGAATTTAAGTAAATTAAGTCTTTAGGCAGTATGCAATAAAACCAAGAAGAGGAGAAACCAGAATCTGGAAGGAAAAACACAAAATAATTAAACATCCATTATGAAGTTGTGGAAGCTGGCTCTATTCATTAAACACATATGGCTGGCACTGATCCAGCAGCACAGGCATAGACAGAGGATATGCAAACTTGGTTTAAGCAGAGACAGTAAACACAGAAAACCACTGTCCAAGGGGCACCCTAGTCCTGTCAGCAGTCCCAAGGTTAGTGACATTTTCTGTTTTAAGCATTGAGGGAATCTCATAGGAGAGAGCATAATCAGTGAAAGTGTAAACCCTCCAGAAAATTAAAGTTTGGTCCTTCTGTCCTACTAGGGCAGAGATCTCATTGGGAAATCTTTTTCTTCCAATTTAAGTTAGTCAAAGTGAAGCAACATTGTTAAAAATCACCATGGAAAAAAATTATTTCCAATTTGAAAAGATGCATCATTGGTTCAACAGAGAGAGCTAACTCAATTTCTGCCTTGGTTCCAAAGTCCTTCTTGGAGGTCTGGCTGCCCAAGAGTGCAACACTTTGCTCTGCTGCAGCTGTGTCTGACAGCATGGCTGGTGGTGCTCAGCCATCTTCTCCTTAAAGCACAACCACATTCAGACTCCTAAGAGAAGTTTAACTCATTAATTCAGTGTTTATTTTTTGACTATTTAACAGTGGTCTTCATTAAAGGCACCTTCAGGACATCCTTAGGACTCCGGGTGATCTGGAAGCTTCTGGCTCTCCTCCCTTCCTGGATACCTGCAGCAGCACCAGGATTTGCTATTTACCATTCAGAAAGAAGACCTGCCCATGCAAATAGTGCATAAAATGATAAAAGATTCAGTAAGCTTTCAGAAACAGAACATTATTCATCTGCTCAGAAACATCTGGATGTTTCAGGAGTCCTCCTAAATTTATGGAGTCTACTCAACAAACTCAAGTTTTTACTCAGGGGTAAATAAGCCATTCTAGGGGCTTTGCCAGGCATCTTCTCTCCCTCTCCTGTCTCTGTACACTATGAATAATGCATCTTCACAGAGCACAAGCCAGCAGCATTAGCCCCTTGTTTTCTTTAGTGTATTTTTAGGAGCTCCTGCTCTCTGCTCCCTGTTACAGAGGAGGCAATGCAGTGTTCCAGCCAAATGGGCTACAGCCCACATCTGCTCTGCACTGGAGAAGGGACCCCGGTCCTGCAGGCAAGAACCCTGGGCTGCCAAAAATAGCTTATCTGTGCCGGATGCTGAGGGGCTGCTGCCGGCTACGTGAGGTTGGCCATGGAGAGACAGTGCTGGAGTCTGAAATGTAGGACACTGGCCGGGAAGGAAGTTTTTCTTATTTAAAACTGCTGTAGTCAAGAGAGAAACTGAAATCACAGCTCATCTGAGAAGAGGTCAAGAGCTGAGCCAAACCTCCCTTAACAAGAGGAGGTTGGATATATAGACCAGGATCTCAAGCAGCTCTATAAACACTTCCCCACATGAAAAGGAGAGAGAGAAAGAAAAAGAAAAGGGAAAGGTCTATTTGAATCCCTTTTTCCAAATATTCTTTTCAAGAAAGAATCCCCAAACACTTAGGGCACTTGACACCTCTCATGGCTCAGAGCTGCCCCAGCTCAGGTCACACAGGCCTTGCCCTTCTGACTTTCACATTGTGGTATCTCCCCATTCACCACAGATCCCTTTCTAGATTTAACTCTAATGGATATGGGATACTTTGAGTTTGTCTTTTCTCTTGGGCAATGCTGTTATGAAGGTATTTCTATCTTCACTTTTATAGTACTTTTCCTTCAACTATATTCTTTATAATCTTTTTATGCAGGAAAACAAATAGTAAACCCTTCAGGGTTTTAAGAAGTGCTCAGAATTGGTTTCATTTTGTTACTGTTTGTAGGATTAGATTTGCTTTAAAGCCCACTGCTTCTGAAAAATTTCCCTCTGCTTTATGCATTGTACAAGTGACCCAAGCCTTACCCTGCACTCTTAGAAAAGCAGTCCCTGGGAAGAGTAAAGCAGCTGGGATTTGTCAAAGAAAGAATTTTGTTATCATTTGGGTTTCAATGATGAGACACAGGATACAGACAGGTTAATATATTTCTTCCCAAATTGTTATTTGCAATGAGGGACAAAAACACAGTCTTCTCCTGTCATATTGCCTTGCTTTGCTAAACCCACATAATGATTAACAGACTATGAATGCATGGGTTTAACTGGTAATTATACATATTATTTGCATAGCATTCTTCAGCCCATGTTTATCGTTCTTGCCTTTAATATTTACTTCCAGTAGAGACAGTAGGTAATTAGTCTCATAAAACTTCTGTGTCTGAGCAGATTCAATTATAATGGATCAAGAATACTGAATTCAGCTTTGAGACAAATGCTAACATGTCTTTTAGGACCCAGTGAATCTTCATTAAGGACTAACATATATTTCTGAGCTCTGCTAGCTCACAGTTTCAGCTCTGATCCCTACTCATCACAAACGATGCTCTTACAGAGTTGTGAGGCTGTGACAGCCTGGCACAGGGGCAGGATTGAAGCATCAGGCCTCGTACCATTCCTGTTATCAGCTCATACCCTGTTCTGTGCACTTATATGGCAGATTTGTTTTCCAAGTCCTGATCCAGACATGATTTTTCTGAAATGCCAGGCCTGTTTGATCAGTCCCATTTTTGAGGGAGAGCAAGCAGACACCTGGGAGGCTGGAAAGGATGTCTGCTTCCAGTTAGGGCTGCTGGCATTGATGCACCACTAGTTTAAATAAATTCCTTTGCTGCAGCACAAGTGATGTCGTTGTGTTAGAGCAGCAAGTTTTGAGACGTGTCAGGGGTTTAGAGCCTCAGGAACCCTTGCAGTGTTGTGGGCTGCACAGAGCCAGGAACATCTACACTTGCAGCCAGTTCAGCTCCCCATGCTCTCTGCTCACAGGCAGCACGTTGGCATGGGCCACCTTACTGCTGCCTTTTAGTGCTCAGTCGCATAGCCTGTGGTGTCTTTCTACTCTGGATCTCTCAGCCTAATATGTTTTACCTGTCTGATGAACTGCGAGTTGTGCCAGTGACAACACACCCTGTCTTTGAACGAAAATCTGTAATTCTTACAAAGAAAGAATGTGGATTCCAGCTCCCTTATCTGTCCTTGACAGGTAGATAAAAAGACAGGTAGATAAAAAGACAGATAGATAGATGATATTCAATGGTTCTTTGCCATTTGGGACCATAAGCATTTCCCTCTGGGACATCTGAAGATGTTGTAGCAGCTGTGAAGATGGATAGCAGTTCTCTGGGGAAAGCAACTTTCAGGTGTTCACTGACTGTTACAAAACATCTGTTCCCAAATCTTTCCTACAACCACCGCTGATGTCCAGGCAACTCTTGCTGTGAGTTTGGGTTAAATCACCTTTGAGGGGCTGTATTCTCCCTGGCATACTTGGAAATACTGTGATATCTCAATATCGCCAGCAATTTTGAATCATACGTTTCACACAAATCACACCATTTTGCTGATCTTCCCCCAGCAAACAGTCTTACGAGAAGGGTTTTTCATCATATAAGGTTCAAAACAGCACATCTTCTTCCACTGCAGTGCAAGGATCTTCTTTAGAAACACTCTAGGCTTATTTTCAAGGTACATGGAAGGCAAGAGGAGGAACAGACTAATATTCCACTGCCCATACAAGACTCATCTGTTTTCCTGCCTGATTTGATTTGGGTTTGCTTCACTGGTATTTTGATTTGTTGAGAAGTGTGTTTTTCAGGGGAGCACAGATGTAGATGCACTGATGCATCAGTGTTTCACTAGTAGAAACTAGCAGATGCTTTTGAATCCCAGAAGGAAGGCACTGTGGCAAATTCAAACTGGAAAACATCCTTACTGAGCAACAGTTAGAGAAAAAAAAAGGTGGTATTCAGGCCTGAAGTTACAGAGTTTTCTAATCTCATTGTCCTTTTAGGCAGGTTTATATAATATCAGTCCAGACTACAGGAAAGTTATAATAAGTTTAAAAAAAAAAAAGAGAAGGAATTAAGTGGATTCTCAGAGATGCCATGCCTGAGTAGGTTATAAACTTTCAGAAGTTGTGTTTCTCCATTAAGACCAATGGAAAGATGTCATCAAAAGCAAAGGCAGTAGATTTCTGTAACAAGCAAACCTGTTTCAGAAGATAAGGATAAGCTTATTTCATAAACATTTGCCCTAGGAAGAAGGTACAGCAGAATGAAGTACTGAAATGATAAGGGGCCACTGATTTTATACACCCTTGTCATCGAAATTGAAAATAGTTTATAGGTCTTGCTGTTCAAAAAAGAATTCAAGGCTCACAAATATGAGGGTTATCAGGCTTTATTGAAAAATCTGTACCCGAGAGGGGATTTATTTTCCTGCTCATTATATCACAAACACAAAAGATACCATGAAAGTAAAAGTCCTGAGAAGTTACTTTCAGAGATAATTAAATAAAAGGGCCCTTCTAGGGCCCTTCTAGGGTTTGCTGTGAGTAGGACAAAGTTGCTGTTCAGAGGAGGAGTGGGAAGTGAACTCAGAGGCCAGGTGAGACTTTCTTCTGAGGGAGGAAAAGACAAGCAGGACAAAGACAAAAATCCACGTATGACTTGTTAAGGCATGTATCACTCTTCTCTCATTTAGGAAAAATGGTGGAAACCCTCTTCATCCAAAGCAGGAGAAATCCCTTCCTCCCATATTTCAGAGACAATGAAATCTGCCTGCAAGTCCATGACCTCAGAGAGAGCCATGTCTCGGGGGGAGAGAGCAGTGGCAGAGCTGCTGCCCTCCCATGCCCTGCCCTCGGTGGGTGGCTTTGTCCCAGGCACCATGTCCCTCTCAGGGTCACAAGCTGCAGCTCTGCCCTGAGAGAAGCACTGGGAAAATTTTTATGCCAAATGCAATCAAAACCAATTTCTCCTTCCCAAAGCTCTGAATCAGTAAATCCTAAATGACCATCATGGAGTGTTTTGGTGGCAGTGCCTTTGTCCTCCTCAGTTTGGGGTTTTGCCCTCTGATCCAGCAGTGCTGTTACCAGCTCGATACTGGGCAAGATCTGAATCAAGAGATGCTCTCTGAGTAAACAGGGATTCCTCCCAATCCACTGTATGGTGACATTTGAGCTGCTGATATGTCCTGCCCATGGTGTATCTGACCCAACACTGCTCCAGCACTGCACTGCTCTGCTGCAGAGCTGCTGCTGGATTCAGCACATAGGTACTTCCAGAATGCTTTAGGTGCAGGAAACTGAGGTGTTTAGGCCAATCTTTAAATTTTTCAGCCTTATATAAATTCAGGTCCTTGTGCTTTCCATAGAACAAAATACAGTGAGAGACTGGTAGGGTTTTTTTTGTTTAAAACTTTTCTTCTGAAAAGTCCAAGACTTCTTGTTTTTCTCTCCAGGGACCTTGAATGTTTTCAGACCTTGAAAGTAATATGACTAAGTGTTGAGACAAGAGTACATGCACAGTGATGACTTTTTTTTTTTTAATTAAAAAAGGTTCCTTGGTAAGCTGTAGATGTTGTGTGGACTGTCCTCATTGCTCCAGCATTTCTAGCCCGCCTTGCACTCTGCTGGCCTCTGGCAGTGCTACCTGCTCACAGGCTACTGAACTAAAAGATTATGGAGAAAAGAAGTATTCCTGATTACCTGATTTTAATATGGTGTTGCTGTGATCCTTTAATAAATAGAAACTTACAATTTATCTTCTCTACAGTCATACCTTCTGTCATTCCCCATGTCTCTCCAATAAACACTGTCTTGGAAGCTTAGATTTCTGTTGTGACTCTTGGCAGAAGGAAGGTAAAGAGGACCAGTGTTTCATTTGTGGGTGGGTCATTACCCTACATTTATTTAAGCTATCTACCACGTAACATTTTACATGACTTTTTTGGCATGCCAGAGCAAAGCTTTTCGGTGATCAACAAAAAACCATGCTGGGGGAGAATGCTAATACTACTCTGCCCTTGATAGGATGATGACTGGCAGCATATAAATATCCCTGACAGGATGACAGAAATCGCTCTTCTATATTTACCAGGAGCCCTGGGCCAACATGCACAGTGGTGGGAACCCATCTGCTCTGTTCAGGCATTTTATCAACATGCTACTACTTAACAGCTGAGGCTTTTGTAATGCATTTTTTTTAGCCTGGTGTGTGCAGGGAACAGGAGTATCTTTAATAGAAGTGTGACAAAACCAAAATAAATCAGAAAGGTGAATTGTAAATTGAAAGGTCTAGTGATTCATCTGATGAATCATGTAAAGGAACAAATTAATTTTGGTATTACTTGACTGCTTAGACTTGTTCTTATGAGCCCGTCATCATTAACTGTGAGTTAATGAGACCTCATGCTAGTGCTTGCAGTGAACACCAGCAAGGAGAGGGGCAGGGGGCCTGAGCAGCGCTTGGTTTGGGGGTCTCAGGCCTCTTGCTGGGGCATGGAGAGGGTTTTGATCAGCAAAACACCACGCAGATCCAGCTCCTCTGGATCCAGCTCCTCTGGATGCACACTGGCCCAGCGGGGGTGGCAGCAGTCAGAGGGATCTGCTGTGTCTCACGTTTCTTCTCACTGCATTTCAGATTGGTTTTATAAGTTTAATTTCTATTCACCAGAAGTTATTTCACACTGTACTGCCGAGCAGCTGCCTTTCCCAACCTTTTGGCTTTGTTTCCCATGACGCAGTTTCATTTTTCTTTTGGATATTTGCTCATATAAACATTTGTCTCCCACTTCTAGAAGCACAACTTTTTAACATTCAAGATCAGCCACTAGAGCCGATGGCTGAGCCCGTATTTCCCTGGCTTCAGGGATGGCCTGAATTCACATAATTCACTTGGCACCTAAGTTTGAAACATAGGTTGAATGTCAGAGTTTATTTCTGTTGAAAACTTTACCTGAGGGCAGTGCCAGTGTGTGTCTGTAGGAAAATGAGAAAATAGACTTACCTTTCATTTTCAAACCAAGATTCTCATGCATCCTAGTGCTCCAGACACTTCTGCCCATCAACACATCAATGCAGAAAGGCCCTAAATACTTGACGTCAAGAATTTTTCTTCTTTCATTGGTGTCTGTTGAAAAATTTAAGTTTTTTCTATTAACAGGTAAGAGCATTCTAAAAAAAATGTTAATTGCACTTGAGGAACCAATGTTTTACACTCTGTGTAGCTGTGTGAGAACCTGGAAATGTTTTTCCATAGGCAGAGTATCAGGATGGACAGACATCAGAAATGAAATCTCTTTCATCCTTGCCATAGGGACAGTAGTATCTCTCCTCTCCAAATGTTTTGTATTAAATCTAAATACAGGAGGCATAAACACATTGTAAAAATGCAGCTACTTTTAAAGCCTATTTCCCAAAAGATAGTCTATGAAGTACATTGATCTGAATTCATAATGTCTGAGCAGTCTCAGCTGAACTAAAGACTGAAAAGGGGACCAGAGAAGCAAAATATCATTTCAGAATTCAAGTTAGCCAAACGAGGCAATTCAAGGTTTAAGTGGTACTTTATGTTCTTAACATTTTCCACAGCAACTTTTGAAAGCACCGAGGTAAAATAATCACTGTTGCAGAACCACAGATTTCTCTCAGGGAAGCTGTTTGATTCAGTGCAAACTTCAAGTCTATCCAGGTATTTGTGTACAGCTGAGGCTTTTTCTCCCCCTTTGTAAGACTGCAAAAGAAAGTGCTGCTGGATGAGTCTGTAAGCGATAGCAATATTAGTATTTTTATATTCCCAGTAGCAATCTATTTTAAAAATGAAAAATTTAATGAGCATGTAATTATCTTAAATTAATGTTCACTTCAAAATTCAAAAATACCCAAACAACAAGCATATCAATGAAGTGTTATCACCGGTCCGTATTTGCACACTTCCTGGAAATTAATTTACTGGAATTAGCTGGGTTTGAGTTTGACAGAATAAGCTGGAAAATACTTTGGTTTCTATGAAAATATCTACTGAAATTATTCAACGATAGTTAATTTGTTCTTTGATTGTCCAATATGTGTGAAGCTTTTGAAGTCAAAAGTGGGTAGAGGTAGAAAGAGAGTCTAATTAACTAGTTTTCCAAGATGTCTCTGCTAAATTCATGCACCAAAACTAGAGAATCAGTGTATAAACTTTGATATGGTTTTGAATCAACTGCTAACACAGCACACCATTCCTGTACCATGGTATGTGACTGATTTTAATTAGCTGACACAAACTTTTCCCCCAATTCATCACATTCAGGTTCCACATGCCCTCAACTTTCACTGGATTTCTTAAAGATGAGAATGATTATGCCTGAGGAGAGGCTTAATTTATCTCTCAGGCTAGTCCGTTTGAGTCAGCCTGCAGCAGGGCACCGCACCTCATGTGCTTGTGAAAACGGGGACCCAGAGTGTGAGGGCATAAATGAAGTCTAGTTAAAGGTAGACCATGGTAATTTTATCCTTGATAAAACTTCTCCTTCTAAATGTAAAACAATGTCTATTAAATAAACACAAGGTAAGAGGCACCTTGGAATAAAACCCCTGGACATGAAGGTCCTGTTCTGTGTATTAGGTGAGACCCAGGTGAGTGGGGCAGCAGGGGAAGCGTTCCCTGGGGCTGCAGTGGAGCTGGCAGTGAGCTGCCAGGATGGGACTGCTGGAATACCTGAGCCCCAGCCCACCTGTCTTCCCAGGAAAAGCAACAGTACTCTGCTGGTGACTGATAGGGCCAGAGCACTTCAGAGACGATCCTTAACCTTGTAATTTTTATTTTTATTTTTTTCAGGAGAGTCAGCATTATTTCCTTCATGGTCACTGCTGAGCACTACATAAATCCATGTCCACACTGTGATTAATGGCTCCTTAGTACCAAAGGAAGGGGTTAGATAAAACTTTTAATCACTGTCAAATTTCATCATTTTCCCACTTTCTTTTCCTGTCTCCTGTGAAGCTTCTTCATGGTGAAACCTAATGAAAGCTGCCACCACATGTTGGATGGACTTACAATGAATTTCAGATGATACATATCATACCTTTAGCCCACCCTTCCCATGTAGCTTCTGAAAACCAAGTGTCGCAGGTCTGTGATTCTTTTTAAAAGCATGAGGAATCAGGTTCTGCCTGTTTCTGTTCCATGGTTGTGTGAAAAATAGCACAGAAATAGAAGTTCAATAGTGGCCTAATGGCACAGGCAATGAAGGTCATCTTCTTCCACTGCTAACTGCACTAACTTGGTTTCTGACTCATACATCATTTGATGTCTCCTTTGGCTTGGATCTTCACTTGGTCGTATGTGGGAATTGCCTCAGGATGGAGTTTAGGTTTCATAAAACATGAAAATGCAAGAAATTGTGGTGAGTCTCAGGGCTGAGTTTTCACAGACTGGCTGATCCCTAATCTCCTGAGGTCAGTGAGAAGCAGCCCCAGACACAGCCTGCTGTGGGCACAGTCTGCTGTGTCAGACTGGCGAGAGCTCCATGTGCCCCAGGACACCCTGACAGCGCCACCCAGCTCAGAGTGCAGAGCCACCCCAGGGCCAGCACAGCCTCGCGTGCGGTGCCGCTGCACATCAGGCATTGGACCCGCATCCTCAAACACGGCCAGGCATGGATTTATTCTGCCTGACTTTCGACTGCCTTTTGGCTGGGATGCCAAAATCACCCTCTGGCCCCTGCAGCACAGAGAGCTGTGTCTGCAGCAGCAGCTCAGAGCAATTTATTTTGCTGTTTTGTCCATTGCTGTGCACAGTGCCAGGATGCCAAAGACAGGTGGGTCTCAGGATGGCTGCCTGAGCACTCATAGGGGCACACACCTTTGGACCAGAGTCCCTCTGGCTTTCAACCCTCAGCCTCCACTCAGCTACTCAGAGATATGGGATGGGGGTCATTATTCCCTCAGCCTTTCCCTTGGCATTTGATGCTGTGCTCAGGGAAGTCAAGGATGCTGCAGTGCAATTATTCTAATTTGGAGCTTCGCCAGGCTGAGCCAGGTGATGGGAAGACTGTCACCATAACTCTGATATATGCCACACATTGAACTTATTCCTTTCTAAGTAATTCCTTTTTAATGAAATGGCAATGGCAGAATGTTTGCGGAGTCTTGAGAAGCTTCTAGGTTTTGGTGGTTTTTAATATAGATAAAAACATGAATTCTATCACTGAGAAAATATTTGCTGAAACCCAAGTTTTTACTCGTTTCCCATCCTCATGCAATTCTTCATTTTCCAAAGCATGTCTGATGGACTGGAAGTGGAAAGCCATTCTTCTAAAAATTTGTAATTACTCTAATTGCATTTTAATATTTGATACGTTTTATAATTGGGGAGAAAGTATTGACATCAATGCTGAGCCTCATATAACTCTGTCATCCTTCACAATACATGAACTGCCTACACGAGCATTTGTATGGTGACAACGATAGCTGTAATTACCTGTGATCCAAGATGGACAGTAGTGGCATGTTTTATTCAAAAGATATGAATCATTAGTGCCTTTGCAACAGCCTGTAAAGAATGAGAATATTATAACTGTAAAAGACTAATGTGTGCCCTCACAGGCTTTCATTGGTGCCAGTTTAGGTCAAATCTGTGTATGGACTATAAGGAGACACGACCAGTCAGGGGAAAATGCAGAGAAAGCTACAATAAAGCCTGGAACAGTGTATCAATAAACCATGCACATTTTAAATTTAGCCTCGTTGTCTTGCAGCTCTTTAACGATGTTCTCTGACTACTCTCGGGGGGTGTGTACCTATAGATGCTGAATACAAATGTCCTGAGCACTTTCTGCAGTCAGTTTTTAACCTTCACTTGTCCCCAACTGGTTAACAAAGGTATTTGATATTCTGGCTTTGAACAGCACTGAGGGTCGATGTTTTCTGGCTGTGGTAGGATAAGGAGGGTTGCTTCCATTCCCTGCCTGATGAATGCAGAGCCTGGTGTCCAGGTTAGTACAAGGCTAAGTTTGCAGTGAAGGGGCTGCAGGTAGGTGGATAAATGCAGTTCTGCTCTGAAAACACAACAAGTGAAATAAATAGCTTCTCAGGAAGAGTATATGAGTCTCCCTGGTGCAGACATCCATCCCAGCTGGCCGTGTGCCAGGCTGGCTCCCAGCACAGCCCTGCAGGATGTGGCAGCTGCCCTTGCCCACAGCCCACCCCGGGAGCACCAGACCCCTGCATGGTGAACACGAGCGCATCAGCTCCCTCAGGAGCACTAATCATTCAAAGGCAAACAGTTCAGTCTGTTCTCTATAACTTCCCCAAGGAGGTTTTTGCATTTATGTTTGTATGGAAAAGCAAGCAATGGTGAAGGGTCGTGTGTGCCCCCATCCAGCACTGCAGAGTCACTGGCTGGTGAAGGGCCTTGCAGAAACCATTAACAATTTTTCCAATGCAGGAATTTTGTCTATAATGGACTGAGACTTTCTATCTTATTAAAAACTATTTTATGAGATTGAAAGACAACATTTTTCCCTTATGAGTGAGGTGGAGGAAGTGCATGTACATCCATTTGCCTATTAGTTCCTGTAACTGCACTCCTCATGCTGCCAGTGACAGAAATCCCAGGGTATTAAATCCCAGAGCCAGTCAAGCAATGGAACATTTTTTTCTTGAAAACTTCATTGCATTAAGGTGGTACCAGTAAAACTGGAATATTTCAAAGACCCTGAATATGCCTTGAAAGGAAGTTAAGGGAATATATTTAAGCGGTGGTTTGTCATTTCTGGTGGAGCTCTTAGAACAAAGCAATGCTGAAGTACCTGCAGCAGTTAAATACCATGCAGCTGCTCACTGAAAAAGAAGATTAACTCTATCCCAGCCAAAAGTGTGTTCCCAGGGCATCTGGATGTCATTGCTGTGGGACTGGTCCAGGGATGGCACGAGGGAATGTCCCCCAGGTGCTGTTGATCCCAGCTGCTGTAAGTTGGGTCAGCCTGGCAACTTGACTTCTAGAACTTTGACCCACAAAGGTGGCATGTGGAAATTAGGGCAGCCCTGATAATCTCCTTCCAGATCTTCTTCTGTGCAATTCCATGGGCTTAAGACCAATTCATCACCTGTATGACTTTGGCTCTATATTTGTAGCTAAAAAAACCCCAGCCAATATTGATCTCGTAAGTGGGCTGGGGGCTGCAAGGGATCCCCAGGTGGGCAGTTGGAGCCCTTCCTCTCTGTTCATGCCACACCCTCTCTTCCTCATCCCGCAGCCCCAAAAATGCCCACACACACTGGGTAATGCTCTGCAAGGCCCTGCAGAAGAGGAGGCTCACGAGTGTCTTTGAAGGCAGGATCAAAGAAGCGAGGAGCTGTACACTCTTTTGATACCTTAATGGGCATTTTTCGTGCTAGCTCTCCTCCTGCCTGGCTATCACACCATGGAGCACTCAGGCTGCAAAAGCATTCCCAGCTTCAAAGCCTCCCCTTGACAGTCCGTTTGCTTTTTTTCCCACTGAGCTATTTCTGCTAATGGAAGGACCATTACAGCTGCTTCCCTGAGCCAACCTCAGGCAGCACCACACCTCACACTTGATCATCCAAGGGACAACAGGCAGGGCTGGATGGGGGACAGAGGGGACCCCTCTGTGTTCCAGCCTCGCACTGATCCTTCCCATCCCGCAACTTTGGCGAGCACAAATGGTCATATTTGGCTTAGAAACCTCTTCTAGAAACATGTAGAGGAACCACTCCTGCTCCTGTGACAGTTCCTGAGTGTGTAAGGGAAAAAGAACACAGTTCATATGCATTGGTCAGCAACTCTTTTGTTTTGGGTTCTTTGGGGGTAAGGGTTATCTGACATTTAAGGTCTTTTTATGGGAATCATTTCCTTGGCTTACCAGTGTGTGGGAAATTTCACTTGGGAAAAAAATGACTTTAAAGGCAAACAAACAAATAAACCATCTGATACTATAAACTGAAAACTCAGATCAAGTGAATATTTTTTTTTCAAAAGAATTTTCTACTAGCAGTTGCTATTTTAATTACATTTTTCTTTTTGGGATTTTCTTTACTTTGCAATTTGTAGTGGAAAAGGTCCTACAAAGTCAAATGCATTGAGATAAAATTTTCTACACTCAGAATATTCAGATTTTTAATGCATGAGCTGCCTATTTAAAATATTGTAATTTTCTTTTCAAAATTTATTTAATCTCTTATGTCTGACAATTTCATGTTATTTATTTACCTGTCAATAAGGATATACTCTAAACTCATGCTGGATTTTAATAAAGAAATAAATGGAAAAAACCCATTGATGTTTGGAAATAAGGAAAAAAATCTAGTCTCAAACACACTTTTGAAACAAATTTTGAAATGCAAAGTCAGTTTGAATGACTAACTCCATCCAACATTTTCACAGCACAGCTTTCTCCCTTTCAGTAGGGGGAACAGGCACCACAGCTGACATGAGAGGGAAATAGGACATTCTCCAAAGAATAACATTGTAATTCATCTTGAAATAAACATTGAGGGTCTGTGACTGATTCCTGTAATGGCATTTCAAAAAATAACATATAGAAGATAAACAGAAGCATTTGAAGCAATCTATTGGAATGTATCATGATGCTGTTATATCGATATCTGCCAACCAGCAAGTAAAAATTCTTGCTGTGACAAAATTGCAAATACCACAGTATCACTGTATTTTCTGTTTAGTTTCTGGGAGAGGAAAAAAAGTATAAACTTTGAAATTACATTAAAAAAATACCTCTAAACTAAGGATTTGTATAAAAGTCTGATTAGCTACAAATGTGAAATGAAACATGTCCCTGGTGATACCCAGCAGACACTGAGCTGTGCACAGGATCAGCTCCATGCTGGGAACCCCTCTCAGGGAGGACGTGGGGGAGATGTTTGGTCTAAGCAGACTGATCACCAAGAAGCTTGTGATACCTGGAGGCAGCATCAGCTCTTGCTGTACCCTGTGCAATAACACCCATGGAGATACCTGTAACTCTCCTCCACAGGTGTGTTTTGAACAGTGAATACTCTCTGCTCTTCTACCCTGTAAAACCAGTCTGAGCACTTCTACCAGTGAGGACAACCAGAGCAGAGCCCACTGAGATTTCCCAGCCCTGCTCTGGGATTAGGACACCTTTTCTGCCAGCTGGGTGGGGAACTGAGAGCTGCTCCATTTCTCTGGGGTCAGTTGTAAGAGTTGCCTGCTGATCAGTGCAATTCCAATACACAGAATTTTTTCC
The DNA here is from genome assembly GCA_013390005.1 of Calyptomena viridis. Lineage (NCBI taxonomy): Eukaryota > Metazoa > Chordata > Aves > Passeriformes > Eurylaimidae > Calyptomena > Calyptomena viridis. The sequence continues at coordinate 448,541 of WEIV01014167.1, read as the reverse complement.
TTTTAGATAGAACAAATGATTCTGATGTACTGGTAACTCATCTGTTGGATATAACACTTTATGATGGCCTGGAGCACCGTAGGTGTACTATTTTGCAAAAAAATACACTCCCAATCAGTTCTATTTGTTAAGAAGATTTACGTATCTTGATGGGAGGACCACACATCAGCTTTGGGAAACTTGTAAGGAAAGTCAGCCTTTTCTGTCTCGCTTATCACCAACTCTTGTAGCTATGGTAGGTGGAAAGTGCTGAAATATCAGTTTATGGCTCTGTCTTGTTTAGTGACTGCTTTTGAGACTTTGTGTCAAAACCTTAATGTAGTTTGAACACAATTTTCTGAATTTAATTTACACAAGCACAATACAGAAGAATCCAAACATGCCTGAGGAAGGATGATGGGTAGCCCTTGATGGGCTGCAAGCACATCAAGGCTTTGTGCTGAGAAGCAAGAATATCACTCAGGAGCAGGTGATTGCCAAATGTCCCTTTCAGAGGTGCCTTCCCTTAGCATCCTGCTTTGTATGGAGGTGGAGAATAGTAACAATAACAGTAATGTAAAATAAATAGCTTTATAAGTGCAGTGTAAGGGGAAGATGATGTGCTAGGATGTGCAGTCCTAAAATGATTTCTTTCTCATTGTTGAGCTTATGGCTAACCACATGCTCAAGAATATAAGACTACCTTTTTTCGCAGGAGATTGGATACATGTGCCCTCAAACCCCATTCATTCCAGGTGTGCAACAGCATCACTCAGTGTGGGTATGTCAGTTTGGCAAAACTGGTCTTACAGAAAAAATAGCTCCAGGATGCACAGCCACCACCTTTCTCAAAGTTAAAGGCAGAAAAGCCTAAATGACTATTTAAAAAAATACAAGTCTCCATCTTCCCTGGTTTGTGTAAAAGCCTTGTTACAGACAGAGGAGCAGGGAGCAGGTGAAACCAGGATCCTGTTCTGACTCAGCCACTCTCACTGCCTTCACTGCTGTTCCCATCTGCCTGCTACTGGAAGCAGAACTCTACCCAGACATCTTCTCATTGCATAGCATTTTCCCTCAGAAAGTTTGACAACATCCCTCAGCTTCTAAAAACAGCATCATCTCTACATTCCTCACAAAAAAGTGGATGGCACATGGATGAGGCGGGAGCTCCACCTCTGCTTTCTGCCCTGTGCTGCTGCACTGCAGCTCCTGCCAGTGCACCAAACCCATCTCTGCCCAAACAGTCCTTGGACCAACCCAGGTCCTGCAGCCTGCGACGGGTTAGTGGGGGCAGGGTTGAGGCTCCTCGAGGAGGGCTAAAAATCTATTGAAATAGGTATGCTAAAGCCATCAGCAGGAAGGGAATGTAAGTGTAAGCTTCTGTTCTCTTTAAGAGAGACCATTGACCTAACAATTTAAATACACAGTAGAAAAGTAAAAAAAAAAAAAACAGCAAAAAAATGCTAATTGGCACATGTGATGTTAGTTTTACTTCAATGGCATCTTCCACTGAAGTGGTGCAAATAATGGATTTTGTTTCAGTTGACCATACATGTTTGTAAACCAGTTTCACACTTATCTAATATTTGCCTTCAACTTGGACAGAATATTTTAGCCCATTTTTATAGTATTTGCAGATTCATAGAATCAAGATCATCTACCATCAACCATCAACATAGCACTGCCAAAATCACCCTTAAACCACATCCCCAAGTGCCACATCCAGATGCCTCCTGAACACTTCCAAAGACAGTGACTCCACCACCTGCCTGGGCAACTTATTTCAATGCCTGACCACTCTTTCAGTGATTTTTTTTTTCTAATACCTAATATGAACCTCTCCCAGTGCAGCTTAAGGCCTTTTCCTCTCATCCTTTCACTTGAGACAAGGGAGAAGAGACCAACCCTCACCTTACTACAACTTCCTCTTAGATAGTTGTAAAGATCAATGAAGTCCCACTCAAACCTTCTCTTCAAACTAAACAACCTCAGTTCTTTTTAGTTCTTTTTAACGATCTTTTTAACATTTAGGTAAATGTCAAGATATTCTATGCTCAATAACTTGAAGAATTAAAATTATTCACTTTGAAAACGCAGAAATGAAGCACTTATTTCCAAAAGTATGAATGACTATTATTCTCACTGAACCTCTTCACTGAATACTTCCTCACCTGGAAAGCTAGTTCAGTTCCATTTGCCCACAACAACCTCCTTTCTTTTTTTCTTAAGGAAACAAATTGGAGTTCTCAAATTCACTGAAATATATTCACTTCCCTGCTTCTGCATGTATAATTCATTTTTACACAGATAGCTTTTTTTTTCCTCTAAGTTTTACCTAAAAACCCAAATACTGAGGAGAAAGCATTCAGCGGATCTTTCGATAATCCTGTCTGGGAGTGCCGCTGTCTGATGGACCTCTAAGCCTCTGCCCTGGCAAAGCTCTTCTGAATGCGCTTTCCTGGGGCGAAGCCTGATTGTCGATACGCTTATCACTGAGCGCGTGCTTAAGTGCCTTTCTGAGCTGCTGCCAAACGTCTGCCGCGCTCTTATCACCGCACATTGTCCAAGTTCAGAATGAAAGAGAATAGTTTAATGGCTGGCACATCCCTGGGCTTTGAGGGCTGCACAGACTGCTGTCAGCCTGTGATGGTTCCCAGCCGGCCGCTCGTTCCCGCTGCTCCGGGGGCTCCGTGTCCAGCTGCCCCCCAAAGCCAGCGGCTGCCAGGCCATTTCCAGCTCTGGTGTCAGATTAGTCTCAGGCAGGAGAGGTGAGCGTGAGGGGACTCTGCCCGGGCAGGCACCGGACACCCCACACCCTTGGGTAGTAGCTGATGCTCTCGCTCCTCTCCAAAAGAGGGGTAGGACACCGTGACATCCCCATGTCCTGGCTTTTCTCATCACCACTCATGGCTTTCTGGATCCCTGAGAGCTGCCACACGTGCCAGAAAAATTAATTACCTCCGTGTAAGTTAGCAGAAGTGCCTCTTTCTGCAGCCCGAAAGAGGAGAAGAAGCGCAGCTGTGGTGACGCCCACCCCGTGTGTCACACCTGCTGCTGTGTCACTGACTGGGGAGGAGGACATGCTGCCTGGGGAGCAGCCAGCCCGGGCACCCCACAATCCCCCTTCCAGTGCCTTCTCCAGGCCTGGCAGCATTGCCAAACCCACCACTGCTTCATGGCAGGTCATTCCATTCCAGGCTCCTTCCTGAAAAATCTTTATTTCAACTTTTTTTTTTGTTTTTTAAAGTATTGCTAGCTTGACAGAAAATAGACAAAAAAAAAAAAAAAAAAGGAAATTAAAATACAGGATCTGTCTTATTCATATCCTCTTGCAAATAACAAGCACTGTGGAAACACTACCCAAGCAGAACAGAGATTTATTTTCAAGAGTGTGAGCAGTTTAAGGTCATTTACTTAAAATTACATCCAAGAAACAACAGTGATGCTTCTGCATTACTCTCTCCCTTTAATGCTATTCTGCATTTAATCCGTCTTACTGTTCAATAGAAATAGCTTACTCCTACATCTGAGTAACGGATTGGGCTGGAGCCTGCATCTCAAACACCCTCCTGTCACTGGCAGGGAATGCCATTTTTAGATCTCCCATTCCAAAGAAAGGTCAGTCACTATTATAAACAATAGAAGGGGAAAAAAGTCTGTCCAATATTCAATTTATCCTTTCTCCAGCTTTTAAAGAGAAAAAAAAAAACAACAAAAAAACCAGTTATCAATCAGTGTGCCAATGTAATTTCCAATATTTTAATACAATTACACAGAATCAACAGACTCTGGCAATCAGTTTTCCTCAAGGTGTGATCATACATTTCTGACAATGGCATGGTAATGTTTAAAAGGACATCAGATAAGAAATACAGCTGGTTGAAATCTTCTGCATTTCCAGTCCCTAACAGCATTTTTCAAAAGGAAAAAAAAATTTCTCCAGAAAATGAGAATTAAAAAAATCAAACAACAAATGAGTATTAACACAGAGCATATGCTCAGCTTTGACTTTTTATGGATTCATCTAGGTTGTGGACAAGTGTCCTTCAGGGGCTGGTACTTGGAAAAGACAAGCTCCTCAGAAGCTGCATTCCCAAGTTCAGGACCGGTATTTTCTGTTCCTCACCTCTCCCCCTGCCTCTCCAGGAAGCCTGTGGAGATCACCCCTTAAGCCCAGCCAGCAAAGGTTGGGGGAAAGGGTTTAAGGAGTGTTGGTGGGAATTCATGGTGAAGATTCACTGACAATTTTTACTTTAAGGTGCCCAAGATTTCCAGGCAGCTGCAGCTGAGGTCATGACTTGGCCAGTGAAGATCTCCAGCTTCTTCGTGACCACTTGTTGTGCCACTTCATTGAAACCTTCCCAGTCAAACTTTCAAACTAACTTACTTTTCATTTGAGGTCTTAGAATCCGCTTTCTTCTTCTTTTTTTTTTTTTTTAAAAAAAAAAGAGCTTTTCTGCCATCATCCTGTAAGGTTTTGGTGCAGATGATAATGAAATTTCCCAGCACTTACCTCCTTACAGAAGAGGTGTAATGTGGTTACATGGCCACTGGCAATGAAAATCAGTCTGAATTATCATCAGAACAGACTTTTGAATGGAAGGATGAGAGAAAGATGCGATGGCAATGCTCTGTCATTATGGTTTGGGCTGAGAGTGTATGGACACAAACCCTGCCAGAAACAGAACAGAGCTCATCATTCAATATATAAATTATTCCATATGAGAAATAAGAATAGGACATATGAATCCTTCATAGCTTTATTTATGGTGGTATTTAACATTTTTTGTATAATCATAAAGGAACTTAATAAACCTGAAGACAAAGAAGAAAAGTTCCTTTTTTGGGAACTTAGAAATAATTTGAGAGGTTTAGAGCCAGAAAAAGGGGAAAAATAAAAAGTACAGACTGTTCTGCCTGAAATTTTGTATAAGATGATTTTGGTTTTGCATGATGAAATCAAATAAACACATCACATCTTTATCATTTGGGGCTTGAAGTGCAGCAAATGTCCCTGGAGCTCATTTGATGCCACCTGCCAGGGAGTAAGTATCTCTCTTGTGTCTCCAGGCCAGGTGAGGTAAACTAGCACTAAAAGATTCCTTTCTGTTATGATGGTATGAATATATAAATATGTGAACCAACCTGAATGCTGCTGAACACAGTGGCTGAGGACACCTCTATGAGAAAAAACTCTGCTGGACCTTCCCTGGGAAAACAACTCACCTCATCATTTCAGTGTCTTATTAATTAGATGCTTTTCCCCCTTTGGTTCCTATACAGAGCTCAGCCTGTGCAGGTGCAGCGTCTTCATGTGTGCTATTCCAATAAATTACTCCTGAGAATGAAAGCAGGATTGCTGCAGGGAAATTTTGAGTGTTTGGGAGGATATTTAAATTCTGTTCAAGATCCGGTTCTTCTTAAGTATTTATTCTCATTTTTCTACAGCATGTTCAGACTATTGTTTTCATTCATCCCTTACATTCTTTTCAAAAATCTGTTAGGGTTTTTTTTCCTCTAATTTAGGCAAAAATAGCCACTCGATATTAGACACCTTAGGGTGCAGTAAGTTGTCATTCTGGCTTTATATGCAATACTGGTATATTCAGTTTTAAAAATTTATAGCTTCAGTTGTCATTTTTTAAATAATGACTGTTAATCATGAAAGAAATAGAGAAAATCCATTTCTACTCTTAATTGCCTTTAGTCTGGAGTCCAGGTCAGCATGTCACCCCGGGGGCTGTGTAGGAGTGACACCACCCAGTCTGTCCCAGGAAGATCTCACCTGCTAAGGCTGAGCATTAGCATTAAATTACAGAAGAATTTAGCTCCGGATAGACTCCACAAAGCAAATTTATTCAAACCATTTCATATTGAAAAGCCTGATTACCATTTACCATATGATGCCTTTCTATCACTTCAGCAGTATCAAAAGGCTTTATTGTAGATGAGATCAAATAAACATAGCAAAATCATGAAAAAAGAACAGAGTCATATCCTGCCTGATAGCATGCTCCTACAGACTATTGCCACTAGTTGAGTGTACGTGCCAATATTTTTATGAGCCATCATTACCAAACATAACTGAAGCAGGCTGGAAGAAAACAGCAACCTAGAAGTGATGTTTAAGAAAGCCCTGGGAAAGGAAAGGAACAGAAGAGGAGAACTGCTGAGCTGAATCAGCATGTGGGCTGTAGCTGGAACAAAAGGATTCTTCAGCTCATGCCAAAAATACTCATCAGTGCTGCTGCTTTTTTAAGCTTAACATTCATAGGTGACTTTTCTGTTTCTGAACAGTCTTGTGGGAACTGCATGTGCTCAGGTATGGGTGGCTGTCAGAGCCTCTGCTCTCACTCACTTCAAGGGTTTACTTGGGAGAGGAGCTGGTTCCTCAGAGAGCAGGGCAAGGTGGTGCCTCACGACCACCCCAGGGCTCTTCTCCAAAGGAGTCCAGCTCTTTTTCTTCCTTTCCCTTCTCCATGTTGGCAGATCCTCAATGACAGCTCAGCAAAGATCAGCACCTGCTGAAGATCCCAGTTGCAGAGGTGTTTCCCATCTCATTGGGTATGATCACAGCCTTGTGTTTTAGGTGACTCATTACACGACATTAAATATAATTAAAATGACCAAAAACCCCACAAGTGACCAAAATAATATTTTCCTTCTTGCACAATTAAGCTAAAGGACTTATAGAATCACAGATGTTGAGTTGGAAGGGACCCACAAGGATCAAATCCAGCTCCTGGCCCTGAACAAGACTGTTCACAAGAGCCAAACCCTGTCCCTGAGAGCATTGTCCAAATGTCTCTTAAACTCTGGCAGCCTTGGCGCTGTGGCCACTTCCCTGAGGAGCCTGTTCCAGTGCTCAAACATCCTCTGGGTAAAAAAACCTAAACCTCCCCTGACTCATAGAGAGTCACTGAGTCCAGAAATTTAAAAAGTTTCAGAAAAGATTAGGCATATGTATCACTAAAAAAGGGAAAAATAAGTCATCAAACTGAAGAAATGGAAAGAATATTCTCAAGTTTAAGACTTAAATTAACATTTTAAAATCAGGGACTAAAAAGAGGTTTGCCAGGAAGGCAAAGATGACACTGAGGTAGGTACCTCAGCAGGATGGGCGACTGCAGAGCAAAATGGGTCTGATACCAAGACTGTGCTGTTGCCCTATGCAAGCTCTGTGTGGCATCTAGTAGGTCAGTTTTTATTGGTAAAGCAAGGAAAAAATTACCATAAAAATAAGGTTAGTTTTTTTTATGGTGTGGATAGGAAAACGTGCCTGTGTGCATTCTCCCAGGAAGAGGACTGCACCCATGGTTCCCACACCTCGGCTGCTCACTTACCAAAGAAGCAGCCCCTGTAAACCCTCTTCTCCTGCTGTTGCATGGTAACAACCTGGACAGTGTTTTTGTTGTTGTCAGTGTAATGCACACCCAAATTCCTTTGTGCCCTCTGTAGGCATCAAGGCACTGATGTGCACCCAATTCCATGAAGAACTGCCAGTGAACCACAGTCAGCTTCCTGGAAAACATCACTGGGGAGAAATCCTCCTCCTCTTAGATAATATGTCACACGTGTTTGTGTTTAGCTTAGCTGTGTTAAGAAGGCCTTAGTTATAAAGCTGGGGCTAAGCTTGTCTTTTTGAGCACTTCAAAGCACCTAAACATGTTTGTTACCTTGCTAATCCTAAAGCAAAGAGATCTAAGGAACCAACAAGCTGAACCATGAAAAAAAAATACAGTGTATACACTTGAAAAATTCAAGATGTCCTTTTATTCTTCAGCTAGAAAACCAATGTTTGCATCTGAGCAAAGTAATTATTATGAAATGAAAATTTTGACCTCAAAAGGCATTAGCTTTTAAGAAATGAAACCAGTTTTTTAGTTAAATAACACTGTTCTCTGGGAACAGGCACAATCTTTGGTGTTGAAATGACACTTATATGAAACATTTCCTCATTTAGGGGCATTTAATTACCTCTGAAGTATGAAATATAAAAATTAATATATCTATTCTGAAAAGTTGTGAGAAAATAATGCTCTTTACTTCGTGGTTTTGCTGATTATGGGTCAGTAGCAAATTAGATTGAACTTTAATTCTTCCCCAACGTGGAAAGCATTCAATCAGTTACACCATGAGCTGATATTATTAATGCAATCATGGCTTAAAAGAAACCAGCCCTAAAGGGGATGCCAAAATGAATTCTTCATGTAGTAACAAAGGAAGCCAGAAGACTCCCTCACAGTGAGTCACGTCTGCAGTGAATACAAATCTGACGTTTCATAAGCTTCCAAATAAGTATGCTGTGGATATCACCGTTTCTATTTGTAAATCCAACACTTGCTAACAGCTCCAAAGGCATTCAGAGCATTACAAAAGGAAGGGATGAGATTTGATATGTCACCAAGTTGCAAACTTCAATAGGAAAACTATAAAATAGTGAATTATTTCATAATACAGCCACCACTCAGGTGTTCAGGTACTTTTCCATCTTAATTAAAAGGCAACAAATTGTAAAAGGCTTCAAGGAAACATTTACATTTTCCTAGTCAAAGCATAAATTTAATCTATGGAACAAATTAATGCATAGCAAAGTAGAGATCTTTTAGGAAGAAAACACTGAAAGGGTCTAAAAAAACCAAACAAGTTAGATCTATCTCTCCCTCTCCACTCAAAAATATTGTTTTTTTTGAACCCAGTCCCACTCATAATGTGCAAAAGGGCAGCACATCCCCAGCAACACCAGCTCTCAGGCTGGCACATGTCCTGCCAGAGTCCCCTTTTCCCACTGCAGCACTTTCCAAACCTAATCAATTCACAGAGGCTGTAATGAAGCGATTACAGCAATAATGGGCAACTGTGGAAAAGAGGCCTGTGAGGGTTGTGGAGAGGATGATTGTCCATCCTCCTGTTCCCCAGCCAGACAGGGTTCAGAGAGCCTTTGGAATGGCAGGGACTTCTGCTTGTGTTAGCCCACGTGTACCATCCCATACCAGAAACTGCAAGAGCATGATTTATGGGCAAGGTGGTTTAGGTCAGAGCAGAGGTTTCTAAAGTGTATTTGTAGTCAGTTATTTTCCTCCTCCTGTTCAGTTCTGTTGAGCTGGACTCAAAGCATTAATGAAGCAGGACTTTCATCATCAAAAGATATGAAAATCTGTATCAATAGAACTGTCTGATCAGCGTTTGCTCTTCAAATATGAGTAATAGTGCATTATTGCATAATAACAAAGCTATAGCAATTTCCAAGGTGTATAAGCATTTTTCAGGCATTCCTTTAGGATTCCATGCACAAATTGTTAGCAGCTGCTTAATAATGATCTCAAGAGCCCAGGAGTGTGGGGCCTCCTGCTCCAAGTCAGTATTTCAGAATGAGGAGGGTATTTGCTGTTTATCCGTATTTGTATTATGAAATTGCTTATGACTAGATTACAAAATTAATGAATTGGTTATAATCCAGGTCCTGGAGACTTTGAAAGCAATAGCCAGGCTTCTGCTGACCTTAACTGAAAAAAACCTCTGGGTTTTGAGACACCTTTGCATGATCTGCAGAGTGTAGGCTAAAAATATGTACAAAAGGATTACAAAGTATTTGAGTTTAATTTTAAAATGTGTGGAAAATCACGCTAATGCAGAGTCAGCAAAATGCATGTATGCCACCTGACTATTCAAAAATCAAGGTTAACTTACATTTAGGAGATTTTTATAAGCTCCACACAGGCAGGCACTCATTTGTCCACTGTGCAAAGGTTAGAGCTCCTTTATTGATTCCTTTTCTTGTTGATTCAGGATTTGAAGCAGATATCCCAGAGTATTTTTTTGCATTTGTGACTCAAGTCTTGCTCATACACAAAATATAAAGACATGTTTTTTAAAATTTATTAGCTATATTTAACTAACATCAGGTAATCTACGTATTTTGGACAGAGTCTGACCTGTTGCCTCTGAAAGACATGGGAAGCTTCCCCTTTAGCTTCCATCCATTCCAGATATCCATCATTTTGTGTCCAGTACAAACACTTCTTTGATAAGATGTGTCCCCATTCAGGGTAGCTAAATGTGATATATATTTGTTAAGTACTGCTTTGAAATAAAATGTGAATTATTTTCTCTCTTTAATTTATAAAATGTAAAGTGGCAAAGCGCCTAACTTGTCTTGCCTGCTGAGCCACTGGAAGAGATGAGAGCATAAATATCTGTGACATCCACATTATTACCAAATACATTCATTAACAGCAATGCTATCACAGCCAATACCAAATGAATTAATAGTGACAGGGCAATAAATTAAAGTGTTTATACCTTTTTCACAGCTTACAAATTCCAGACTTATTCCTGACCTTTGATGTAAACCTTGATGATCACTGGTAAATCAAATATGATACTGTTAGTATTCAGTGCCACGACTGTGACCTTTCCACCCTGGAGATGTTACAGGTAATTTTCTAAGAATTTTTTTGTGGATTAATGTAAATTATCATCCATACTTCATGAAGGGTTAACATCAGTAGGATATAAGATCATTTCATTGAAAACTTGCCAGTTTATTCTTCCAGCCTCTGTGATGATGAGTTTATCTGATGTAAGTTCTCTGTTTAAGAAACTCACCACTCTCCCCTAGTTCTTGGGAAGCCCTAGCAAAGGTCTACTGCCAGATATGTCTGGGCTTTTGGGTTCTCACGTGGGTTCCAGTGGGCTGAAGGTCCCGGAAGGAGGGATTTAGAAACAAAATAGGGACCAGCTCCCAGATTTTATACATTCTGTGCATTTAATCTTGTAGAGGAAAAGAAATTGTGTATACCGGTCAGGTTGCAGGCTTCATCCTTTTCATTTTGTTAGTTGAACTTACTGTCTTGCTCTGGGTCAGTAGGGAATTACTTTTCCAAAGAAGCAGATCTCAGCCTTTCTCTGATAGAAAATCCTGAAACAGAGGTGCTAACCCCTATTTAAGAGTTTTGACATTCTGAAAACAGGCTTCCTTCCCTTCATTATCTGCCATGCACCTTGAAAAATGCCCATAGACAGACCAAAAAGCAGAGTTTGATCTGATGAAGGTTTCCAGTTTTGGGACAAAACCAACAAGAAACAAATCTTGGCTAACAACAACCATGAGACCAATGTAGGTGTGGGAGCCATTTCAGGTCAGTGAAAGGTAAAAACTTGGGCCATTTCTTCCATGTTGGGCCAAGGCGATGGTTCTATACCAAACACATGGGTACAAAACCACCACAACACTGTGGCATTTATTCCTGCATAAGAGCATCTTCAGAATAATATGCATCTACTTAACATAAATCCTTCTCTCTAATCCCAAACTGCCTGCAGAAGCCCACCTGGCCAGGGAAGGAAAACCTGATGGTTGTCAGGGACATTTCTGGTGACATTGATTCTTGTATATTTTGGTTTAGTGTTGTTGAACAGTCACACCTCAATGTGTGTCCAGAAGGGCACAGGGGAGGGAACGACAGCAGAACCCAAGCATTTACAACTGGCCTACAGAGGTGAACTCTGCTGCTTGACAAGCCTGATGGCAGGGGCTTTCAGTGCTGCCCTTGAGGTTTGAGCTGAGCAATAGCACAAGGTCACCCCAAAACTTGTCTCACACGCTGCTTCAGCACAGTGTTAATAACTCCAAGCTTGTGGGTTCAATCCCTGCATGAGCCATTCACTTAAGAGTTGGACTCAATGATCCTTGTGGGTTCCTTCCAACTCAGACCATTCTGTGAAATTCCGTGAAATAATTCAGTTGGCAGCAGGCAGAGGGGCCTGGGCAGCAGGGCTGTGGGAGACCCTCCTCTGCTCTGCTCTGCTCAGCGTGAGACACTGGGGAATAGCAGTGAAGTTTTATAGCTGCATCATACCCAGGGCATTGGAGCCCTCGATTCTCCATAGAAAGGAGCTAGGAAAGAACCCATCAATTAAATATGTGGAAAATATATTCTTTACATAAGTGTTTATAACTGCATAAATCAGATCACAGAAAGTCCTGAGGAAGCTCCTGGGAAGGACAGATTTGCCTCTTCAGCACATTTTAGGGGCAAAGAGGGAGTATAGACAACAGGACTTTTTGAAGTGAGGACACCTCTCTCCTCAGAGGAGAGATTTTTTTTAAGCTCTGAAGGATCACTTTGGATCCAGTTCATGCTTTATGAGTTTTGGTTCAGTCTTATCTCTTTCCCTAGGTATCTTGCTTGGCCCAGGAAATAAAATTATATGTGTTTGGAGACCTTGATTATCCAACCTGTGTTTTAATTCCTGCACTAGGAGGACGGTAGATCTAAGCAGCAGGTGATCTGCAGAAGTCTCCTGTAAATATTTAAAAGTGTTTTCCAAGGCCAGCTCAAGCTTCCCAGGGTGATTTTTCTCTAATGCTTTTCTTTATCTCTCTTGCCTTGAGGTAAAATGTCAGCTCATGAACTGCAATAATAGCCTTTCCCCTCAGATTTATTTTTTTGCTCAGTTTTGATTCAACAAAAATTCCAGTACTCTATAGGAAATTTCTCACAGGAAAACTTTCTGTGGTAGCTACAAATTCTCACAGTATCTCTGTGGCACAGTGCCTGCAGCGAGGAGCCACTGTGCCTCTGCAGCTCCCCAGGCCTCACAGAGACCCTGCGATGTCTTCCTGACTTTGTGCTGCTGATCCGAGCCTGATGATGGCACAGTTGCTCAGCTCCAGGCTGCCTGGCTGTAAGGCATCACTTACAGATGAACTGATAACACTGATAACGTTTGAGCCCCTCTCCTTTACAGCAGAAACTCTCTAATCCACAGCAGTATGAAATACACTAAAAAAAAAAGGACACGGGGGTGGGGCGGGGTGGGGAGGGAAAGGGAATAAGGAAAAGGGGAAAGAAAAAAAAAGTGGAGAGAGAAAATTAAAAAGTCCTTCAGTCCAATGTCATTTCAGCAGCTAAGGTCACAGTGGGGCCAGATGCTGGTTACAGCTCAGCTCAAGGGAGCAGAGGTCTCCAGAGGACTGATTGCAGCAGTCAGGCTGCTCTAATCTCCGCTGGCTGCTCACAAAAGGCAAAGCCTTTCTCAGGACACAGCGAGAGCTGGGGCGCCCACATCATTTTCCTCCTCAGCAGCCTTTGTCTTCTCAGCACGGGGAGCTCGCTCCTGCATCGAGTCTGCCTCAGGCCTTGGGGGAGGATGTTTTTGAAATACAACAGTATTGAAATAACAGAAAATGTAACTAGTAAACAGAAGTGTGGGCACAAAAGATGACACATTTTTGAAAGGGATATAATGGTAAGGATGTGCAGAGGCTCTTCCTCATGGTGGTAAGGGCTGGGTGAAAGCTGGGTCCTGAAGCAGGGACCATAAACATAATTTATGTCCATTTTGCCCAGCAGAACTGAAAGTGTTTCTCTTGCTAGACTTCATTGCAACTTTGTCATTTTCTCCAATAGTTGATTTTTTGCACTGCTTTGAGTTTCATTTAATTTCTCTATTAAATGCAGAGCCTAGATGAAGATGATTATGGAATTTCTAGTAATGATTTCACAGACCTACCACCGCTTGAACAGAAGAGGCAGGTATAGGCACTGAAATAAATTCCACTGAATTGCCATTGCAGTCCTCAACCTTCACCAGAATTCTTTAAGCACTGTACAAGGAGTACCCATAAAGCTTTGTGTGGGAACCTCTCAGAAGTATTTTTTACAGCTAACAATCTTGCTTAGTTCTACTGAGAAATCACAAAATTTGCTAATAACATTTCTCTCTTATCACATCCATTTTCAAAATACCACAAGTAAATGATTCGGCAGAAACAATACCATAAGTGACAATCAGAAACTGTAAGAGATTAAGGAAAGTCTTAGAGAGTTCTTGTTATACATACAGACTTAACTGTGTTCAAAAAAGAAAAAAAAAACACAGAAAAGAGCTGAACTATAGGAACACACCTGCTAGCTACAATGCCTGACCCCCAGGGGCACCACTTACACAAACCTTTTCTCCTGAGTTAGGAGGGAGCAGATGCATTGGGGGTTATTTCACTGTGTCAATGAGAAAGCTTCTGCAAATTTTTAATGTTTCCCTACTCCAGAAAGGGAAAAGGGTCTATTAGGCAAGTTAAAAACACTCTTGTGGTCTCCTGGTGATGCCATGGGGGAGCCCTGGCAGGATCAGCCAGACACAGGTCAGCTGGGAGCAGCTCAGTGAGCAGGGGCAGCCTGTACTGAGGGCTGGGTCTGTGTGTCCCTGCACAGCCCAGGCATGTCAGGGCCCCTCTGCTGCAGGCAGCTGTGGAGCCAGAGGAGAAGGGGAGACATTTCCAGCCAAGAAGCCCGACTGGATGTTGGTCTTCTTTGACAGCTCTGCCCTTGACTTTAGTTCCAGTCAGGCAGCTCTCCAATTAATCCTGTGGCTTCAGGCACTTTCTAGGTGAGTCCATAGGATGAGCAACTGAGACAAGGTAGACACTAAAGCAGGTTTAGGAATGAATATGCTAAGTCTATCCATATGATACTTTATATCCAGCTAAATGTACCCATGAGCTATTCCCTGTAACTATGCTCCATAAGAGCATAATCCCTGGCTCTCCCTGGAAGGTATGTGGGGCATGAAATGCACTGAACATTCATGGAAATCATTTCTGGTTTTAGATGCCTTCAGGCATTCCCTGATGTCCAAAAAGGAGGAAGAAGGTGGAAAGACACCTTTAAGCTTTAAGAGCAGCACTGAGCTGCAGCATCATACCTTTGCTGGCAATGCAGCTCATTCTTCTCCTCAAGGTCTGAGCTATCACTTACCAGTTTGTGAGCTACAGCTTGCAGTCTGTTCCCTCCTGAGAGATGGGCTAATTTTTTCTTGAGCAAGAAGCATCTTCTGCAGCCTTTGAAAGGTCTCAAACAGAAGCACAATGCCAAAAGAGAGACGATGCTAAAGAAAACTGATGTCTGCGGCTAGAATTGATTGGGCAGCTGGCATTTATGGGTCTGCATTGCAAAACGTTCCTTAAAGTCTGGGATTTCTATCCATTCAAAATAAATAGAGAGCTATCTGTGACCCCAGCTTAAATTTTGAGGGAAGTTACTGCCAAAGAAATACACTGTTTGCTTGAAACTCAATTGAATCCATGGCCATGCTCCCTTTGTTAGGTTGTGTTCTTGGCTTGCCAACTTCCACAGATGCTAAAGAAAGAACATGAGCAGATCTTCTTAAATCTCAATTTAAACTGACACTCTCCCTCCCAGCCCCCAGCCACCCACCCACCTCCCTCCCATGGCTTCAGATTTTTGTTCCTGATTACGTATGTTTAGCTTCCAAGTTGGGAGCTCCACCAGTATTCCCAACACTTGGTTGCCAACATTGGAAATTAAATAAATCTTTAATTTTTTCTTTTAAAAGGCATTTAACTCCAACAATATACAGTTGCAGCCGTGAATGACTGAACTCATTTTTTACAATATGTTTCTCAGTCAGAAATTAAATTGGCAGTGCAACCCCTCCACCCCCAGAATTACTTGGCTAAAGTAGTAGCCAGATGAACATGCAAAAAATCACAAGAGGATTAAACCAAATATGCAGCTCAAACAGAAGAGCAGCTGAATCCTCCAGCATTTCAATACACAGCTGATTCAGCAAAACAGATACACATTCAAATGAGGGATGTCTCTGAGAGAGAAAACTGGGCAGCTTAATCAATAAAGTGTGCAGCCTGTCCTGGTACAGGGAAAGCAGCAGCCTAATAAGCCACACAGGAAAATGAATGGGGAAGAAAAGTCAGTCTCTACTACTTTCACTGGGACCTCAAAGCCCCAGTGGAGGCCAGAAAAGGTAATTCATGGAGGTAGGCCACTGCATGTCTTACCCCTCCATTATCCCTTCTTGGGACTAATTCCTGCAATGTGGGGTTAAAGGAGGTCATAAAACAGCAGCATTTTTTTCTCAGTCACACAATTTATAGGAATTGGGGTGTTATTTAATTCAGCATCACAAGTGTATAATTTTCACCTAGCTAAAAGTTGTTTCATTATAGTACACAGATGTTTTCTTCTCTGTGAACTACTCAGAAGTGGATTCGATTGGCAAAAATATTTTTACTTCACTGAATACCTTGAAAAATTGTAAGCTAACACAGTGCAGCAGAGAAATTGTTGAAGAGATTCACATTCTCATACATCCTCCTCATAAGAGAGTGTGTGCTCCTCAATTGCTACAAAAGTTGGGCTGTCTCAGTCACAGAGTCTTGTCCCCTCTGACAGCCTGGGTATGGACACTTTGTAAGGAGAGAAGGGTTTGCTTGGGAAGTGCAATGTTTGTCAGTACCCTTGTCCTTGAGGTCTGAACACAGATGGAAGTTGTTATTCCATCACCTTCCTACCAACAGAGAAATCTGCTCAGAGAAACCTTCTCACAAGAACGAACCTTCTTTACAGAAATGTAAACAGGAAAAAGGTTGGGAGAGCAGCTGATTAAAGGACATGCCAGGGAACATTAAAATATTTGCTAACTGCAAATATATTTTCCCACTGTGCTGCCAGCTCCAGCTCTGACTCACGTGAAATGTTGGTTGGTTCCAGATCGGATTTTGCGGTTAACAACCTCATCCCTCGCCTACCAAATCCGCCCAGAAGAGAGGAGACTGCAGCAACACTGAACACTGGTTCTGTTTCTTGTTCCTGTTTCTTACCTTCTTCATTCCCACATTATGCTGGGATAGTTATGTCCAGCATAAAGAAAAACCTGAAGAGTGAACTAATATTCAGATTTCATTTGCAAGGCTAAGGAAGAGCCATGTTGAACTTGATAAGACAAAGACTGTGCAAGATTTTTCCATTTGTTGCAAGTTCTCTAATCAGCACAACGTTGCCACAAAATGACTCTGGACATTTCACAGCAGCCTGTGAGCAATGGGCAGATAAATCCTTCTGAGCAAAGGTAAAGCAAAGTTAATAACTTGAACACGTCAGAAAAACTGCTTCCATGAGAAAAGTTCACTTACATGAGTTCAATGTTCAGGGCTGGTTAAAAACCACAGCAAGAAACAAACAAACAAAAAAGAAATAGCTCTGGCTGCTGATGCTTGGGTTTGGGCTGCAGTGTTTAGAAGGATAAAAGACCACAAATTCCTGTCTGCTGATAGAAACTCTTTTCCCTTACTGTTTTTGGCTTGTTCCTCGTTCTAATAATGGAGAGATGTTAAAAGAAAATTTTTATAACACAGAGGAAAAAAGTGCTGGAAGAAAACCATCAGAGAAAAACAAGGCTGTCATTCCAATAGCAAGGAACTTGCAGTTATTGTTCAAATCAGGTTAACATTTGGAATTGTATTTCTAATCCAATAAAGTGTGTAATTTCAGGGACATAACTAATGCTCATTGTTAAAGGGATTCAAATTTCACTGCTTTGATGGGGTGGTGATATTGTAACACAGAAATGGTAACACTAAATGACTGCCATTATTTAGCAGTAGGTATTTATTTGACTCTAGAGTTTAAAAGGCTGTGTTCTTCATAGTACTTATCCAACTACCCACTATTTTCTCTGTGTTTCTGGATCTAAGGAGGGTGTTTACCTTCAGCAGGGCAGCAATGTGGTTTCAAAAGAGCTGATCAATATTAACCTTGCACAGTACTACATATTATCTCTATTTTGCATAAACTACATAAACTACATTTGAGAGCCAGCTGATGTAAAATTTATGCACAAGAAGATGTCTGCATCCTTTCTGAATATGAGTTTACAAATCTGCTGGTTTTAATCTTCAAACTCTTAAAACTGTTCATTATATATATTGTCTACACATCTTTTTCAACAGAGTTTTACCATTGTGTGTGAATTATGCATAAAGCCCATAGTGAGACAGATGCATAAAACTGCAGTTTAGTTAGGTAGGCATAACCATTCGGCAAACTTTGTTTAATTAGTCACTAAATCAGTCTTTATGACTTTGTTGACTGACTGATGTTTTTGAAGTATTACTGACTTTTTAAACTGTCTACTGTTATTTGTTACTTTAAGGAATATTGGGTGTTATAGTTTGCTGTTTAAATATCCACTATTGCGATTCAGTGCTAATGACAATGCTGAGATGACAGAACTATTAGACTGGATACAGAGTTGTCAAATTTTAAGACAGCAAAATACTCATCTGTGACGTGTAGCATATGGCAGAAACCTGGGAAAATCATCAGTGGAGTTAAGAATAAATAGAAGCTGTGTTCCCTAAAAAATATAATCTGACATCCAAACATGGATAATCTTGAAATGTACTTGACAGTCCATGAGTTCAGTCAACAGATTATAAAATCAGAGGCAGGCAGCACTGCATTTCCAGAGAACAAATCACAGCATAGCTGTTAATGCTGAACTTGGTATGCAAACAAGCTGCTTTTTCTATAGTCTCTGTAAAGAGATCATTAAAATACTATGGCTAATTATGCTTTAAGTGTCTGCAGAGTCACATGTGTTTATCCAATTTTCATTTTTTGCTGCCCATCTCATACTTAAGTAATTTTGATGTGCAGTGCTTAAAATGCCAGTGTTTATTAGATGAGTTCCTGAAGCAGCAGAGAAACAGTCGCTCTGCCTGTACAAACAAATCACCCGGAGTCACAGCATAGTTCCCAGCCCCTAACTGTGCACCTGAGTTATCTACTCTAGTGATCTCATGGGGTTAGAAAGGTACCTGAAGGTGACAGAAAACAACTGAGCATCTTAAAGCACTTCACTCCTCTTAACTTGCATTCAGGTCAGGGATGGGGTCCCAGTACACCAAACACAAAACATCATTGTGATCAGAGGTTTGGGAAAGACCATGACCGTCATCTAAACCTGCTGCTCCTTTTGGGGCTGCTCCTTAAGGAGACAAGCAACTGTTTCATCTCTTCATTCAGACACTTTTAAAGTAGCACGATTTCCATTTTCCTTATCTGACAATTTGTTTTGCCATTAAATTTCAAGACTGATCAGAGCAGCAAATGTTACCCAAAATTAGGTAGTTTTATACATAGAATCAAGGAATGACTTGGAAAATTTTAGAAGAAATCTGATTATATAGCATCTTTCCAAGAGAAATCATAAGAACAACTTTCAAGCAGCTGCTTGTTCTATGTGAGACTCCCAGTGCTCCAGTGAGACCCTCTTTCCCACTCTGCCTTTTATTCTCAGCTGGCCCTGAGCAGACCTGGGACGCAGCAAATCCTATTATCTAACAGCTCACGGATGTCTTCATTTTATGAATGCAGTAAATCTGGTTTAGTACCCTGATTCTGTGTTTTAAATTCACTCCAGTGACACTCTATCCCTCCCGCCATGCACTGAAGGGTGCAAGATGAAGACACATCTGCACAACACACTGCTCCCCACTCAAGAAGAGAGAAGGCATTTCACTATTGCTCAGTCCAACAGCAGTTGGTTTGGCACCGTGTTGAGCCCAGCCTGTGGTCCAGGTGCTTGGTCTGTGGCAGGAAGGGGGCAGTGGAGTCAGGAGGGCCACGGTGGTGCTGGGGGCTGCTGTGTCTTCTCTCATTCCTTCCAACACTTTGCCTTTGTTAACAGGGAAGTCTATTCACACTTACAATAAGGCCTTTACCACTGTTCATAAAGCACAAAGGCATCTTAAATTGAGTGGATATCACTGTTCCACCAATTTAAAACCACTTTTGACTGTCAGAGGTATTAAGGAGTTTCAGTATAAATAAGAGTATGGTAGTAATCTGATCTCATATCCACAGGGGAGATGATTCTTTTCTCATTTACATCAGGTTTTTTTCATATGACTCCATTAGTTTCAGTATTTATTTTTGCATGAGTGACAGCTGAATTATGCCCAGCATAATTAAGTAGCCTCCCAGGCTGACCTTATTCTTTATTTCCCCTCCATATCCAAGTTGGACTTGCCTCTGAGTTACAGAAAGAAACATGAGGATGGAGCCAAGGAAAAGTAGTTCAGATAACCTGAGTTCTACTGAGATTTAGTGTTCAAATAAAACTAGATTTGAAAAGACCTCTTGGGAATTTGTACATTGTGTGCAGAGTTCTGCCTTGTTAAAAATAAGAAGGAATAATGGCAGCAAAGTCTAAGAGCATCTTGGTGGTCCAGGATGCTTGGAGTTGTTCAAGCTTTCAAATGATGAATCTCTCACAGCCAACATTTCACCCACCTCTGGTTGCTGTTGGTTGGGTTGAGTTTTTATAACTCCACGCACAAGGAAAAAAGTTCAGGAAAGGACAAAGTTTTGGAGAATTCCCCTCCAAGTTCTGCTATCCATGACAACAGGTGGTGGAGCCAGTGGTTAGGAATAAGGGTGGTGGCCACAGCCAATTTTGGTACTGCTCCTGGGAATTAGAGGGGGTCAGGAACCATGGTGTACTATTCAAGGCATCTTCCTCATGAGACCACATTTTTGTAGGTGTCAGTCCCAGTCTGAACTAGCATGAGGAGCAATTTCTCATGGGCTATTTACTGACTGCTATCCTTACCTAAAGTTTCAGGAAGCAGGTAAATTTAGATAAATTTGATCTAGACCATAGAAATAACCCTACACTACTGACTTAAATAATGGCATCATCGTTAATGAAGGTTGGGTTTTTTTTCCTTCCTTCATATTTTAAAGAAAAACCAACGAGCCCCTTCCACAGCCAACAGTTCCTGTGAACCACAGAGTACAGACCCAGGGCAGAGTTTATGCACTTTACACTTTTCATAACCTGCTTTTCTCTCTTTCACCTGCCACCACAGTATTCCTGAGCTGGTACATGTCTGAGCCGTGCTGTCTTGTGAGATATCCAGTCTTTATGTCTAGTAGTGATCATTGCTTTCAAAACCCTTTTTGATAAATAATAGATAAAAGAGGGGAACCATGGCATGGTTTCAGGCTTGAGTGCTGGATACACTGGAGGAACAAGCATTACACTTTCAAGGGTGTCAGGAAGAGGCAGGGAATACAAAATAGGAATGGAGGAGAGTGGCAAGAAGAGTTAAACAAGAAGAGAGGAAAGAGCCAGGCCAAGCAGTAGGCATGGAATGGAAACTGTAGGAAGTATTAAATTGCATTGGTACACACTGATGTCCTGCAAAGCAACAGGTATTTCTGCGGTGAATGCAGAATCCCAATGACTCACCTAATGGGAATGACCAAATCCTCCACTTAATTCAGCACTTCATTCCCATTTATATTACTTTGTAGTGCAACTACTGGACATCTTACAGTGCTACAAATTACAGTATTTCTCAAATCAGTCCATTAGAACATCAGCATTTTCTCTGCCAAGCAGTAACTAACAGGGTCGAGCTCTCTTGGTGGAATCTGCCCTATAACAGCCATGTAGGACTTATTAATACAGCTATTTGACAATTTGTCATAATGTTTTTATAATGAAACCCCAGCTATTTCTCTAAAATCAGGGATTCAATTAAACATTCATTTTCTCAATAGCTCAGTGGCGGGTGGAATGCAGAACGTTCCATTTTGTTTTTCATCACTTTCGTTCTACACTCACTTTTTCCATTTTAATCATAATCAGGACTTATCAGGATTTCTAAAATCAAAAATAATGAAAATTAATTATTAAAACCCATGTTTGATTACAACTTGAAAAAATCCCATAGCTGTTTTATAGATTTGTAATAATTCAGAGTGAATCTATTTTTTAAAATAATGTAAATTGAAACTTAATAAAATTAAAGACATTTTAATTACTTTTTTTCTCTTTCAGAATCAAAATCTTTATAGAGATATAGATGGTAGGAAACATGTATTTAAGAATGGTTTGAAAAGCATGTCTGTTTTGTGAGTCCTTCAAACATCTTGGCATTTCATACTTTGGTTGTCTTTTCTTTCCTGCCGATATCTTCTTTTTTATTTTTGAGAACAGCAACAAAAATAGAATTACTCTTTTTAAAAACATCTAGCTATTTTTAATGTTTCATTAATATTTACCAACTCTGGTAATGTCTTTCTGCCATCTGATGTGTCAAGATCGCTTTGTGTACCTCTGATGGCAGATGTTCTTTTTGCCAATACACTATTGAGTTGGGTTACCAGTAAAGACAAGCCTTTATGATACCTGTGAAAAGTTCAGAATGGTAAATTTCATCAGTCTTTGAAACCAAATATATGCAAAGTGCTGCAATAGACAGGGGAACAAAGACTCATTTCGTGTTCAGATAAAAGATTTCAATTTTTGCTTTTAGAAAACATTGCATGAAGTAACTGGGTCAGAGCTATGCTAAACCCACACTTCATTTATCTGATACGTGTGCTGCATAACAGTTCTGTTTAGTAGTTTAGATTTGACCTGAATTAAATACGAAGCTCAAAAAATATGATGAAACAATAATAAGAGATCTGACTTACTAAGAGGCCAAAAATCCCACACTAAACATATGACCATCTTCTTGCTGTTCAGTTCAGCACAGCTCTTGGTGTCCCTGCCCACAGGTGCTGCAGCCCGGAGTCCTTCCCCAGGTGCAGAGACCTGTGGCTGGCAATGGCAGGCTGGGACAAACACTTCATGGTGCTCAACAAGGAGAGTGTTTTCTCCTGTCTGGAGTTGCTGCTCCATAAAATTAAAATATGAAAGCATACAGAAAAGAAAGCAGCAAGCCTCAGTATTAGCTCTGTTTCTGTAAAACTCAAATTTATTACTATCTCTCTCAGTACCTGAAGAACACACACAAGGATCCCAGTGCAGGGGCTGCGGGCCTGGCAGCAGCCACACAAGCAGCTCAGGTGTGCTGATGACATTGCCAGTACTGCCTGTTTGAAGCCACATGGATAAAAAGGAACCACAGGGAGACATGCCACCCCATTTGGAGAGCTGGAAGACACCTGAGTGAGCAAATGCAGGCACGTCCTGAGGATGGCCAGCATACAAGAGGTGTCCAGCCCCCAGGAGGTCACCAATCCCCTTCTCTGGCAAGGGGTTCCCAAACTCCATCACTAGAATGAGCCATTGTCAATGCTGTTACCCAGAGGCCACTCTGCCTTGGAGAAATAACACTTGTAATTTCCAAAGGAATCACAGGGCACTTGGTGAAAAATTATAGCTTTTTCTTTGGATCAAGATACAAATAAAGGCTCATGGGAGCTACAGAGCTCTTGAAGAAAATTCTTGAGATGGATTCACAAAGGTCAAAAGTAAATTACAATTGAAGGTCTCCTAATGAGGATCATTTTTGAATGTGTGCTTGTAATTACAACACCCAGAAAAGCTGCAAATTCTGAAATATCAGAAAATAAAATAAAAACAATGAAAAAAGTTATTTTCTTTGGAGAGTGATTTGGAAAATAAATGTATTGCAAGATGTTTTGCAATACATGGAAATGGTCTGAAAAAAAAATGTGTATAAATAGTCAATCATATTAATTATAATACCTTGTATACAAGGATGTTATATGTTTCCTAGGCTTAGCAGCTGCAATAAAACTTTTCTGCACCTTGTAGATGATTCATTTCCATGACCATCTCTTTACAAGGTGATTCCTTCCCAGCACCTCTCATTAACCTACTGCTCCATGTTCCAGACTGTAAGAGACTCTGCAAATAAAACTCACCAGACCTTTTGTAATTAACATCTTTGTGTGAGAGGATGGGTTGGCTTTCAGCTGTCAAAGTGGACCTTCCATGACATGAATTTTGTTCTTTTCCTCTGCATTTTAAGGATATTTCAGAGACATGACTAGAGCCTGTCAGGCTTCCTTTGTGCCATCTTTGTCTGTTTGGCTACACTGTCCAAGAACCTTTTGCAATGGCCTTCAAGGAAAAGCAAAGAAATCCCCTCACTGGCAAGCAGGATTTGCTGCTCCAGTGCACCAGACCTGAGCACAGGCACTGTGGACACAAATCTGCTTTATGTAAGAAGAAAACTGCAGTAGTGGCATTTTCCCTTTTAATGCATCATCTCCAAAATGAGGAAATAAGTGAAGTTGCTAATGTCCTTTTAAATGATATATGCTTATGTGTTATGTAATGTATAAGCATCTAAAATACTTTCCCATTTTTTGGGGGCAGCATACAGTTTTCCTTGTAATTCAGACAAGTTTACAGTTTCTTCCCTAACACCTAAAGTAGGAATCTGCAGCTGAGAGGAACGGGGGAAAGTGTTCTTCATATTCTGTGATGAGATGTTTCTGAATTAATCGTTCTCCACTGTGGTTTCCAGGGTCTGCTTTTCTGCTTTCTTGCCTACAATTAGCTGAAGGTCTGCCAATTAATTCTCTGACTCCTAATCTACCAGTCTCCCCAAAGAAGACTAACCAAATACCTGAGAACTGAAACTCAGCACTCTCCCAGGCAGTAAAACCCATGGAGCCAACAGAAACAGTGGTTTGGTGGTACAGCTTTCCCACCTGCCTTTTCCCAACAGCTCTCTCCAGGCTTCCCCTTCCCCCTCCTGGGCCTGCCAGGTCTCATTAGCTAATGACCTACTTTGGCATCCCCAGATGCTCCTCTGTGCCTAAGGAGTTAACCTTCTTTCTACCTAATAGTCTAGGTGATTATCATAAGTTAAACACTGGAGTAATTTGTTCACAGGTTGGTCTAAATTTGAAGTTTACAGTTTGCCAGCCCTGCAAAAGTACTCACACATTTGAAAGCCTATCCATTTTTTCCAAGCCCTATTAGATGGTTGCATAAAAGGTATTTGTGCTTCTTCAAATCTGGCCTTACTGTTTTCTTTTCTCTGACAAGTCAGGCTACATCCAGTGGTCTGAGTGTCAAACTCTGCCCACTGTTCCTCATTCTTGCCCTAAGGTGGCTTCCTGCTCACTGACTGCTATTCTGAGACCTTCAGAAGTTTCTCCGTTGCTTAATAAAACCTAGAGTGAAGGTGGACCTTCTGAACATGTCCTTTGAAGCTCACACATAGATTAAAAATTAATTATGATGTATGACTGAGCAGATTATGATGGTAGCATTCAAGCTTGCCCTGTTGACATGTCAAGATTTCTTCTTTCCAGTTCATAGTGACTGTACAAAAGTCAAGCTGGATAATTCATTGGGATAGTTCCTGCTGTTAAAGTACTTGTTTCTTTATCCAACAGGCACCATCTTAATTAGATCAAATCCCTAAGGATTTACCTCAACAACTTTCTTAATTAAATACTTATGGGCATCTCCTTTCAGCAATAGGAGCTAAGGATTTGTAAAACTGATGGGTTGTTAGACTTTTGACTCAACAACCCACCTGATCTCCAACCTCCCCTTCTCAGTAATTTAACTCTTTTTCCTGCAAAAAGAAAAAAACACCAGGAAACAAGAATTTTTACATAAGTCAGAAGGTGATTAACCATTGGTACAAAGGGCCAACAGAACAGGAAGATATTATGTCTCTCTGGAAACTCTAGTATAAACAAAAGATGCTTCACTAAATGCAGGAATGCCGGACTGAAGAGGTAAAATCATATGATCCATAGTTCTTTCAAGATATAAATGCAATTCATTTTCTTATATAAGAGATCTGAAGCATTATCCCAGAAAAATGTGTCATTGTCAAATCAGCCAGGTTCAGCACTGGAATTTAATATTCTCGTCCTTAAGATAAGTGTGATTCTCAACATGTGGGAGTACTCCAGAAATTCCTAATTCAGTGCCTGAGTGACAAAAATGATTAACACTTACAACATATATAGGATTTTTCATCAGAAAATACCAAATGGTATTCACAAAGGAAAAGTGCATAGTTAACTCCATTTTATGGATGGGGAAAAAAAGAGATCCAGGCAAGTGCAGTGACTTTTTAAAGGCTACACCCATCCAACCAGAGCTCCCAATAGATCCATTTCCTGTCAGCTGCTCATTTGTCTTAAAAGATCTTTCTTTGAATTCACAAAAAAATAAGAACAGTTGTTGCCCAGTGATGGCAAAAGATACCAGTGAATTACAGTGAAGCCAAGATGTGTGAAGATGTGTGAAGCAAGCAAGTGCTAAGGAAAGGTCAGTACAGGCTTTCCAACAATATTTTTGCCAAGAAAGAAAATCAGCTGTTTACTCCCCCAGTCCTCAAATCTGATACTACTTGTTCCCAATTCAAACTCTTTCCATGATATTTGATTCACTCACACTCAGCACACTGCTGCATTGTCTGAAGCACATCCACTGTCCAGCTCCCATTCCTTAGATTCCTCCATTGCAAATGAAATTCATTAAGAATGGACATTCCAGTTTATCACTTTTTTTCTGCACAATCATTTTACTCTGTGACAACAGCTGGAATCCTGCACACTTCCCAGATGAGAAGCTCTCTGTTGTAGGGATTCCCAGCTCTGCTCATGTACCATCAACGGAGGGGGCCAATGTCCATGTACCTAAGAGAATTCCAGTTAGAAACTTTCTCTTCTGAGATGTGACACAATAGGAACCATTTGTGATCTGGGAGCTGTAAGGATGTCTACAAAAAAGATACCCCGTCCTGCCATGACCCCACCTGCCACTTTGGTTTCTATCTCTGGAGGAAGCTGAGCTTCCAAAGGTTTCTCTGGCTCACACTGTAAGCCTGGCTGTGTAGAAAACAGACTTCTGTTGGCCTTGCGTTTGATACTATCACAAACCCTAAAGCTGGATAGTCAACTGAAGTTAAAAGTAGAACTTTTTCTTCTAGAAAAGCCAGCAGCTCCCTGCCCCTGCTCATATCCTGCTTTGTGCTGTTGTAACTGAGACTATTTCACAAGCAGGAGTGAGAGAAGTTTCCTAGCAGGGAAGAATAGACTAAAATAAAGCAGAACAGGGCCTCCAGCTGAGAAGCCATGCATATGAGAGACAGGGAAAGAGATATATGCAATAAAATAGCTATTTATCCACAATAAATATACTTTAAAAACATCAATTAGAGCTTGTCATTACATGACTGCTGCATCAGATGCTTTCAGGCAACTAATAACTGTTAAAAACCTGGTTATTGAGTGAAGTTACTTTCCATTAAAGTGTTCTCACCTATTGGGTATTTAATTAGCACATAATAAATTATCCATTTAGATAGCAATTACTTTCTTTAGTCAAATGCATTAGAAGCAGTTATTTATGGACTCTTGATTATAATAGATCCAAGAAACTCATAAAACTACAGTGTGTGAGTGTGTGTGTGTGTATATAATCACTGCTAAAGTTATTGCAATTACAGGAGGCGAGTCAGCACAGCGCAAAAGCTGGGCTGAAGTTCTCTCAATGACTAACAGCCACAAGACCTTTCTCGCCAGTACATGACTGGCCTGGTGTGCTGGAGGAATGAGAATTAAAGGACCTGCCACAGAGGTGCTGGTGAGGGAGAAGTCAAATATTTTGGATCATATAAAGATACAGCATAAAGGACAATGGTCCAGGAGAGTTGACTGGAAAAACATGATGAAAGCTGTAGGAGGAGATTTTGAAGTGCAGCACCAGCGAGGATTCCTGATGTATCATTCCTAGAGCATGGAGTCAGGCAGAAAATCTTAACAGCTCATGTAAGGAACAATTTAAAGTACAGCAGAGATGACAGCAAAAAGTTCCCTTAGCTCAGAGGCTCTCATAGAGACCCTCTTTTCTTTTATCCCTTGCCTAAGTTTCAAAAGCTGATCCTGATGCTCAGAAAACAAAATCCGATTATTTAAACCACTGTAACAACCATCAATGATAGTAAATGGGTTTATACCTCTGTACCTTGTCTCCATCTCTATTCTCCATGCTCCAAAACCTAAACCAAGCTCAGTCTACACCCTACTGCACATGCAGGGACAGCATATGTCCTATATTTCCTCCTTTAACCTATTTCCCACCCAGCCAGTACTGAGCTGTCAGTCCCCAATGGCTGTTAACACACAGTGCCCTCTCACACCTGCAGGGAGAAAGGGGAAACAGCAGCTGGAAACAGCTGTGCCCACAACATACTTTTACATGCAGATGGCAACACACTGTTGTGTTAGTTGTCTGCTCGTGTTCAGTTGATGAAGTTGTAAAATTTGATCAGACTAAAACACTTCCTGGAACAAATGCAAAGTACAAAGGAGCACATTATACAGCTCTTGGCAAAGCCATGAGCAAACAGATTTGCATGTAAGCATTTTGGTAAAGAAGAGGATTTGGAGATCTATAAAAATAATCAGGCCCAGAACAAGCCACAGACATAATTAAATCAGTGAAATGAAATATCAAATGCTGGCAGTCCACAAAGAATTTCATGATGATAATAATAATAAAGTCTCAGTGGATGAAAAGCAAGAGAGAAAATTGGTCCATTGAAAATAATAGTGAACAAAATGAGGACCATGTGAGGAGAAAAGGGCATGTTACATAATAATTTTAAGATTTTGTGAAAGGAGAGACACCTTATAAGGCAGTTATTTCTTCTGCATCACTGAATGGTACAGTGCCAGGCTTGGAAAATTCAACATCTCTAGAAAATAAGCCAGACTCAGCCAGGCTCTGAATTTGGCCACATCTCCTTCACTCACTTTTGAAGAGGTACATTAATTTGAAGTAACTGAAGGGATGGATCAGTATTTAACAATGCAGAATATGGATCATGTACTACAATACCCATTTATCCTCTGAACAAAAAGTTCAAAATATGCATTGTTTCATCTGGAAATAAGTATGGATTGAAGCACGAATTGTACTCCCATTATAAACACATTGAAAATAAGTATAAATGTGTATAACAAAAATTAGAGATAGAAACAAGGCCAATTAAAAAATCTGCAAGTCCAAAAATAACAACATTGCGTGAAATTTCTCCTAGTGAAGAACATAACTAAACAGAAATATTTGTATGACAAACTACAGACCTTTGAAAATCAGTGTTGATTGAAGACTGCTGATGGAGTCAGGGTGTCTTGCCTGGCTAACACACACACAGAGCCTTGGAGGCTATCACCTCCCAATGTTTACAATATTCCTTTTTCCATTCACAGGCTTCTAGCAGCTGCTTGACACACTGCCCTGGGAAGCAGCCTCAGTACCAGCCACGAGACATCACAAGCAGGGCAGGGAAGGACGGTTTTACCTCCAGGGATGCACCTGCTTGCTGTAGCCCACATACAATCCTCTTAAACCAGGTACCATGACAATAAAGAGCATAAACCAATTATTAATTAATATCTTTCTTTGTTGATATTCATCACTTAACCTGATCCTTTGTTTTATTCAGCTCATTTGCCATTTGGGATTTGCTTGGTGTTTCTGGTAACAGCCAGAAAATACAGGAGAGCTTCTCTTTTCCCTGCTGACACACTCACACCATGAGCTCTCGTTCCCAGTGCTCTGGGCGAATGCTCAGGATGGAACACAACAGCTGAACAGCTCAGGTTGCCACTATGAGCTGCAGGAGAGAGGCAGAAGGCGAAGCTCCCACTTCAGCATCCCTCTTCATTTCTGCCCCTCCTGGAAGTTTATTCTCCCCCTCGCAGCTATAGGTGTGTAAAGGACGGCATCCTGTCTGACATCTGCAACTGAAATGTCAGCCGGCATGAGCTGCTGTGGCTCCTCCGGGCCCAGGGGGGACGCGGGGACTGACACTCATTTAGGAGGTGGGGGAAGGCTGCCAGAGGATCCCCCCGCTGAGCTAATTG
Organism: Calyptomena viridis; assembly: GCA_013390005.1. Taxonomy (NCBI): domain Eukaryota; kingdom Metazoa; phylum Chordata; class Aves; order Passeriformes; family Eurylaimidae; genus Calyptomena; species Calyptomena viridis. Next base: position 419,058 of record WEIV01014167.1, on the reverse strand, counting down.
CCTGACAGCAGAGCGTGGGGCTTTGATCCTCAGTTAGGAAGGTACCAACATATTAAAACTGTGAGTAATGTTAATGTATATTATATGTTGCCGTGGAATACTTGAAATCAGCAAAAAGATGAAACAACATCTGCTTCATTGAAGAATGAAGGAGCTCTGTGCAAAGCAGCTGTTTAATTATCCAGCACCATGTCATGTAACAATTTATACACCGTAACCATAATCCCAGATCAGCTCAGGAGATAAGTTGCTTTTAGAAGCTAAGAGATAGAACTTGCACAGACACGTCCATGAATCGCCAGTTTTAACATTGCAAAATAAATAAAAAATCTAAATAACACTTCTGTTCCCTTCCTACTTTCCAAGTAAGATAATTATCCTCAAAATTCCAACACGTAGCATTTTTACTCTTTAGTCAAACCAAAGCAACAATGTCTTTGGGATATAAACTTGAAGTGAATGTATTTATCAAAACTTAATGAAGACTGTAGAATTAAACTACCCTTTTCAAAGTTCATAACAGCAATTGCACTAGCTCTTAGTACAAACTTCTGAACTGATGATGAGAAGTTTTGACAAAGCTTGACTTCAAAAAGCCCTCATAGGTTATTAAATAGTCTTTGGTATGGGAAAGAAAAAATAATTGATTGATTAACCATGCAAGGAATGTCCCTAGAAGAGATAAGTATGAAGAATCAAAATATTTTTTTCATTTTTCAAAGTATTTTCTTAAATTTCAGTAACAACAAACAAAAAATGGGTCCATATAGCAGTCTTTATGTGGCTGATATTAATGCAAAATGGGTATTTTTGAAGTTCTGAAATATTGCATGTGGTCATTTAATACAGACCAGAAATTTACCTGACAAAATATTTTTGTTGAAAATCATGGTCAGTGAGTCCACAATACTTCATGTGGAAGATTTCTAGATATACAGACTTTTTGTTCTGCATCTCTCAGGCAGACCAGTCAAAAGGACCATCCTGGCAATGCAGCAACACAGCTCAGGTCTGGTGCCTGGGAATGTTCCTTGGCACCATTTAATTTATTAGTAGAAAAACAACCTGTGAGTCCAAGAACCTTATCACACAGGACTTTGATTTCCCAGGTTATTCATAAACACTTAGAGGCTGCCATTCATCCTGTGTTTGACCCAAGGTAGGCAAGAATTGATCTGGGTGATAAATCATGTAGTAATTTGAAATGCAACTGCTTTTGGCTTCTGTGAAGTCGTATGAGCTCACTGAAATGAAATCTAAACCAGGTGCCTGCAAAGCAGTGACCCTTAAGAAAGCCCAATGCATTTCAGTCTGTCTTTGCAGACTTGCCAGCCTGCCCACACCAAGATGTGTCAGATGTAGAATCAGGTTTACAAAGCTAATGCAGCCTGTGGAGTCAAGACCCCAGGATCGCATTTACCATATTGCCTTTAAAAATACCTGCCTGGCTTTGTCTTGTCATGCAGAATTTTGCAGTTTCTACAAGTGTATGGGCTATTTTTCCCTCTGAGATGCTGCTCTCTCTGTTGCCCAGATGTATTCACCCTCCAGACCTTACAGTTTTCTCGTTTCAGCCCCTCTGTACTCTTTTTCCTGCACTGTCCCCCTCTGCAATTACTCTTATTCCACTTACTGCCATTTATATCCCTCTTATCTAAATCCATGTGAAAATAGCATGGAATTGATATGTTTGCCTAAAAATATTTGCTACAAATATACCAAAAGGATCATATTCCCTGTTCTGTCTGTTCCCTTGAGGAAACATACTCATTAATTTTATTTCCAGCTTTAATTTTTTTAAAGCGAACAAATGACAATTATTGTTTACTTTGAAGTGTGATCTTTAGCATGAATAATTCCCAAAAAGAAACATCTGCTTCACAGATGAGCTGTGACAGCAGACAATATGCTTCCATATTTTGCATTCATATTTGAGTGGCAAGAGTTGGGAGTGAGACTGATTGTCCAGCACAACAGCACAGTCCCAAGAGGCCAAGATCATGTCTTAGGAGTGATTTTCTTTTGCCTTTTGAGATATTTCGTAGCATTTCAGGTGTTTTTAAGTGTGTTTTGCCCTAATACAGTATTTTTGTGCCTCGAGGAATGCACGTACCCTTGTCAGCTACCAAATGTTACTTTGCCTTCTGGGAGGTGTTTAGCCTCAAAATGACCTGTTTGTGTGTTCGGGGACCCTGGATATCAATGTTTTCATGCATTTTGTCTTTAGCTACATCATCCAGTTTCTATTCAGCACGTGAAACAGGTTTCTGCCTGTGCCCAGCAAAGCTTGGCTGGCAGCCCATCGCTCCAGCTTGTTAAAGCTACTGTCTGTGCAGCAGAATGGGTTTTAGCAACAGCTGGACCTGGGCCAAAGCTTATCATCTAAATTCAAGTCCAAACTTCTCCAAAATTTCAGGCCTTTTAGCATCCTCGGCTGACACTTTCTAAGCTGGCTGGTAAATTCAGTTTTTATGTCCTTAGCAGTACACATAATGCACTGCAAAATCGAACAGAGAAAAAGATTGGGTGTGCCTAACTGTGAGCTCTTTATGAAAGGAAGGAATGAACACTTTTTCTTTTGTATATCAAATAGGTCAAGTAGCAGTACACAGAAGGTTCAAGATACATATGAAGAAAACTATCTCACAGAAAGGGATATGGAAGAAATAGATTGCCTGGAGGCAGAGTGGCCTCCATCACTGGAGATCTCTGAAGACAGACTGGGCAGAGCTGTCAGGACTGGTGCAGCTATCACGGTTGGAGGAGGAGGATTGGGTGGCCTCTTGAGCCTGTGATTCTATGATTTTACCTTTTTAGAAGCAGCTCACCCTGTGCTGGCACTGGAGGGAGAAGTTTGTACCAGAAACATCCTCCTGCAAAGAAATTCCCTTCTGTTTTACCACTTATCCACTGCTGACCCCTGGAATCACAGAATCATAGAATATCTTGAGTTGGAAAGGACCCATATGGATCATCAAAGTCCAACTCCTGGCCTGCACAGGACGGTCTCTACTATCTCATGACTCAACAGATTAGGAAAATTTGTCATCCTCTAGTGCAGAAGTGAAATTTGATCTCTGGCACTTTCAGCAGCTCAACAGCCTCAACAGTCATAAAACCTTCTCATCCCACCCTGTCCCCTGAAAGGGGCTTGGCAGGGAAATGCAGTTACAGGTTTCATTTTGAGAGAAAGAAAGAACAGAGACATCTATCATATGTTCTTTCCTTTTCATTCATACTCTTCTTCCAAAAGATAGCTCTGGATATTTGACCTTAAATACTGAGCTGAACTCTGTGCCCATGAGGGTCCTCCCTTACACCATCCCCATGTGAATTGCTGTAGTTGCAGTTAGGAGTTTAGATTTCTTATAAATCTATTTTCCTTGACTTTTCCCAGCACTCCATATATAACTATCAGCAGCCACAACACATCTCCAGGACAATGCAATGTAGGAGCTACAATGCTCCACAGGCTTGCTGAGAACAAGAGAGAGCTGGAATGTCTTCAGCTCCCATGGAATTTGAATGGAACTTTGCAACAAAATCTGCTTCACCAGGAAACACTCAATATTTTAATACTTGTTATTTTTCTCCCCTCTGTTATTGAGAAGTGGCCATTACATATGAAAAATAACAACATTCAAAGGTAGAAAAGAAATAAAATGAGAGGCATGCAATATACACATGGACAGTCTTACCCTCTATTAACAAGATAGAAATTGCAATAGGAAATATTCTTTATTGCCCATAACGCAGTGCAAATCTTCCAGGTTTTTTTGGCTGCACTTCATTTTTTTTTAAGAGACTAGGAAGAAAATCTAAATCTCAGTAGTTTATAAAATGCTCTACCAACGCAGGGAATTGCAATGTTATTTGAAATACACAAGAGAAATTAGAAAGCTGTTGAACATACACATAAGAAAATATCTCCTTTTCAATGCTTCCCATGATCCACTAAAAAAAGCCCATTTTTAATACAAAGCTGCCATTAAGTAGGTATTACAGTATATGGAAATGGCATTGCTGGAATGATGTGTCATGGACCTGGATGTTCTTTTTTAAACTATGAAAATTATCCTCTCGGAAAATGTAACCAGCACAAGAAAAAAAACACAAACTATGTTTATAACCTGACAGCAGAGCATTTTATGAGATTTTTCTTTATGAGATTTTGAAATTCAAATGGCTAAACTGTTGAGCTGTCTGAGCATTTGATGTTACAGGCAGATGCTTCGGGAACAGCTCTTCATCTTATGTAGCTGGTGTAACTTTACAGACTCTAATGTACCTCTTTACCAGCTGAATTGTTTACTTACACATTATCTGCAGATCTCAGAAGCTGGTATAGAAGGTGACTAGCACTGTTCAAATGAAAACACAGTGAATTTCCTTCTGATTTCCCTGGGAACTGAATCAGAAACAACTGGAAACCTCTCTGTCCATATCATCGTCCCTCTATGAATCCATTGTACAGGTATTTATTTTCTTTTGTTAAGTGTATTTTGAATAGGTTTATTATTTATTTAGTCATTTAATGGAAGTACCCATTGAAAATGGAAATGAAATTACATTGAAAATATTTTAAATCTTTAAGTGCTTACAAGGGTTTTACACATAGGTAAAGTGAGTCTGAATTGTTCACTGATGTGCACCCAACAAAAAGCTGATCCAAGGCTGAGTGAAATCTTTCTAATGCCTTTTGCAGGGTTCGCATTTGGTTCCATAGAAACTACACTATCATCTGTGTCTTATCACATTTTGATCAAAAGAGAAAGAAAAGGATAATTTCAGCTGATCAGAACATGTTTGTATAAATATATACCTATTTTGTATCCATACATCCATTTTAAAAACCATATGTCATTCATTTTTATCTGTAAGAGAATCTTAACTTAGACTTTGCTATACATTTTGATAAAAGATGGAAAACTACAGAGAATTAAATTTTCTTCAAGAACATTTGCAGTTTACAAGAAATAGAGTAACTGTTTTTGAAATGTGACTAAAACCAAGTTTTTGAAAGTCTTGTGAGCCAGAATGGCCTCTCAGAATCTAATGGCATCAAAAACATCTATGACAAAATTCCACAGGGTCTTGGGGGGGGAAATATAATTTATAGTTCTAGTAGAAAGTACTAGGACACTCTGTGCCTTTAAACAAAATAATCACTTAAAAACTAGAAGGAACCTGCAGTGAGGTCAGCAATCATGTCTTTATCAATGATAAATCCAGTAGAGATTAAACTATCTTTCAGGGTGAACTAAACTCAGGGCATGGCTGCCAAGTAATTGTTATGAGGAGCTGCACTTCAGTACTTATATACTCACTTTATCGTTCTATCTACCCACTATGCAAATATAACAAGGCTCTGTCACAGAATATATTGCCCGTGATTAAAGATACGCTCCACAAAAAAAAGGACAGAAAGCTTCAGAGCCAACTGCATAAAGAGCTAATGTGGACCATTCCCAGCTTTATAAATTACAGTACCATGGGAAAAACAGATCTGGGGTAATTCATTTTACCTTTTTGTCTTCCATTTTTCTCATCTGTAAAACTGGAGATAGTGATACTCACCTCTGCATTGCAGATCCATGGCTCCTGGACCAGAGTTGCCGTGGGACTGGCCATCTCAGTCCACAACAGGAGGAAATATGAAGGGGTGCATCTGTCTCCTGCCTCTGCCAGGAAAACAAGACACTTGGTCATATTCCTACCACTGATATCTCCCTTTTTTAGTGCGAGAGTAATAGATACAATAGCAAGCAACACAGTGATTTTATTTTTTTTTTCTATGCTACATAACATTTAGCTCCTTTTTCAGTTATAATGTTGAGCTTTGCAGCTCTTTGGGGATTTATTTGTTCACTCTTTCTCCAGAGTGAAGAATATGACCAGTACTGCCTAGGGACTGCAACAGTGCCACAATGGACAGTAAACAATCATGAGCCAATTTTTAAACAGCCAACACTAGTACCTATTACAGGCTAAAGAGGCACAAGGTGCTCAGCAAATTCATACCACGTACATTTTGTTTTGCCTTTTGAGCAGCTTTTGTCAGTCACACTGAAATACATGAAACCATGCCTTCAATTAGCCAACCTAGCTAATTAATAGCACATTGCTGCAATACAGAGTTACCCTATGGGAGCTGAAGACTAAGATCATTAAAAACCTCTCACTCCTGTTTTAAATACAAACGACAACTCTTTTCCCTCTCCCAGTCTTTCTAATTCTCTAAGACAGTGTTTGAAAAATATTTTAATAAAACTGGTCACTTGGTAAATGGGACATTATCAAATTTATGAGCAGAACCTTAGATAAAACTGTCCAAGTAGTTTGTTACCAGCTTTGAATTAATTCTCACAAAGAAAGTAAGTTGCTCATGGCAGTGACACATTTGGAAATGCAGTCAGGGCTGACTTAAAAAAAAAGGGTTATAAAAGTCTTTGCTAATGAATATAAGCCACAACTGCTTTTGGCTCTTGTTCCCATAGCATATTTCCAGCAAAATCAAATGTAGACTCCTAGGAGCATAAGTTGGAAATCATCCTGCCTCAGTGAGCCTGAACCTTTCTCAAGTAGGACAGGACTCTGCTGAGACCTTGTGCCTGGAAATGACTGTGGGCAACACTTTCAAAGAGCCTTCAGAGATTTACTTGTATAGTTGGTGTCTCTTAAGAGAGATGAAGTTAATTGCACCAATTGCTTTATTTATTAATTTTAGAATTAATCCAGACTTTTAACCAAGGTATTTTATTTTATGGTTCCAGGCCTTGAGCCCTGGAGAAAAGGATCTATTTTTAACTCCCGTCATTTCAGTCATGTTACAGTCTGAATAATACTATTTAAACAGACAATTGGTGGAAATAATACTTAACAAGTCACAGTAAATCGCAGCAGCACTTAATGAAAAACAAATGATGCAACAAGCAAAGACAAGGTTAGTCAGGTAAATAAAGATGACTTGAAATTAACTTTGTTGGAAAGAAAATAGTGTTTTAGTACAGTGAAATTGCAGTGCTTTGTAAGAATTAAAGTGCAGTCCGTCATAAAAGAGTGAACTGATTTACAATATTACCAGTAGCGTGTAGTAGTACAACTTCATGAGGGACCAAATTCCGTCTTCCAGCATTAACGCCGTAATAAATAGTTTTAATGGCAATTCACTGGAATTTTCACTACTTTTACTATGTTAAAATTGAAAGCTGAAAGGTGAAGATCAAATAAGTCTTAAAGGGTGAAATTTTTTGCAATTTTGAAACATTTGTTGTATCAAAGCTTTAATATCTTTTATTATTGTTGTACTCTGCAAACGTCTTCTTTCAATAACAGACTGAAGTAATCAGTCTTTGCAATCAACTCTAACAAAAAGTATCCACAGACATTAACATGCAAGTAAAATGCAAATGAAAGAAACTATGTACATTGGTACCAGGTCCATGGGGCCTCCTTTCCTGAAACATCATGCCTTCCATGCAAAAGCTGGTCATGAACCACCCTGAGTCAGCTGAAGTTCAGATCCATACTTGACCTTTGCAGCTGAATTTGCATGCAGAGCTCTTACAAAGAATATTGACCCCATCATTTAAGAATTTAATTCTTTATGAAACCCATTTTCTGCAGGTTTTAAACTGCACCATGTATTCAAATTAAATTATGACAAAGAACACTGAGAAGAGTAAAAGGAATAAGGACAGACAATTATTTGGGAAAATGCTAGCAAATGTGGCATTGTACCACCAGCAAGGTCCTTGGTGGGATGGAGGATAGGGAATGCTCTAGACAAGGGAAGAAGAGTAACAGCCCTGTGGTCAGACAAGGGAAAGAGATGAAGGAAGGTGCTGCAGGTCAAGAGAATTAGCCAGTGTCAAGTAGGATTAAGACACTGCCTCTGTAGAGGGGAAGCACTAGGTGGTATTTGTAAGGTAAGAGCAAGGTATGCAAAACAGGTGGCACGATAGCGAGCCGTAGGGGGCTGAGAATATGTAAGTGGAAGATATGATCAGAGCAGCAAGAAAGATAATTTGAGCTGTGGGAGATGAAAAGCACAGAGCTGACAACTGGCTCTCACTTCATTCTGTGCTTAAAATTAAGGACGTGGTTAAGCGCCTCAATGAACTGAGCCTTCTGGAAGGGTAATCTTCTAAGTAGCCCTTTTATTGTACATACACACAATCCCAGAAGGATAAAGAAACTAACATTTTTTTCAAGACTGATCTTATTATGCTCTTGGACATTTCAGTGGAGTTGTTACAGCTGTCCTGTTCAAGCCATAGAAAAATGGAAGGCCAACAAATGGCTAGGGCATTAATGTGCAAAGGGTTTTAGCAGACACAGAAATAAGTCCTGACTGTCAAAAAAAGGGCAACTTTTGATCATGCCTATGTTCACCTGTAGGTAAGCCTCAGAGGCCAAGAATCATGTAGGCAGATGAAATGCTCTTTCACTGCAACTAAATCTTTTGAACCTTTTCTCCTTTTCTTTTATATTTTTTAAACATTATCCTTTGTTTTGATAGCCTCAGATGTTGTTTTGAGAATATAATATCCTTTTCATGTCAGAGCAAGAATGAAAAGAAATTCACACATGGAAGTGACGCTGTATAAAAAGTCAAAAGTGATTCTAAGTCAGTCAAATGGTATCCAATTAAGAAAGAGCTTTAGATGCAAACTCTTGCTCTACTGCAATCCTCCAGTGACAATATAGCTTAAGTAGAAGGAGGAATTTAGCTAAAACAAACATGTACCTCTCAAGCATATGATGAGAATATATTAGAGGTTGCACAGGCTGAGGATCACACAGGGAGCTTGCAGAGATCCTGCACTGGGAATATGCTTCACTGGCCATGCCACCCATACAGACCAGAGGGCTGGTCCTCCTGGGCTCACACAGCCTGTCTCAGAGACAGGGTAGTGAAATGTTGTATGTAGACACTGTTTCTTCACTGGAAATCTTACAGTACAATCTCCTATAGCATCTCAGGACAGGCTCTTTAGTAGGTGTCAGTAAGAGGCAAGAGCAATATTTCCATTTCCTCTGCAGCCACAACATGACCGAGCAGCAGCACCTCCTTTGTGCTGAGCCTGCAAGGCAGCTGTCACCAGCTTTGCCAACACAGGTGACCCAGTGCCAGACCTGTGAACATGCTGATTGCTGAAGACTTGTCCTCATTGTGCTCTGTGAGCAGGTGACACTGCTTGGAGCACACACCTGTCCATACACTAACTGTGGTATTTTTTGAATATGTTGAAAGAGTGCTGTTAATTCTTCCCCCAGAGATACCTCTCCAATAAACTACTTTTTGCTGCTTTCTGTCTGACCTCTAGTCTTAAACAATTCAATGACTTATTCTAATCCTTTTGCATCACCTCTGAGGGCACTTATAAATTAACCTGGCACTGTGCTTAGAGTACTTGGGTTGATTTATAAAGATACCTACAAAATAAATGTCCTTGTAGATGGACAAGGTTTTTAACACAGTTTCATATACTAAAGAAATGAATTGTGATGCTTTAGAAAACACAGCAGTAAAACTCCAATCAAAAGAAATAATGGAGAATAAAATTACAGACTCATTTGTGAGTCTCTTTAAGAGACTCAGCTCAGATGTGCAAAAGATTTACTTTTGTAGATTAAAAATACAGATGAATCTTTCAGTTTTAAGCTTTCCAACCTGTAAGACCTTGTGATGTTAGCACAAAATGGACTTTAAAAAACCTTTTGAGATCTGTGACAATCAGAGAGAGAGCTTATTTGTGCACTTAATGGAAGCTTTCACTCAAGTTAGACAGGTTGATTCTGAGAACCAATGTTTTCTGCAAAGATGAAAAAATAGAGAAATGCCAAAACAAGTGTAATTTTAGGGAACTGACTACCATAACATCACTGAGTTCTCATGAATGACAGCACCATAGGATTGACATTTCATGTGCTTCTGCAATGTATGCTACATTTCTATTTAGAGCCCCTATAGAAGTTGGTGATGGAGGAAATGGTCCAGAAACTATTCCCAGTCCACCACTCCTCCCTTCAGATTGAATATACCAGAGCACAGAGCCGAGTTTTACAAATGAGCTGAAGTGAACAGAACTGCATGGGCAGAATGTCAAAATGTTTTTAATGATTCACTCACTCACGTTGCATACAGGAGAAGATTCAAACCACATCACTCAGATCCCCACTCAAATTTCCCCAAAGTTTGAGAATTATTTTCTCTCAACTCCAATATACAATATGCACTCTTTTCTCTTTAATAGCCTGCAATACACTAATAGGTAAATGGCATAACCACCAAAATCCCCTTCTCTCTTGCTGCATATTGCCTTTGCCTCCCAGCCCCATTTTCTTAATTCACATATATCCACTGATGATTTCTTTACATACTGAGGGTAGTATCAGTGCCAGATGTAGCTTTTGAATCATCTAAATGCATTACCCTATTTAGGGGCCATTATTCAGTCCAACACCTGGTGAAACACTAGGAAAGGAAGTGTAAAAGGAGGACTCAGACCTCCATTATTCTTCACTGAAGAGAAGTGCAAGGAATTCAGAGCCAGAGCAGCTCTATCTGGGCTATCCATGGACCAGTCCTGTTCTGGATGTAAAAAAACCTGAAGCACATGGATAGCAGTGTAGTTAGTACCCAACATATTGAAATACATCTGTTCTTGTGCGGTGATTCCATAGTAACCGTTTCCTCCTCTCAGTAGGAGACAGGAGGGTTGAGCATTTTTGGAAGTCAAGCAGCTGCTTTAAGGAATACGATCTACATTGGGAGTGAAGGGTGAGAGAGGGAGAGAAATCAGCAGAGATAAAAGGAGCCATTGCTCGGGTTTGCCTTTGCAGTAACTCCCTGCAACAAACCTCGATGACCCCCTCTGCAGTGGCTGGTCTTCCTGAAAGCAATGTTCTCTGACAGTGCCTAATCACAATATTCCCTTCATAAAGAAAGATAAATGCTTATCCCATATGAAAAAAGCTCTCACACCTTATACTGGCACACAGAGGACTACTGTATGTGCAAGAGCTTGGCTGGGGCTCTCTCCTTACTCAGGGATTTTTCAGGAGACATCGATAGTGTTAAAATATAGGTCCTTGGGCAGGTTTTTTTCTGAGTTTGTCCCAGCCTGACTCATTTTCCAGATTTTGTCTCCCAAGACTGCTTGCAGAAAACTTGAGATAGGAGGTTGCTATTAAAAGCAACTCTCTTTAGTTCAGTTTATGGCTCTATTGCCATTTATTTTGCTAAGAATTCTTGTTCAGAACAATCAGGCAGTCTGCTGTGGCTTGATTTAAGAAGATACTTTTTAAAACAAAGTCTCTATGACAGATAGGATTGAAATACCAAAATATTCAAATATTTACATGTGTAAGTAATGAGCAATTTAATGCCTTATATTCTTCTCCTACACCAGCTGAACCAGTGGAAGGGATGCAGCATAAACCAGATAGATTAAGCCACCAATGAAATCTTTCTTCAAAAATAGATATCAAGTAGACACTCATTAGGTTTTTTATATTTGTGGACCAGAAGTTAATTATTGACTCAAAACCTTGGTGGATAAAAGCTGTGCTTCCTACTACATCAATAATACCTATGCAATAATTAAACTTCTAGTTAAAGACTGCTGCCTGAATAAGTGTGCCTTAGACTGGTTACTAATACAAGAATTTAAGCATAGTGATGCAAGTTACCTGCAAACAGACTGAGGTCTAAGGAACAACAGGAGGAAGCATCCAGAATCTCACAAGTCTCTCGAGCATATGCATGTCTCTGTGCCATCTCTTCACAAATTCTACATTCAGATTTCCCAAATTACACATTTCACCTCATCCTAAAGAAGCAAACATCAACCTTACGCATTCCTTAAGCACCTCAGACACCACTATATGCAGCATTATAGTCTAAAATATAATTTGTGATATGTGTGACTTTTTTTAAGTCATACAGCTCTGTCACAGCCCAAATACTCCATCATTAACCACTCACAATAGCATGATAATGCACATTAGAACAAATGATGGGTTTAAATGTGTATAATGCATCTCAGTCCATGCTTTTAACTTGTAAAGGAGGGTGTGATGAAGAAAACATTTGTCACATTCCTCAGTAAGAATGTACCTGAATAAGTCCTTTTTTTGAGAGGGACAGGTAGAATGTCTCCAACACAAAGTGTCTTAAAGTCTAACTACTTCCTGGTACTTACTCAATAACCTAGAAATATCAATTCTTTATCCTAAATCCACAGATTGAAGGAGAGTTTTGATAATGATCAGCATCTGGCAGTTTAATTTAATTGCAAGTTGGGTACGTTGGAAAAAGAAAAACCCCTTAATGACTTGCAAGCTTGCAAAATTTATGTTCCAAATAGCTCTAAAAGCTTGTAAGCTCAGGGCAGATATAATTAATGCAGCAAGTTTAGCTGGAGCATCAGTGTGGCTGCACAGATAAGTTGATTGTTTGGGACAAGTGAGCAGGACTGAATGCTGGGACTGTCACTGGCTTCACATGGAGGAGCAGCTCCCTCAGCACGCACAGGCTGCTACACCAGGACAACCAGCTTGTGAAGACTATGGACTAGGGCTCCTGATGAGGCTAAATTATAATATATTTGTCTATTTGGCATATAGAATATTTGTCTTACTCTGACCCCAGGAATATTTAAAAACAGCTGTGTGGAACCCACTTCCACTGGAAAATATGGAGAGCCAAAGTATAAATTGCTCTAAGAATGATAAAACAGATTTTTTTTCAGCCTAGAACTTCTTAAAAGCTGGAAAAGCAGTAACTGGTGTGATTTTCCAGAAAGCTCAATCAATTAATTAACAGAATATCTGAATTAAAATTCAGACAAAAGAATCACACTATGAAAACCTTGTTCTTTCATCCTCATAACCATTGCTTTTGGCCATCATTAAGGACCATCCCGTTCAGTGTTGGCCAAACCTCACTCTGAGCCAATTCATTAGACACAGCATCTGGTTCTGCTCTCAGCATGAGATGACATTTTTAAGCAAATGTTCAAAAAAACCCCATGAAAGTAAGCTGTAGAAAGGTATGTATTTAAGAGAAAGGAAATCTGGGACAAAGAGATCAAGTAAAAGTTTAACTGCTTCTGAAAATATCAAAACACCTTTCTTTTGAAACCTTCACTAAACTTAAAATTCTGGAGGTCTCATTAATGGTATAAATGAGATGCTGGATAGTAAAATAGGAATTGTGTATATCTCAGTCCTAAACTGGCACATAGTATAAAATTCACAACAAGCACATTTTCCCTTCAAGTCTAAGTACATCAACAGAATATCTTATTTAGCACTCAAAGAAATCAAGAGTTCTTCCTGCCCAATATCGTGCCCCAGGTCACAGGCAGCATGGAAGACTATGAAAAAATCGTCTCTAATCTATGCAATAAGTGAGCATTATGCAAGGAAGATTAGAGAACTCTTTATTGCATGAAAAGCTGTATTAGTTTTAGCTCAATTTCATTGTGTTGTCTTTTTCATTTTAATGTTTCTGTTGCTATCATAGATGAGTTAGAGAAATAAGCATATAGGATCATTTATTTACTTCCTCATTTTAGCAACTTTCTACATTATTATGTCCTTAATATAACCTGCTCCCTCATTTCATGGCTTTTTTATTGTTTCACATCTGCTTATTCAGCAAACATACTTAAGTGGTTCTCAATAATATGACACCTTACGATTTTGCAGTAATTTTGAACACATCCTCATGTACAAACATTTTAAAACCCTTTATTCCAAATTGCATTGGTTTGGATTTGCCTGCCGTGTTTTTCATTTTGCATCAAATGAGATCTATTACCTTTCTAAAGCTGAAACAACCTGCATTCTCCACTCTCAAATTCAGTCCAGCCTCAGTAATTTTGTCTGTTTTAGAGAGACTGTGTTGTTATTTCTACTCAACGAGCAGGCAGCAGGGTATGCATACTATTCCTGTTTCCTACAAAGTATTAATTTTCTAATTTCATCCATTAGCACTATTTCTGTAACTTTTACAGCCTCTGTGTTTTCTCTACAGAGCTGGTCATGGTGTAGTACTAAGTTTTTCATTAGAAGTGAATACCTAAACTAATAAAAGCTAGGAATTGTCAAAACATTTCATGCTACAGTGTTTAAAATATAACACCAAAATGTGATTTTCTCCACACTCTTCTTCCCCCAAATGTCATTTCATGCCAGAAGAAGCTTTGACCCGTAATGTGATCAAAATTTAAAACAAAACATTTTTTAAATTCAGGAACTTGAATAATTTAATTAACCCATCCAACAAATATTATTGAGTTTAAAAAGCCATTCAAGATTTTAATTCTCAGACATTAGAAAATAATTATAAATCAAAGTATGGAAATCTCATTTCCACTGCTCACTGTCCCTTAACTTCAAGTTTCTTCAATATCTCCACATGTTTTCAGTGTGCTCCCACATGTTCAAAACAGGTTGTAGTTAGAGTTTCACACAGAGCTCCTGGATCTTACTTGATGGCAAATGTTTTCAGGCTTTCATAATATGTTAGTGTTCTCAGTATTTCAGTACTCAGCTCTCAGTTCTCAGCATCTTTCAGTACCAGGTTTTCAGAGTTATTTCCACCCCTCTGGAGGCCTTCTGCTTGAAGTGCAATTCACACTAAACTGTCAGATTTATATTTTAACAGCCTATATTAGAATTTATGGATTTTGTTAGATTGTCTATGAAATGATGAAGCACAGAATGCAAAATTACGGGATGGAAGTACCTTCAAAAAATGCCTAGGCTTTTGCAAATCCATGTCGACTCTTAACCATTCCCAACAGAAATTTCTCTCATGTTTTCTCTAGCAAAAATCTGTAATTTCTTCCACAGTAAAATACTCCACTGTTTCATTATTATTACTGTAAGACAGACAGTCTTATTATCCAACCTGAATTTCTAATGTAATTTTTTTTAGGAGTAACCCTGAATGATACAGGGCATTTGACTTCTTCCAGGCATGGCTATACACTGTGTCTTGGCAGCAGTGTCCATGGGAACATGAGCACCCAGGAAGAGGCTGTAGGATGTTCTAATAAGGAATTTGATTCATACACATCACACCCACATTAAGGACTCACTATAATAAATGAAGAACCTTTCAAACAAGAGTGATATGATGGATTAAGGCCAGCAAAGTCACGCTTTGATAATGTTCCTAAGGCTTTTTATCACAAAAGAACTTCATCTTCATGGCATTAAAAAACAATCAACCCCTCAGCCATGGGATCATAAGAAAATGAAACATGAGAGAATGACAAGAATCACAGAATCACAGAATTAAAAGGTTGGAAAAGACCATGGAGATCACTGAGTCCAACCTATTACCTAACACCATCTTATCATCTAAATCATGGCACTAAGTATCTCATCCAACCTCTTCTTAAACACATCCAGGGATGGTGACTCAACCACCTCCCCAGGCAGCCCATTCCAATGGGAAATCACTCTCTCTGTGAAAAAGGTCTTCCTAACATCTAGTCTAAACTTCCCCTGATGCAGCTTAAGACTGTATCCTCTTGTTCTGTCACTGGTTGCCTGAGAGAAGAATGTGAAAGAATGCCTGCTCACCAGGTAGAAAGCTGAAGAGACAAATAAGCACATCTCAGGCACTCACAGGTCTTTATGAGGCAATAGCTTCACACAGTTCAATGTATCATGTTCAGTTAGATATGCTAACATTAAACTACTCAGACTTGGTACCTAAAAAAATATTGCTCCTGAGAAATTTTGTCTAATATCATCTGTTTAAGGTGATATACAGCATGGATAAAAACAGCAGACAAAGCAGGATGAAAATCACAGCCATAGTACAGTGTGTGTATGAAAGTTGTGCAGCAAAAGTATGATTTTCTGGCAAATCTGGCTTGTCAGCAGAATGATACAACATAGACATGAGGATATGTGGTGCAAACTAACCCAAAAGTTAGGAAAGACTCAAACCGGAGGCTTTGACAATGTTAAGTCCTTATCTGTGTGAGGTTTTCCAAAGCTTAATTTCCTGAGACAACAGAGTACCATGGTGTCCACTCCAAGAGGCAAGGACATAATTAGAATATCATTTTCCAAATCCATCAGGTCTCATTTGTTATCTGACACCTTTCACAGGGGCAGCACAAAGCCAAGCACACACAAGGGCTCTGACACCTCATATTTTCCCAGAGAACACCATCAGGATGCTATGCCCACGGAGGAACCAGTGGGATCATTGCAGCCAGAGCTTGGCTCCACAGAGCACAGGAACCCTTGTTGCATTCACACCACTCAGTTGCTGTTTTGACTTGAACAATCAATTCATTTATAAAAGGGCACAACCATGCAAATACTTTGGAACAGGAAACACGTAACACAGCACCTCCCTTGATGCTGTATTGCTTGGCACCTTAGAGAAGCCAGTGCTCTTCTGGGGGGACAACAAGCGCAAGCTCACAAGGAAGCTTGTGTCAGTATTGCAATGCAGTCTCCAGGAATTTGATTGCCTTGTTATCTGTGATGGTGTTTGAGCTACACAAGGTACCTAATAGTGCACAGAGAATGGGGAAAAGAATCTTCCTCAGTAGCAAGTGAAATCACTTTACTAACAAAGCATATACAACAGAAAAAACCCTCTCAGGTGTTCAGATTTTATATTGGCTGACCCTTGAATGTCAGCCCTCACAGGAGAAGCATATGTATATCCCCTCTCTATATTACTTATTCTGATATTTGTTTGGAGTGGAGTTGTTGAGTTACTGAAATAAGTAGAAGCACAGAATGTTTAACTATATGTAATAACTGGCAATACTGGCTTGCCTAAGTATGTAGATAGTATTAGATATATATTTATAATTACACATCTAATACTAGGATGCTGAAATGAGTGAGATAAGCTTAGAAAACTGCTGAAAAGAGTAATTGTATATGATTAATACAATTCAAATAAAAGTGAATGGTAAATTAGTTCTGCAGACCAAGAGAACTTTGCCTAAACACTTAGATGGCAGTGGTTTACTCTCAGTCCACTTTCTGCTTCCCTTAGGTGGGAAAATCTATGGACAGGCACATGCACTGCAGTATTCAACACACCTCTGGGCAAGTTATCTTTGATTGAGGAGTCCAAGGAATCTGCTGCCATTGGTTGAATGTTTGAATGATGGAACAGTAGATGGATTGTTTCATCAGAAATGCCTTACAGAAAATAAACACGATGTTCGGCTTTACAGAAACAAGTTTTCCAAACATTTTCCCAGTGTTCTTTATATAGGAAGATTATTTATTCCATGTTCCATATTCTGCCAGATAAGCATGATGTCTGACAGCAGAAATAGATCCTTTCAGCAATGATAAATTTATAATGGCATACAAGAGTTTTGACTGCTTGTGAAGTTCTCTAATTAATTCTCATATAGAGTTCCATTGGCAACAAAATGTATGTTTTGAGATAAAACAAAGCTCAGAGGAGTTACTGAATGCTCTGTTCTCTTTTGCAGATCTTGTGTTTAATGTCATGTATTGTTAATCTCTTTGCTCACTAAGGAGGGTATTGTTTATCACTCTGGTGACACCAACTCACTTGTATTATTGGAAGGAATAACCCTCAATAAGGCTTAAAGCTGCTGAGTGGCTACACACGTTTTAGATGTGTCCTGAGGCATCAACCTAAATGCTGTCATTAACCCCAACCTGGATCTTATTTCAGGAAAATCACACTTCATAGATTTTCTTTGTTTTCCTTTGAAACTGGCCTTGAAAATCCTGTTTTTGCAGCAGATAGAGATCTAGCACAGACTGAGTTATGTGCAATTCCTGATATCACTTTATAAATCAAGACAAAAAACATTTGGTCTGTAGTATTTACAGGAGGTAAGTGACCCAAATGCATTCTGTAAATAAAAGGTAAAACACTGACCTTTGACACGGCTTACTGTGATGACTCCAGTAATGCCTGTACTACACTGAAAATGCAAATCACCAGGATTTCAGTTTAAAATCTTAAAAGTTTCTCAAAGAGGTATTTTAAGCATTTCATCTGATCTATAAAATTGTGCCTTTCCCAAATTTCTCCCCATTGGTGTCCCAGTAACTTTGCTCAAGGAAATTCTAGCTAAGATTGACATACCAAAAAAAATATTATTATCATGCGCATTTAGTAGGAGTTGTGTCCTGCAATCATCAGAGTTATTTTTTGGTGCAAAGAGATGAAGAGCTTGAGAAGTTTTTAGTGTTTAGTTGTAAGACAGAAAAAAAATATATCCATGGCCACTAATTCACAAGAGTGCAAAGACTTAATTCTGCAATGGAAAACATATCAGAGGAGGTGATTGTTGAAAAGAAAAATTCTTCTTTAAGCTTTTAGCAATTTGAGCAGTTTCAACTAATACCTGGAAAACAAATTCTGAACCTGCCAGCAAGGCCATGCTTCAGTATTTTTCTATGGACTACTCTCTTTTATTTTTCAAAGCTCAGTCTTCTTTCAGCAGATTATTTGGTTTAAAACACATAAGCAAAAAGAGTTTGCAAATTTAAATTGAATGAGAACTATAGACTGATCCAAACTACACCAAAACAAAACCATTCCCACACACTTTAATGGAGGCACTATCAGACCAGACAGCCCCTGTTCTCTGGCTCCCAGAAACTGCTCTTGGATTTGGGAGCTGACTTGAAGAAACACAGAGCAGGGAGAGGCAGAAAGGTTTGGGGGAGAAGAAGGGTTTGGGGAAAAAGACTAGCAATTTCTTGGTTGGTTTGGAGGTTTCTCTTTTATTTTTGATGAGTGAATTTAACCAGGATCTGGTAGCATTCCATCAGGAAATGGTAGTGACCAGTGCCAGCAGCCAACACTGATGGACAAAGAAAGAGCACAGCAGAGAAAACACATCATAATACAACTCTGGGACATCAACCCAGAGTCTAGCAGCCTGCATATAAGCCTTCTTGGACCACAAATTATGTGTTTAAAGGAAGAAAAATTAACAGGAAACTGTCTAATCAATTCTAAAAACCATGTAAAATTTCAGCATCTACAAAGCATAGGGCAAGAAGTGTTCTCAGAAGTGTTAACCAGCAAGTTTAAGAGCAGAAAAGTTAAGTAGCTGAAGTTGTCAGAAACATTGTTATATGACCTCTAATGCTAAATTTAAATGTCCACATTCTCCCCAAATTTATTTTTTAAAAATGCAGCAATTTGATGACTGAAGCAATGAAGATAAAGATGAAATCCAGCAGAATGCCATGTTCCATATAAGATGGTGATGCAAATATCAAGACAACAATCCTTTTATACTATTTTATTCTCACTGGCTATGCTATTGAGTCTGCTTAACCCAACCTACAAAATCTGCCCAAAATATCTGTATACATTTACATATACAAGCTAAGGAAGAGCTAATACAAGAAAATTTAAATGACCTGCAGGTGGTAGAGCTACTTTTCAAACTGCAGCCTGGCCTTTTTTGGCTTGGGGGTTTTTTTGGTAGGATTTTTCTTCTATCAAAAATTTTAGGTCAGTTCTAAACTTTTTCTGCTGCTGTATGAAAGAATATCAGAGCTAATAAACTTACATTTCCTATAGGTTTTGACCTCTATCACTTTATTTTGTCACTTTTGTACCACAGTTTTCCCAGTTCTTTCTGATTACAAGGCCCTCTAATGTTTCTTTTTATCTCATGTCCTTCCTCTAGCAACAATGCTGCCATTTGCTTAGCAGATCCCCAACTACCAGCCAGGCAAGGGCTGCATCTTATATAGATCATTCCAAGCTACATAGATGGATGTACATATCTGCTTATTAAGCAGCTGGAGAGTGATCCAAGCTATTTGAATATTTCAAAGCATTAGGAAAGATCTCAACCAAACAAACCTCTTTGCTCAAGAAGCTGTAATTTTCAGACAGAAAATAAAGAGAGGAGGGAAAAAAGTTGCCTTCAAATGACAGATGTAATAGAGAGAAAAAATTCTTCACAGAAAGAGTGATTGACCTTTGGAATGGGGTGCCCGGGCAGGTGGTGGCCATCCCTTGAAGTGTTTGAAAAAAGACTGTATGTGGCACTTAGTGCCGTGGTTTAGTTGATGAGATGGTGTTAGGTAATAGGTTGGACTTGATAATTTCAAAGGTCTTTTCCAATCTAGCTAATTCTGTGAGAGAATCATCAGGTGCACCACATGTTAGCTCTGCTTAGGCCATGTCTGCGCAGGGATGGATTACCTGGTCTGCAGTGGTACTCAGGTGGAAGGGATGCACCTCTCTTCCCAAGGCCAGGCACTGTTCCTAAGCACATCACATTTTCTGCCTGAGAAACAAGTCTAGTTTCACATGCCACTGAAAAATAAGCTTTCCACTGGGCTTTCCTTGAAACCTATGCTGTGCTGAAGTCTCTCATTGTACCCAGTAAGACCAATAACAACTCTTTACTGTGAAAGGAACACAACATTTCATAAACCTGTCCAAGAACAGTGGTGGTTAAGATGAAAGATGCCCAACATAAACAAATCTAACACCTAGTCACAGAACTCTCCCACTGGTGGCACCACATCTTTGGGAAGTTCCTCCAGGCTTGTCCTTCAGTTTCCTTGCGCCTCAGAAGTAGAAAGATACATTTCCTTGCAAGGTATACTGAGGTCTCTACATGGAAAACATTTTATAGGTGAGAACTATATTATGCAGACTCACACCTTTACCTAACATCATTCATTTATAAGCTGAAATGCATTTGCTGTTAACCAGCTCTCTGTAAATTGAGATTGTTCCATTAGGTTTCCTTCCTGCTAAAGGCTCATTGGCAGTGTTTATAATATAGGTGCAATTTGAAGGATTTTTCTCATCTCGTTAAGTTGCTTGGAAAATGGGAGCAGTGATGAGACTAATTGAATGGTTATAATGGGGAAAATGGGGTTTGCTTTTCAATTCAGGAGAGGTAACAGGCATTTGCTGAAACAAAAAAAACCAACAGACAAAAATAGCTTAACTGCTTCAAATTCTGCTTTCCCTAACAAAGCAGTTACAACACCAAATTGTAAAATATAAGCTCACATTAGTCCTTCTTACAACTCCTAATACTTTTTTTACAACAAGTATGTCAAAAATATAGCCCATGAGCCAGACTGATCCTTCCAAGTACTTTAATCTGGCCTGCAAAATCCACAGAGCATTGTAATCCGGATCTGGTCTGCCAGTCAACTCCCAGGTCTTCCCACTTGTGTGTTTTCACTGAGTCACACAAGCAAGTGGGAACGGGGAAAATAGGGGTGTATTTTAAAAGAGGGAGTACCTGTGGGAGCAGCACACAGCACACCATGGCACCGTCTGTGCAGCTTCAGGAGTGTGGGTCCACAGGGGAGACTCCCAAAGGGCTTCCCAAAGGAGCCACACTGTTCAGCTCCCCTGATTCCACAAGGAGGAGTAGGGGGCCAGGTTCCCTGTGACATACAGCAGTCCAGCCTCCTTCTCCATGTGGTTTTACTGCAGAACACCTGACAAGGAAACTGTCAAAGCCAAAAGGAACTCCAGTGCTTTAACAAAACTGCTCGCTTGATACAGATTTCACAGCTCCTGATAAAGTCCAGTACTCCATGGACATACCAATACCAGCAGAAGCTGTGCTGTGCAATAATGTAATCACTGCAGGAATAAGCATTTCCACCCTTGAACGAGTGTCACTTCACAATGTTAATTGCCACTGGTACTTCTCTAAATTGGCGGACTATTAATAGATTGCTGCTGAAGACACACTGGAAAAGCTTTGAAAGGAATCCTTGTGCCTACTGGCTATTTAAAGAGTCAGCATTCCCACTTCAAACACCTAAATTCACAATTTTTCATGCAGTCTCAGCAGATATAGGGCCCTGGTGCTGCTGAAGGGGCAGGTCTGCCCTCCCTCTACCACACAGAAGGAACCTGCAGAACATCATCTCTTCCCCAGTGCAGGGATGAGCAACCACTGAAAACAAACCCAGAGCACAGGTTTCGTTTCAGCCAGATCACTAAGCTGCCAACTCACTTCAAATAATCTAGTCACTAAAGGGATAGGAGTAAAGGCTAGCACAGAGGTGTAGAAGACCATCTTCTTCCACAGCAGAGGGTATTTAGATCAGATTAAGCTGACTAGCACATCCTACTCCAAGTTAGAAGATGATGTGGGATTACACACCTATCCTTTCCTAAAACAACAAACACAGTGTTGATGGAAGCAAACCTTGATGGAAACAAACCTTGATGGAGGCAGACCTCAAACCTCTTGCTCTCGTTGGAAGTCAAGATTCAACATGCACATCTGAAACACAGCAGAAAGTTTCTGGATCTAGCACTGCCATCCTTCTACTCCCCAAGTACTCAAGCAACATTATTCAGTCCTTCCTCCCCCACCTCATTTAGGGAATGTTAAACTAGGATTGAAAAGTAAGGCAGAAGTAAGTGACATCATCTATCAGCTCTTGATTTCATAAAATATGTCAGTGAGAGAGCGGGTTATAACTAACAATAGGTCTTTTTTCTCCCCCCCCAAAAGAGGTCTCAGGAGACATCATTTGAAGGTGGTTAAAATAAAGAAAATAGGTTGTCTCTCCGTGGGCAAAGTAGGAAAAGTAGGTTTTCATGTGGGGGTGCTGCAAAAAGAACAAAGGCAGAATATTTGCTGAATCACCACTATCTATCCACGACACTCAAACAGCTCTAATTCTCCTGAATTTGCAGTACCCAACAATCAAGCAATAGTGCTGCTGAGAGGAATTTTAACCAGCACTATAGCAAACAAAAGCAACACCACTGCAAACTAGCTCCTTCAGATGACATCTACTGCTCTCATTCAGCCCCAAATAAATTTGTTAGCATGCAATAATAATGATAACACACATCTGCTGGAAGTCAACAACCCCTGACAGAGTCAAACGATTAATTCCATGATAATCACTGTGAGGAGTCACTTGAGAGATATGTCAATCACGAGAAAGCTCCTTGATCAGCAGTTTTAAAAGATAAAAAATGAATACCACTAACGAATGTGGTCAGGAAAGCAACTGTGATGGGGAAAAAAAAAAATCAGAAGGACTAAAGGGAGAGATTTGCCATTACTTACAAGTAATGCTTTAGATATCAGCCATGTCATCCATGATCTCTACAAAGCACCAAGGGATCTCTCAAGTTTCCATCCAGTCTGACAGACTGAGTTACTCTCTGTACAGACTTTACAACTGGTACAAAAGCCAAGATGACAAAAAAAAATCCAGATTATTTGATTAACCTTCAAGATTCTGAGTGTTTGCATTGCAGTATTTAAAGACATACTTTACTTCCCTCTGGCTATAGAATGGCATACATCAAGGATTTTCGTGATTTTCTTTTTAAGGATTGTATTGGTAACTAATTACCTCCACCTTTTCAGGAAGAGGAGAAAGTCTTACATGCACCGTGAGCAAGTACCTACATAGAAAAGTTTATGCTTTTTTAAAATAATCAACCTAATTCCTTGCATTTTGTCAAGATATTGGTCTTGCAGAGCACCAGCTGACTGTAAGTGTCATTCAGTGAGTACGGGGTTATGCTCAGCATCACACAAGTTGAAAATTTTAATCACCACAATGAAAATAATACGTATGTAATAGACTTCTTAAAGTAATTATGTTAGAGAATATCATTCTTGGGAATTCCCAGATTTATCTATGCTAGGATGTCAGATATTCACCTCCCTGCCCCAGCTTCAGGAGCAGACACCCCTATTCTCAACTTTGCACCCTTTCCTGGCTGTCACGACTCCCTGTTTCCAGCCAGATCCCCTTGGACATGCAGTTGTCACTGCTTACATTTTCCAAGCTAGAATCAGACCTGACATGCAGGCACACTTAGGCTGACTTTATCCAAGTTGGATAATGATGGCAAGAAGTTCAGCCTTGTCTTTATAAGAGTGTTCAGGACTTAAATGCAGATTCATTCTTCAAGCTTGAAACATCTGAGCAGAATACCTAATTTAGGAGACTAGTCATTTTGTACTCCCTCAATAGTAAATGCAGATAGGCAGACACCTCCAGAAAATTAGCAGATCGGAGTCTGAGTCACACTCTGGGGGTGTTTTTCTCTCCAGCTACATAAAGGAAACCAAGGGTTTCACTCCTAACTGGAATGGCAGTGACTACCTGAGTGACATCTCCAGTAAGGCAGGACAGGTGTGGGCTGAGATGCTAGGAGGGGCTGAACTCTGTTTCTGGGATATAACTGCTGTTGGTATCTCAGATATCAGCATGATCTTGCCCTGGATGGTTCTGTTCCATCCAGGGAATGCTTTCTGGAAGAGATAAACAGCATGAAAAGTGACATTTTCATTACATCCCTGTGATGGAGTTTCAGAGACAATTAAGCAGACTGCAAAGCAGGGAAATTACTTTGTGAGAAATGCTTAATTGTTTTTATTTCCTACCTTCAGCAACACTTGCATTTGTTTTCTTAGAATTTTACTTGCCTGCTTTATAAGATTTTACAAAACTTATTTTACATGGGAAATGAGGTAGCTGTGAGCAGTGATAAGGAAATACAGTTTTATCTTAAGGTACCAATCCCAACATGGTAGAAACTGGCTTTTACTATTGTGGTTTTTGTGAATAAGTTGAATTCTGCTTTTCAGTTCTCCACAGGGAAGTTTCCACCAGAGCTGACCAAGACAAAGCCAAAACCTCAAAAACATCTCCTCACATTTGCAGTCAGAAACACTGCTGGGGGATATTTGTGCCATGATTTCTGTGGGTCTTGATAATGGTAGAGTGGTAGGATGCACTTGTCCTATTTTCCATGTTTTTCTTGTTGTTGTTGGATCCTGTATCCTGCTGGATATAGAAAACATCTTTTTATGTTAGAACAGCAGGGTCAATCTCAACACATTCATCCAATCACACATAGATATCACACACAAGGGGAGTTTTTAGTGACTACAAGTTGTGTTGGTGATATGCTACTGGTTTTATTGGAGTCAAAAGGCCCCACTGAACACTGTACCTTATGAAATAGCATCAAAAAAATTAAGACTGCCAAGGTATGCCCACTCTGCCCACTGTATTCCTATCCCAGCTCTACTAGGACTATTCTTTAGACTTTCAAAGACCTTAGCTCAAAAGAATGGCAATCCCCATAGGAAAGTAAAGTTCGTTCTCTTCCTTTTTAAAGTTGATTCTCTTCCTTCTTAAAGCTGGTTTTCTTTCGTTCAGTACCAAAGGCAATATTTTCTTTTTCTAGAAGGGAAAAATCAGATAATACTGAGTTTCTCTTGCACATTCCCAACCTCCTCCCCAGTCGTTGTCCAGAAGTATGTGAACATGTCCAGTAGCTTGCACCTGCCAGGTGTGGACATGTACAAAACAGTGTTTTCATAACAGTATGGATAAAAATCTTACCCAGCTGGCAACTTGCCACAAGGGAAAAAAACTAAAAAGAAAAGGCCACTTTTTACAGAATCTCCTGCTTCTTGTTTAAATGCGCTACCAAAACAGTCATGAAAGTAGTGCAAGTATAGATCACATATAATTAATAATACATCACAAATAAATGGTGGTGCAGTAAAACAGCAGCAGAAGTCCACAGGGATCTGAAGTACTGCTAACAAAGCAATATACTTTGTGATTCAGCAAGGAGGAATTTTAATGCCTTCAAGCCTGAAATAGAAATGTGGTCAGCTGGCATTGAGGAAAGTTTGATCCTCCTTTTAGTATAATAGCAAATGCTTTATAAATGCACAAAAACTTCAAAAGTATAAAACTTTGCTATTCAGTAGAAAACTTTTGTCAGTGTTACTGAAAATTTTACATATTAGTTTACAAATAGATTCCAAGTTAGTGCCAAGCTCCCATCCACAGAAGTAGTCTCAAAATATTTGTGAGACCATTACAGTCAGTGGAATCCAGAGAGAATTATTTGCCCTGTATATTAGAATGGTCCCTTTGTTGAGGCTTTTACACATTATGACAATACAAATAGTAAATAATAATAACAGACTCAGCTTTATTTACATAAACTCCATTTTCCTAGAATTTATTCTTCAATAACTAACTGAAGAGTTACAGTGACAACTTTAAAATTTTCATTTCCAATTTTTGAAAATTCATAACTCTATTACTATATTAAACACCATTTTCATTTGGTATTTCCAAAAGATGTATAATAGATTTGTAACATCATTTAGGAAATAAATTCATTATGCTTTTCATTAAACTGTACTAAGGGAAAGAGGCAACCTTTCTCTATTATTGATTCTTGTGGGCACTGTAGGGTGAAATTTTTGATGTAGTTTTTCTGAGGATTAAAAAGGTGAGCATAAAAAATGTATTATTGATTGCACACTGCAAAGTACAGTATACTGCTCATCCAACTCATATATTATTGATTAAAACACTCAACAGTTCTAACCTTTCAGCTGGCTGCTCCAAGGTAATTTTTTTTATGAGGATGTCAAGGTACTGTGCTTACAGATTGTACTTCCCAGGCAGTTTGGAAAACTCAGGAGCAGCAGTTACCAGAACTGTTTAAAAAGGTTTTGTTGATAATCCCTAAATTCGAAGGAGGGGCTCGTGGGGACAGAAGGACACCTTGCACCTCACTTGTGTGTTGTGTGGAAGGTGTAGCTGATGGACTACCCAGTCCATTTAAGCAAGTGTCAAACATGGGGCTGCAAATACCAGCCTGCATGTTAAATACAAAAGCAAAAGTTTTCTGACTTTGACATCTCTATGCCTTAGACAAAACTAGAAAGAAAAAGGTATTTACACTTTAAGAAGTACCTCTGGGGTCAGCACCTCTATGGCTTTTCCAAAAGTTTGAAATATATTATGTACCAGCAATTTCTCAGAATTGAAATAGAAGTATGACCAGAAAAATGAGGTCAGATCCTGTGGTTGTCTCCATGTTGCTGGATTCTTACACCTCATAGCTCTGTCTTCTGAGCCATGGTTAGATTTTACACACTGCATTTATCCCTTTCTGGAAGTATTTAAAATAAAGTATATATATTGGTTAAATTGGTACAAGGAGACAAAATACTGAATGATGAAATACAAAACATAGAGCTACTACAGAGGATCTCTTCCTGAAGTAGCCTGAGGCTTAGAATAGGAAACGGACTGGAAAGTGACCTTTCTGTCCCATGACCTGTAAGCAGAAAAAGCATCTTCTAGCCATAGAAAATGAGTGGAGATATAGAAGCATAGAATAGTTTGGGTTGGAACAGACCTTAAAGATCATTTCATCCCAACATTTTGCCATGGGCAGGGATACCTTCTCCTAGACCAGGTTGTTCAAAGCCCCATCCAACCTGGCCTTGAACACTTCCAGGGATGGGCCAGCCACAGCTCCTTTAAGCAACGTGCCAGGGCCTCATCACCCTGATAGTGAACAATTTCTTCCAAATACTCAACCTAAACCTGCCCCTCTGTCAGTTTGAAGCCATTCCCCTTGTCCTGTTGCTCCAGGCGGTTGTCCAAAGTCCATCTCCAGCTCTCTTGCAGCCCCTTTAGGTACTGGAACGTGCTCCAAGGTCTCCCCAGAGCCTTCTCTTCTTCAGGCTGAACACCTCCAGCTCTCCCAGCCTGTCTCTAGAGCAGAGGTGCACCAGCCCTCTGAGCATCTTCATGGCCTCCTCTGGACTTGCTCCTACAGGCCCACATCCTTCTTATGTAAGGGATCTAGAGCTGGATGCAGAGCTTCAGGTGGGGCTCTCAGGAGAGCAGAGTAAAAGGGGAGAATCACCCTCTCGACCTGCTGGTCACACTTCTTTACATGCAGCCCAGGACGTATTCAACAAAAACGCCTTTGCACAATGATTAACACCTTACTGACAGAAATCCCATTGGAATATTCTAGTCTGCTTTCATAATAAAAATCTAACTCTACATAAGGATAGAAGTGACGAAAATAGCATCACCAGGGTGATGGCTATTTCACAGATTTCACAGAATGATTAATCCTATAAAAAAATCTGAACATTACAGAACTGATGAATTGATTGAGTGTATCAATTCAAAAATATCTCTAAATAACACAGGCTAGCAGCCCACTTACAAAAAGGCTATAGAATATTTGTCATCATGTATTTCATGAATGATGTGAACATTTTAAAATAAACTGGAAACTATCTTTTTCAATTCATTGGCCTTTGTAAGAATTCAAATATAGGTCTGTCACAAAAAACAAGTTAGAAATCCTTAAAATGCTACTTTAAAGATGTCATTTGTCTACGTTTGGCATCACAACTTCTATGTTGGTAGAACGAAGCCAAGAAGAAAAATCGGGAAAAAAATTCACCCAAGTACCAGGCCAGCACCACAAATCACTTCATCATAGACTCAGCAGCAGAGCTTGACTTGCACAGATTGCTTTGCCATTCAGAAAAGACTACTCAGAGCCAAATAGAAAACTACTCTGCCGATACAGTATAAGGCAAAATTAAAAAATTCATTGAAGTTAGTCTGCTTCATGGCCTGGCTAAAGAACTGTCACAACCAATTGCACATCTGGCAATGATTTTGGTCTAACTGCTCTGGCATTCAGTGATCCTTAGCAACGATGAGGCACATCTGAAGTGCTGAGCCCATTTGTGGGATTCCCTGTACAAGAGAGACACAAGTGAGTCCAGCAAAGGGCCACCAAGGTAGTGAAGGGAGTGCAGCATAGCTCATGTGAGGAATGTTTGAGAGAGCTGGAACTGCTCAGCCTGGAGAAGAGAAAGGTTTTTGAACGTCTCATTAATGTGTGTGATTAATAGCTGATGTGAGAGGGTAAAAATGACTGACCCTGACTCTTCTTGGTGGTATCCAGTGAGAGAACAAGCAATTTGCACAAACTGAAACACAGAAGGTTTTGTTCAAACATGAGAAAAAAAAAATTACTGTGAGGGTTATCAAACACTGGAATTGGTTGCCCAGGCAGATTGTGGAATCTCCATCCTGGGAGATACTCAACACCTGACTGGACCTTGCCCTGGCAATCTTCCAAAATCTTCCAGTCTCAAAGTTTTTGTTGTCCTGTGATTTCATAGTTCAAGCAAGCAGCTCTGAAGATGTTAAGGGAGGCAGAATGGATGGAGAGGGGCAAAAGGAACATCAGACAATGAAAACTGAACATTGAAGAGTCCATTTCTTCCTTTACACTGCTGCAAAATGGGGTAACCCCAGAGAGCACAGGGCAGCTGTACTGTTGCAGCCAGCAGAGCAGATGCAAGCTCTAGAAGATTAACCAGCCCCCTGAGCAGCATATTAATATCTGTACTGACTGGTCTGCAATTTCTGCTTGCTTCAAGCATCAGGTACCCCAAATCTCACATTCTCTTAAACTCCATGTTCCCAGACATGCCTGGAGAGGTGGTGGAGTCACCTGAACAGAGAACACAGTGATCCAAGGTGTGGGCAACCTCCTGCCTACAGCATGAGTTGTTCAGCTATGAGAGGCTGCATTAAGCATTGAGTACAGAGGCACCAAGAGGGTTACTGTCTCATCCAGCCAATTATACTTGTCTTTTTCCACCTCTCAAGTTTTCATTTCTTTTTGCCTGAAATTATGCTTGAAGAACTTCTTTCTGTCCCACTTGGAAGCACACCCTCGTACTTCAACAAGAAACGCACCTCACCGCTGCTGCTGGGCTTTGACCAAGCACCTATTTTACATTGAGGGGGGGAATTTCCAACCAGGAATCGTGACTGCTTTTCATCCCTCTTCTCCTCATGTGTCGGAGATACTGTGTCAGCAGCAGCAGGATAACATAGGTTGCCATAAGGCAGGTAAGAAAGTCAGTGCTTGCAGCTTGATGAAGAGGAACCCTGAGTGAGACAACTGCCAGAGACAGGCAAAAGTGGGGCTGCTCTGGCACCTGTAGGAAGGACAAGAGCCCAGACAATTCCACAAGGATATTTTTCTACTCTGGTCATTTCTGCCTCCCAAGTCCCTTACACACACACAAAGAGGCAGCAGGGGAAGAGCAAACAGGATCCATCTCCCACAGCTTGCTGAAATCAACTTTTACCCTCACTGGAACTGGTTCACTGGATTCAGCATATGCATATATGTAAAAATAAAGATGATGTAGCTAGAATGGTGCATACACCCCATCTGCCAGGTGGCTGTTCCTCCTGTTCAGTTCCAGCCAAGCTAGAGGGAAACAGAAGCTGCATGCAACTGGATAAACTGGGACTGGGTAGCCATACAATGCTGTGAGTGCATCTCCAAACCAACCAGGAAACACATTCAGTGAAACATTCAGTGAAACACACACTGAGACATCAATATACAGTTGTATACAACAATATACATTATATATTATATGTAGGTATTATACATTATATGTAGGTATTGTTATATACAACAAGACCTACAGTATTATTTCCAGTAGTGAGCTCAGACCATCCTCCCACTCCATTTCCTCAATAAAGATATGTCAGATTTACAGGATCATCTCTCCTGCCTCTGCATCCTGCCTCTACATCAGAAACTGTACTAGATTTTGCAAGTGAATCTCCCAGATGAGAAATGCAAATCAATTTGTCTCTTTTTCTTCATTGTGCCAGAAACAAAAATATGTTCTCTGGGATTAAGCAAAGGATTGGCAGGCTGCACGAAGGCTGCAGGGGAGAAGGGAGGTGGCACAATGGGTCAAATGAGGGGTAAGGAGAGAAATCTGTAGACCCAAAGCAGTTTGTGGGAATGAACTTCATTTCTCCACAAAGTCATGGAATGGAGATGAAAAAGCAACAACCAGATGAGCACTGATGGCAACATAAAACAGCAGCCACCACCTGAAATACCCAGGTGGTGTTTGCACTGCTCTTTGTTTATTTTCCAATACTAAAATTCTCCTCTTTGTGATACATTACTGTTCTTTCATGTTTGAAAAGTATTTTCATTCTAACAGTCACTGAGGAAATCTTCCATACGAACAAAGAGAACAAGATCTGAAGAAGGAAAATGAGGAGATCCACATATACTTCCACACTTTTTTGCTAAATACTTCTATTAAAAACCCAACCAACCAACAAAAACAAACAAACAAAACCCCCAATAACATAATACAAACCACTTATCTCCTCTGAAAGAGTTCTTGCTTCCTGCTCATTCGTCTTTCGAGACAGCACGACACCTTCATCTTACTGAAGGTGTTTAGTGGCTCCAGACATCCCAAAACTCAAATGTGATGTGCCCAACCAGAGCACAGCTTTGCATGGCCAAAAACATTACATCACCTATCACAAACAAAGAATTCAGCTAAACAAGGTTAGAGTGATGCTTCAGTTAAATTGCAAATGTACCTGTGCTCTCCTTCTCACCATCCCTTCCTTCTGGAACAAACCAGAACCCACTGGGATCCTAAAAGCCTTATTTATCATCAGTAATTCACTGATACTCTATTGTGGAATTGAGAATTAACAGTCCAGGGGTTATTTTTACAGCCTCATATAAGTGTATAACAAGAGAAGCAATAAAGTTGGAATTCAATAACAAAATTATATTGGAATAGTTTTGATCATCATGAAAAGTAATAGGCAAAGGTTTTTTCTGGGAAGAGGCTGGTAGAAGAGGAGGAAGGTGTTGGGGCAGTTTCCAGTTTGCAGTGTATAACATTGCCTTGCACACCTTACCTTCTCCCTTCTTTTACTTATTGTGAGAATCCTACAGCTTCTCCCTCTTCTGGAAACCTGTGCTGTTAGGATATGACAGAAACTCCCAGTAAAATGTGAAGCACACACAAGCACCTTAGAAATTATTGCTAGAAAAGTATAGGTATAAAACAGTTTTTAGCATCCTTTGCTTATTTAAGGAAAAGCAGCTCCAGAGATTTCTCACTGACACAAGTCTGCAAGGTGTGCATCACCAACCGTGATTTTTATCCACTCACGAAACTTCATGTTAGTTACTTCATCTCCCTGCATTTCCAAAATATCTGCTTTAGGGAACAGGTCAGGCTCCTGGGTGAGCTTGACTGCCTTAGTTTGCATTTCTAACTGGTTTCCCATCATATCTGAATGCTTGGGGAGGGGGAAGAAAACAAAACCAAACGACCAGAACTACTTAGATCAAGATTAGCATCCCAATACAAAAAATGATGTGATACAGTGATAAAGTGGCTTGCTTTCATCCCATGGTGTAACTTGAGGAAAATTAGGGGAACCGGAAAACTGCTGTTTTATTTCCCAGCACTGACTAACAACTATTGGAGGGATTTGGAAGGGCCATGAGCACTGCAGAGAGTGCTGGCTGGGCAGGGTGAAGATAGCAAAGATAACAGACTGATCAGACAAGATCTTCTTTCAGCTGTCAGTACCCAAAGGTACCAGCAACAAAACATTCTGAAAGACCATCAGCGTTAAATATGATCTACTCCTGCACTTACTGGCAAATTCATTGTGTGACTCCTCCAGCCCAATTAAAGAACAGCTGCTGACTAATTTGCATGCTCCACCACTCAGTCCATGATTGCTGCTGACATGACATGAGCTGTGTAAAGGGCTCTTTCAGAAAGGATTGTGTAAGCTGAATAAAGGCAGTTAGCTTTTATCCTAAAGAAAATGCTGTGCACCAAGTCGATTAGATTTGCATTGCACAAGAATTACTCCAAATAATGGCTGAATCTTTAATGCTGCTACCGAAAAAAATAAATTCCTACCCAACAGGAAGGTAGGGCCAAGTGAGAGAGTAATGGAGATTTATTTTTATTAATAAGGATTCAGAGGGTAAACTGCAGATTTTACTAATATGCTGCTTATTAAAATAATTTTTGAATTGAATAGTTCATTGTATTTACCCAGCATTGCAAAGGTGTCTGCTAGGTCAGCCCAGCCTGGGAAAGAGGTGCTTTTAAACTGCTAACCAGTCCAGGTTGTCAAAAAAAGCTTTGCACCTAATCTAATATGATTTGAAATAAAAGGGTAAAATCCTGAGCCCAGTGAAGGGGATAGCAAAACTATTAGCCATGCTGGGACAGGATTTTCATCTCTTTTTTAACACTATGGTAAGCAAATATTCTTGTTGGGTGCAGAGTGCTCCAGAGAAGCAGTAAGGATGAGCATGGCTCACTCTCAGCTCCACTGCAACATCCCATGGAGACAGCATCAACCTCTAAGCAAAGAAGAAGTGAAACAAGATACAAAATGGTTCACTCTTAGTCAAATTAAATAATGCAGAGTTAGGGCTAATTTGGCAGCATCCCTAGACTATAAAAACCCATATGGGAGCTTTGAATTTGGAAGGGTTCTTGATACAGTTTATAGGCAAGAGAAACATGTAAAAATCTTAACAACTTAAAATGACCTTTTGAATAGGCAACAGCACTAAACAACTAAGCAAAGAAAAACTCTAACAGTTATATTAATCCTGCTGTGGACTTAACAGTGATTTTTCTGCAGATACTTAAGATAAAACAAAGTGTACCCCAAAAGAGTGGATGGACATGGATGGATACTTGTCATGTGCTTGCTGAGATGTTCTGTTAAGCATATGAGGTGAGACTGTGGGTGAAGGAGTAGGAGAGAAGCCAATGCATCAATTCACTTCTGACAAAAGTCAAGTAGGAAGCACAAAACAGACACCCTGTTCAGAAGTGGCTGAATAAGCCGCCTACAACAGAGACAACTTGTAAAATATTAGTATGATTTTTGGCTGTTTGTTTTCCTATAGTGTCCACTCAGAGACCCATGAGAACATGAATATTCAGGATGAAACAGAGGAAAGAAGGATAGAGTCAATATTTTAACATGGTATTTTAATTTCAAGGCAGTGCTCTACAAATTTCAACCAACTCTAAATGCCTCAAAATCAGCATACGTTTAGCCTAAACAAACCAATCACTATTAGGGATTAATTGTAATGAATTGCCTTCAGCAAATGCTTGTCAGACTCCACTGGCTGGTGAAATACTTTATAATAACATAATAATAGATATTACATATAGAATAATATTATAATACTCCATAATAATAAAACAATGTACAAAATTGCCCTTCTAGATGTACTAGCACAACCTGTCGGGGAAGGAAAACAGCTGCCATCATTGGCACTGTCATCAAGAAAAGCATCAGCAGATGTGTAGACTCAGATAAGCCTCTATTGAAAGTGTCAAGGGCAAACAATTCCTGATTATTACAGCTCCTCAAGGCCATTCATGGCAAGATTTAGTTCAGAACTATCAGTTTTATCTGATAGGGCAAATGAGGTGTTGACTGTGGGAAGGCTGACACAGTGCCGGTAGAGGAATGAGTCTCCTGGCCACCAGTCCACTGTCCTAGCTGTCCTTTTTATAAGATAGCCAAAGAAACAAAAAATAAACCTACCTAAATCCAGAGATATGCAAATCTTAAAATTATCATCAATTCAACAGTGGCATTTAAAATAAAAACTACAGAATTTCCTGTGTTCCCTTCTCCCTGGTCTTTTAATTATTCATGCCCAACATCAGAGAATAGGGGAGAGCTAAACATTCAGAAGCTGAAAAGGTCAACAGGGACAGTATCCTACAGTTAAATTAAAGGGATTTCTTGCTCTCCTTCAGCTGAAAATACAGACACTAGGACCTTATCCAACAGGAAGGACATCTGGGCTAGAGAGAATAGGCATATGGATTGATCTTTGCCAGAATGGGCACTGCCAGCAATGAAAAGCTGCTAGAGAGAAGACATGAGAGCATGAACTGGTTTGTTACAGTCCACAGAGATATATCCCAGGAAATGTCTTGGGTTTTAGCAGTTTTTTCTCCCAACAAAGTAAGTTTGCGTGCACAGATTTTTTTTTTTTTTTTTGCAGATTGGCAGACATGGGAGGCTTATGGTTCAGAGCATCTTGATACCTTTAGCCCCAGTGACCTCAGAAAACCTGAGGAAAGCAAGGTGTGGACATCCACAGCACAGAGGCCTCAAGCTTGGCTGCCCTTCCAGAACTCAACCAAATTAAACAGAACTAGAATTAAGACTGTATTCCTAGCAGTTCAGTCTTTTAAACTCTTCCCCTTTTGCCCATTTTTCCTGTTCTAAAAGGAAAAGTTCTTAACTTAGAAAAAAAGAAGCCCTTGTTCAATATTTGACGCACTCCTCCCCACTCTGCTAATGCATGCCACCTCCTGCACCCTCCAAGAGTCTGCTTCATATTTCAGACAAGTGTCTGCTAGCAATGCCAGCACTCACAAAAATCATGAGTCAGGCATTCAAATCTCAGATTTTTAATACCATATATTAAGAGATTTCTATTTGCCCTTTGGATATGAATTAATTTTATTTCAGCTGTTTAACTGCTTAAAAACACATCTTAAATAGGAAATGAAGAACTGACACATCGTTTGATATCAAGATTGATCAGATCAG
This sequence comes from Calyptomena viridis, assembly GCA_013390005.1. Lineage (NCBI taxonomy): Eukaryota > Metazoa > Chordata > Aves > Passeriformes > Eurylaimidae > Calyptomena > Calyptomena viridis. The sequence goes on along the minus strand of WEIV01014167.1, from coordinate 383,736 downwards.
GAAAGGACCCATAAGACTCAAGGCAAGTCCTGCCAGTGGGCCATGGTTGCTCTGGGTAAGGAACACTCAGTCACTCCCAGCAGCGAGGCAGTTTCAAGCCTAACACAGCATTTTTGAGGTTGTAATGTGCCTTTGCCTTTTGTCAAATTACTTTCCTGCCTATTTCAGCATTAAGATAATGAAAAATTATATGTAGCCCATCAATTACTTATGCATTCTCCATTAATATTTCAAGGTTTGTGTGCATAAATACACAAAATTAATTAGAGGCTTGCAATCTTTTTCTTCCCCTCAATATTTTCCTTTTACACCAGTCCTACTTAGAGACCCACACATATACTTCTTTGTCTGCCATAAATCATTCAATGTGATGTTTCAGCAAATAGAAGAGTTTTCTCCTCAAATATACACAGTGAGAAATCAGCCACAGACATTTGACTTGGCAGAGTTGCCAGTGCAGTACCTGAGCTTTGGCAGGGAAAAGTCATCACTCAGTCACCAGCACTCAAAGCAAAGCCCAAGAGTGTGTCTAGTTATACTAAATATCATGATGGAAAGCAGATGCAAAGGTGTGGCTGTAGGACACTGGCACCCTTTTGGTAACTACATATGTCTATCTGGCACCTGGCATCTTTCATATATATATACACAGCTCATCATTATTTGATTCACAAAAACATAATTAAAGTACAATCCACCAGCAAAGAAAGAGCCAAATGAGTCACACAAGTCAAGGCATTTATGTTGCTGCCTTCCCTCTGCACTATGTCTGCCTGTTTCTTTTTTTAATTCTCAAATAAAATTGTTTTTATTCTGTTACTGTATTTCTCTGCTCCCCCATGCTCAAATTTGCATCTAATCCTCTCCTTTTTCTCTTCTTACCTCTTGTATATGTAAATATCAGTGCTCTATGCCTTACCACAGGTCAATATCTAGCCACGCATAGCACACTCACTGTGCTCTAAGTCAAATCAACAGGATTTGTTTGGACTCAGTACCGACTCCATAATTCACCTCAGGACTTGTATTTTGCCCCCCATAACCCTACTGGGAATTACTTTAGTTCTCTTCTCTAGGCTTTACAAACATGCTCTGATCGACTCCCATACAGTCCTTTACTGTGCAGAAATACACAGTTGTTGTTGCATCATGAATTTCCAGTCCTCTTTCTATCTCTGCTTCAATGAGCCTTAACCACTGAGGGCCTTGTCTCAGTCCTCAGACTGGGTTATCAGATCCTCCCTTGGGTTATCAGTTGCTGCTCCTTCCCATATTCGTTTTCCCTAGCAGTTGGTTATCTCTAGCTTTATCCATTTCCTCTTAGTGCTCATGGTTATCCTACCTACTGAGGCAGGAACAAGACTTTCTTTCTCATTTCCATCTGCTTGCATCCTTCAAACCATCCTAGTTGACCTCTTTTCTGGCAGACCACCTTTGCTGGGAAGCAGCAGGAATTAACTACCCCAAGGATGACACAGCAAGAGAATGAACCAGATTTCAGGTCAATCCAGAAAACCCAAACAGCGTCTCAGGAGATCAAGCTGGAGAGAGAAATCCCAGAGCAGCACAATGACCAAACTGAGCCCAGCTGGAGCATATGGAGCATGACCAGGGGGTGGAGGATCCAGATGAGACTGCTCAGACCAAAGAAAGGAGCACCCTGACAATCTCCTCCCCATTTACAAAGCAACCAAAGTTTTTAATTGAAATTGTTTTTGACGACTTCATACACGATCAAGTGCCACATCCACTGCACAGTGACAGTATGGATGGCAGTGACAATCTCTGAGCTATGCAGCCTGGGAAGAATTAATTTCTAAATTACAACCATTGATCACCAGCTGTAATGTTTTCTATCAAAAATTTAATCAATAAAAGTGGGAAGTGCAAAGTTTGATTAAATTGGGTCAATAAAGAGTTTCACTCAACTCTCTGCAAAAAGTGACATTTTTGAGAATATTATCTTTTCAGAAGGTTTGCCAAACAATTATTCTTTTTGACAATACATTTCAAAAGGTGCATTACAAAAATGACAGTGCTTTATCATACTACTCTTTGAAGAGAATATAAGTGGTCCCCTCTGGTGAGCCTTCTGACAGAGTATGCAAATTGCAAAGCTTATAGACTGTCTTCATAAGCATTCAGCCTACGCAAATGCCTGTCCATGCTTTTTTTCTTCTTGCATAGATTTTTAATGGGGTAACTGATTGAGGAGAGCCAGAGATGTCAGTCTCTCTAGCTAAAATGCTGAGTAGAGCATTTCTTACAAGTCATAGACCTTGATGATGTCAGTGTGTTAGTGGTTATAGCTCTAGACAATTGCTGTTAAATTAGATGAACTATCTAGTCTATCCTCCATTTTGGCAATTTATTAAACAATATCTACCTTTTAAAAATAAAAAGTTACTGTTGCAATTAAATTTTCATAATAAAAATCTCAATCCTGTGAATCTGCTACAAGGGGAAAAAGAAAGGCCAACTGTTTCTCAGGCCTTACTCCTTGCTATTTATCTTTTCTTCCTTCAGACTTACCCACTGACATCTAGAAGACAGTTCTCCTTTCTATCTTATTTGACCCCTTGAATTACTATCAATGGTTTCCTTTTCCTTCTTTGTAAACTCACTTAGTCCAATCCCGCTCATTAAGTCCATGATCCTTTTCTCTTATCCCATTCCCACCAACTCTAAACTTCTCTTCCATGATTTCCCCCTCTTTACCCGAAGTGATACTTCTTTCCTAGCCACAAAGCTCCCCTCCCTTCCCCTCATATCCCCTTGCCTTCCCTCTCACTTCACTTTCACTCTTACACTCTTCCCTACTGCACCCCTGGAGAGGCATCAGCTCCCTGTGACATCATTTCTAGGGGTTAACCTAAGGCAGGATGGATGTAGAATGGTTGTTAACATTATTTTTTACTGTTAGAAACACTAAAAATAAAACCATCTTATAAAGATGGTGCATACATCTTTGTTTGTCAATAGCAAATATTTTTATCCCAGGAGGTTTGGTCATTCTCTGCAGAAAAATGTATTGCAGTTCTCACATTCAGGATATGTCAGTCTTCAATAACACTGCACGGGAATTAATCTGAGATGAAGTTTTAATGGTTCTCTGCAGATTTTAGCAGTTTCCAGCTAGAATAATTGGATAAATGGAGTTATGAAAGCAAAATGCAGAGTTTATGACTTTGCAGGACAAAGATATTTTTTAGCTTTAAATATTCATCCTAAGGCCCTCCACTTTTATTTGCTTCATTTTCTTTCTGAGTAATTTACATCCACGAGTTCTACATTCTGCCTCCAAAATATTTCTTTAACATTATGTTAATTTTGTCTGAGCACAAATAAAGTGAGTGTGATACACAGTTATAACTCTGCCCTTTGCCTGAGCTAGGAGACTGAAATGGAAGGATCAAGAATCAGTATAGAAATAGATTGGATGCAACTACACTAGGTATTATTTTAAATTATTGTTCTTTCTTTCAGGGACTTTAAAAAAATGAGGTGTAAGCAGGATGTTTCTTTTATGGTGCTGTGTGCAGGCATCCATGTGATTCACTATCAGTTGCAATCAGAGCTGCATTCCAACAGAGACTGCGGCTTCTCCAAGACAGTGCATCAAACAAAAGCACATAAACAGAACTCAGCAGAAGAGTTTCTTCTAACCTGTATCTCTGCAAAATTCCTGTTTTGTTAAATCAAAAGGAAAAAACAGACCCGGTACATCAAAATATTTCTTAAAACACATGCCCCTCAAGAGTTAGATTATTTGGCAAGGAACATCAGTCTTAAGTGGGAAAGTAGATATTTTAGAAACAGAATTGGAGAGAATGCATCTAAGGAAAAGTGGTCTGTCATTTAAGCACAGAATATAGTTGTCACAGATGTTCTTGTATCTTTCTGTTTAAACATCAATAGTTGCCATTGCCCACGAGTAAAAACCTGAGGAAGTTGCACAGATGTCCTAATGTAAATTTTCAGAGTTTATTAAATATGAATGAGAAAGGAGATGTCTGCAAAAAACTTCTCAAGCATTATAGAAATTAATTTACTAGGATTTACACTGCTACAGGAGTAAAGCATTGAAATTAACTACTGCATAGATTATCCCAGTGTAACTTCTGCATTTCTAATTCGGTTAGGGAAACCTCAACCATCAGAAAATGAAAATTCTCATGGGGTTCACTTTTTTTTCTTTTGCTACTTTCTCTGACTACTAGCCGACTTGTTATGCATGCTAACAACACTCAGTCCCTTGTAGGGAGCAAGACTCTTCTAATATAACTCAGATGAAGGATCTCAAAAGTTACCGAAGTTCCCCAAAGTCTTTCAAAGGCAACCCCCACATCCTTGAACTTCTGAGGTGGTTCCAGTTTAATTCTCTGCACTCTAAGGGACCATTGTTTGATGAGAATCATTAATTCCTGCTGCCAAAGAAGAGCAAATGCTGGTGCTGTGATGAGGGCTCTCCCAAAGAACCCTTGTGCATTAAAGCACTGGCCCCATGCAGCTAATAACCAGCACCCCTGTCACACACGTCCCCATCAGCAGCGTCCCTATTCACAAGCTGCATCTGTTGTCTCCCCTGCCTCCAGCCTCTCTTCCTGTCCCAGCCCACAGAAGTACAATTTAATGAACCAGATCAGATTTTTTTTTTTATCCTGGATCCATTCCCCAGCCTCGTTCACAGTGTGGCCCCACAAATGTCTGACCTGGCAGAGTGCAGCAGCCAGAGCAGGGGTCGGGTTGGGGACCAGGCTGGTGCCCATGTCATTCCCTTGAGATATTCCTCGAGCTTCCTGCTGTATTTCCCTCTGCCCCAGAGCCATTGGTGGCCACTAGAGAGAAGGTAACTCAGGACTTGAGTAACAGCCCAATGTTGTACACAGCTGATGCTGGCAGCATTGTGTCCCATTTGGGATCATTCCTCCATGGAAATGAGGTAGAAGATGCCAGGAGCAGAGAAAGAAGCTGGTGCTTGTGAGTCCTACCACTGCCAGGTTCAAAACTGTTTTTCTGAGCTCTTACACAGGCAGTGCAGGCACCAGCCTGTCCATACCCCTCTGTCCCAGTAGTCATGGCTTGGATGACCTGCCTGCATGCAGAACTGGTGCCACTGCCCTTAGTCTGCTCCAAGACACACCCTGGTCCTGCTCAGAAAGATGCTCTCTCTGTGCTATTATTGTCTACTGGGGAGGAGACAGACAGACAACAGACAGAGAAAGAGAATCATTCAGAGGAGAAAGGGACTTTAGACTTCAGTTAGACATTAGCAATATATTGAAATAGAGACAAAGGACATTTACAGCCTCATTAATTGTATTATGTAATTGGAGTACCTTGAAGTGAATTGATAATAAAAGGGCCGGTTTATTCCACTTCCTTTTCTTCTTCTTACCTACTGAAACTTTTCAGTATTAAAAAGAATTTTGTAATGGAATATTATTGTCCTTATATGTTAGGGGTGTTTTAATAAATTAGTAAATACATTAGAACAACCACAGTCTAAAATTCATATCCAAAAAGTTTGTGCAACATGTCACTTCCAACATTGCTGTTTTACAATTCTGTGAACCAATAACATCAGAGACAATCACAGTGAAGCCCGTCAGTCCTTTGAGCATATGGTACCTGTTTATAGCCAAAAATGAGGAGATGCCAGTTGAACAGAGGAAACAAATAATGAACAACAGTCCTTAGATTTAAAAGGAAAGCCTGTTGAGCAGTCCACAAATAGCTGTTATTCAACCCCTGTACACTCCTATTTATCAGAATATATTTGAAACAGATACTCTGAACTCTCAGTTGTTTTTATTATGTCATTAATTAAACACGAGTTGTGTACGAATGCCTGCAAGCATTGAGTTCCAGTGTTCTACATTAAGTGGCATCTATTTACAGTTACCAGCAAGCCAAGGGGTTTTTTTAACTGCCTCAGCTAGATTTTATTTTTGCAGCAAAATGCCAGCTCAAGCTGGAAACATTAAAAATAAAAACTAAAGGGCCTGGCTCACCACCATACTATTTCCGAAATATACCAAGATAACAGTATGAGCTAGATCAGCTGTCTTAGCTTCACATTCACAACATGTATATTTATTCTGGCATTCCTACAAGGTAAAATGGCTGTTGATGAGATTCAAAACACACAATTCTCTAGATGAAGGGATCCTAAGGTGATGACTCCACAGCGAAGATCAAACATCTTAATAAAACAGTCCTGCCTTATTCCCACATGTTATCACCTTTCCTGAGGTCCATGACGCATCACTAATATGGAAGGCAGCTGTTGGGGAAAAGCTATTTTTACCTTCTGTTCCCCTGTGGGAGACTACCAGCACAGAAAGCATCCCCAGGTACCTGTGGCAGATGGCTCCAAGCCGTCTGAACACTGGATCGTCACTCCAGCTCCTGCGAGAGCCGGGATAATCCATGATGCAACACCACCTCTCTTCCCTCACTTCAGACAAGGTACAACTTTAGCTCATATCTCTTCTGATGTACAGGGATCAGAGATGCTCCATAACCATTGGGAATTCATAGGCCTCTGAAAATCTCTATCCCACAGAAAGAGTCAAAGGAATGGAAGCACTACACAAAACTTGGCATCTTACAAAACTGTTCCTAAGTCTACTTTAACAAGAGTTGCAGAGACAAAGCCAACATGCAGATTGAGGACAATATTATGAATATTTCTTCCACTGCTTTTCACCAGAACTGAAACAAACAGTGAAAATAAGAAAAATCACAAATGTTTTGTGGGAAAGACATCAGGGAGTGTAAAACTATTCATTATTTAACAATCTCTGTTGTTACATAAGTTTGGCCTGTTTGAATTCTTCATCTCAATATTCAGGTATAAAATATCACTGACAGCAGTTTTTCCAGAAAGGAAATGCAGCTGTTGAATCAATGGAAAATTACATAGACTGGATTTCACATTTCTATATGCACTATTTTTCCCTAAAAGTCCTATTACACCCAATAAAAAAAATGAAAACAATTACCCACTTTTTTAACAGTAACAGACATTCAGTTTTAAATTTGGACTTGAATAACTCTTTATCTAATCAATGGCAACTCTCTTAAAATCAGATAAAAGAGTTTGAATTTTTACCATTTCCACACAAAAATTTATGCTAAAACATTATTACCTGTATACATTTCATCAAAAACCTAATTTTCTTGAAGCTCTGACATGCTCAAGCCTATTCAGCCAGCAGAAAAAAAAGCATCAAAATCCACCAGATAAAAGATGTAATACATGTCACAGTTTAACCCCAACTGGCAATGAAGTACCTCACAGACACTTGCTCAAACCTAAAGGTTTAAGAGGGCTTTTTTTAGACTTCCCATGAATAGAAGCTGTTAAATGCAAACAACTTCCCATGGAGTTCCCAGACAGATTCATCAGTTAAACGTACAGTTTCTTTTCTAAATTTTCCTTTTGCTAGCAAAATATGCTCAAGCAAAATCCACATGGAGAAGTGATGTACATTTGTATGTCTTTGAACCTTCTACACTTTAAAAAAAAAGAAAATGTGTATTTAATTTATGTTCCTGATTTTATGAGGTAATTTTAAAAGGCCTAAAATAGCAATGGCCCTGATTGACTTCTGCCTGCCAAATCTGTGAATCACTCTCATTTCCATTTATAAAAATAGAAAAAACAAGAGATCAAAGAAATATCCCAGGAAATTCCAACTTGTCTCCCACATACTACCACAAGTAAAGGTGTGGGAAAAGAGCTTTTTTCCAGAAGTGATGGCTTAGCATTACATTCACTGAGACAATCAGTTCTTTTGCTCTAAAACCCTTCCATAGCTTAAAAAATAAAATAATATGACATACCATAAAAGTGAATACAGCATAACCAGCTCTGGCCCTAAATCCAGTTTTCAGTTAGGTGCTGCCCACATATTTTAACATCTCATCCGTATTATTGCTGGAAAAGAGCTCTCTCTCCTGCTACAATTCTCTGCTCCTGGAAGCATAGCCAGGTGAATCCCATGCATCCATACCACTGGTTGTGGGGGATTTATAGCTGATGTTTGGGCACTGGAACAGGCTCCCAGGGCAGTGGTCATAGCACCAACCCTGCCAGATTTCAAGAAGTGTTTGGATGATATTCTGGGGCACATGGTGTGACACTCGGGGATGGGCCTGTGTAGAGTTAAGGGTTGGACTCAATGATCCTTGAGGGTCCCCTCCAAATCAGCACATTCTGTGATGCCCCATGACCCATTCCCACTGGGAAATGGGGTTCACTCCACTCCACCCTGCAGTGTGAATATCCTGTCTACTCATTGCATCTATTGGAGAAAAATCTGTGCTCTGGTGAATAATTCTATATCCACTCAAGGCACATACCCTTGGATGAGATTGTCTAGAATAAGAGCAAATTTGTTCCTGTCAGCTGGAAAATTTGTTGTTCCTAAACTGATTATCTTGTGGTGACATTATCAATCCACTCTGAACATTCCTGCAAGGACAAGTGGCATCTATGTGCCCATTCACAGGTTGTGCCCAGTGTAATGCTGTCATTTCCAGTCTATCAGACTAATTTTCTGAACACTGGCACTGCTTTTCTGGGGTTTTAGTAGTACAGACAGTTTGAAGGGGAGTAGCTAATTTTTCCAGCTTCTTGATTTTGAAATGTCTTTTACCTTTAGACTACTCAAAGCTAAACCAGCATGGAAATATTTTTATTCAGAGGCATTTCCTGCATTTGTTACTTGTAGGCAACAGATAATTTATACAAAACCTTTTCATATTTCCTCCCTCAGGCACTCCATGTATACAAAATCAGTTGTCCACAGCACAACTCACAGCAGAACCCACCTGGCAATTCTTACATATTTCAAAAACATCTTTCTGTACCTCTTCTCTCTTCACCAATAGTGCGCCTTCTTTTTAAGGCTTATACACCATCCAAGAAGGGGATTTGACATCTGGCCAGAAAAGCAGATATTTCTATTTCCCTTATGAACTCGCAGCTGGCATTTGCCACCACTCATCTCCTAATGCATGCAACAAACAATTTACAGTTTTTGCTGGGCATTATACTGACAAAATCTTCTTGTTCACATCAACATGTTCCAATCAGTTTCTGTCTAGCCATTTCTTTAATGAAAATCTGAACATGCACAGGATAGACCTGAATTACAGCCTTAGCCTCAAATGTCGTCAGCAGCTGAGCACAGAGCCCTGGTGAGCCCCAGGGCTGAGATCCTGAAGGGTCAGACAAAAGGCTCCAGGCTGAATGATGTCCCTTGGGGAGCCCCCAGGGCTATAGTCTTAGTTTAAATTCCAGGAGGCTGAAAGAAGCACGAGTCAAGGGAATATTTGCTGATCAAAGCCAGAATCCTGATCATCTAATTACTCTTAAATCTTTTAAATTATAATATTAAACTCTTTTTGTCCCGAATTCAAAACGCAGAAATTTTTTTTTTCCTTTCTACTGACTCTGGCAGATTCACATCTGGCTGCATGTGCATATTGTCCCAGGATAAATGGTGTTTTACAGACTAGTCAGAAAGAGAAATTGTTCTCAAAGCATCAGCTGATGGGGCTTAGTTTTGAATTATACAACATAAGTGGACAGCTGTTGCTTCAGAAACAAGGGTGGGCTGCTTCCATAACACACTTCCCCAGGTAGACTCTGAACACCTACAAACCTTGTAGCAATAATTATCAAAGAAAACAACAATAAAACAATGAACTAATAAGAAGGAAATTCTTGCAGTAGTACTACAAGTTGTTTCTCTTATTTATAATGGATGAAATAATTTATGGTCATGACCCTAGTTCCTTTATTTAATTTTTTTTTATTTTAATCTGAATCATTTCCTCCCTCTGTCCCTTCCTAAGCCTTCTCTTTCAGAGCTTCTTGACAACAAAACCTCATTGGGGAAGCAACAGCAGCTTCTGTTCACAGCAGCACTATGTTTTTTCCTGCCATAGTTCCACTATTTTGAAAGAAAAGTCAGGCTATGAAGTCCACTAGACCATGAAAGAGAAGATAAGCAAGTTCCATTTAAATTTATACAGCCCTAATTTAGAGGGGTTTATTGAAATATTTAACTATATTTAAAAGTCTATGGTTTTCAACCATCAATTGCATTGTAAACTATAAACTCCAAATGGAACAATATATTGTACCTGGTTAATTTCTGATAAACAGAATTGTTTACTTCTGTATTTATTTCTCAGTTTAATGACGGCTGTAGCTTACTGACTTACATTTTAGTTTGCAAACAAGTGTAGGGTAGTGCATTATTCTCATGTGTGCTAATCCAGTGCAAAATTCAAATGCAGGTTTCAAGGGACTGTGTTACAGAAGAGCAGCAACACGGTCCCTGCCCCGAGGATCCTGCCCAGCAAAAAAGTCAACTATCAGGAAGGAATACTGAAGATGGAGAGAAAATCTCATTTACTCAGGGCTGCACAGCAAGCTAGTGGCAGAGTTAGGAAAAGGACCACTTTTTCATGACCTTATTCCTTGTGCTACACAGCATTCCAGGATTTTTCTTTTAATTCTGTCATGTAAACAAAAAACATTTAGTAAGCAGGGTCTGTAGCAGGTGCATGATGTGTGAAAGCAGACGGATTAAACTGCAATCCATGATTGTCCTACCATGGCCTCCAGCAGGGCCCTCAGCTCCCTCCTGGAAAGAACTCACTTCAAATATTGGAGGAGCACCCAAACGACTTTGTCACCTTCCAAATTTGTCAATAGCAGATAACAAATATCACACGGAGTGTGAATAAAATCATAACATTAAATTAGATCCAAAGTCCTACGCTCACAGAATTTCCTTGGAAACCTAATTTTGTCCTATAACCTAACTAGCCTTATCCGTACAAGGCTAAAAATGAGAAATGACAGCAATTGCCATTAGTGTCCCTGGTCCATTTGCAGTTCTAGCCCCAAAAGCCCAATCCAAATACCATTACAAGTACAAATAAATACGTATTTGGCAAACGCTACAACCTTCACAGTTATGCACTGGCCACAATTCCTCCAGTGTCCCTCAGCCATCATACCCCCAGGGGATCAGTGCAATATGCTGAAGTTTGTAATCTTTTGTGGTCCTCTTCCTACAGCTGGAGGTGTTTGACTGTTTATTTCTATCTGGTAACTCTCAGAAGTAGCAGTAGTAATAATAAAAATAATAATAATATCAGCATGCACTGGGATTATAAAGGAGGGTGTGCTTTTGAGATGCAGGTTACAGGTGCTTAACTGAAGTTGCAACAAGCTTAATTACATTTAAAATATGTACTTTGTTAAATAATGGCTCGCTCTCTAAAAGCTGTTGGATTCAAATTTGTGCAGTTGCTGCAGGTGCTTCTCTGGGAGACAGACCACTCAACCAAGAAAGGGATGCAGAGAGCAAGCTCATGGTTTATAGCACAGAGAAGCAAAGCAAGCCTTGCAAGTCTCCTGTGGCCGGGGATAACCCTGTTCTGATGTTACCTTGGAGGACCATAGTTGTGCCCACTCTTTGGCAAAGCATGGCCAGGACTTTGGTATAAATTTGAAAACAACCATATGGCTCGAGCACACTTTTGATTCCCTCATCATCAGTGAATCTAAAGGATTTTCCTTAGAAAACAAGATAGTTCTGTGCAAGAAAATATGTTAAAATACTGATTTAAGCCCTAGGTAAACACTCTTACAATTTATACTACAAATAAAAGGAAAATAAAATCCATACTTGGAGGAAAAAGTCAGTGATAAGGAGTAATAAATAATAAATAATGATGAGCTTCTCAGCGTAAAAAAAGTACAGTTATATGTGACTCTGCCCAGGCAATGTTTACCATCTAATGTTTGTCTGGGGTAGACATCACAGAATTCTCAAGTCTTTTTGATGTAGAAAATTTGGTCATACTGAGATGTGACCTCCTTATATAGTGTAACCTTTCCCCCAGATTTGTTATCTGCAATACTTGATGCAACTTGGCTTAAAATTCTTAGGTTCTCTTTCCTAGGTTAGGTTTTAGAAAAAATGTTTTACAAAACAGTTGACTAATAAGAAATTAAGGCAGATCTGGACATGCATGTGCTCTCTAACCAATGCCCCTTTTCTCATGACTGAGGTGATGTACTGGCAGAAGAAAACCTTAATAGTTGCTGGAGAAGGAAGGATGATTTCATATATATAATTTCCTACTTGAAATTGCCAGTATGAGCTTTAGAAGTAATACTCCAGTGGTTCTCTTTCACCTGCAATTCACTCAGGGATCTTCACAAGCCCTTCCCCAGAGCACCTGCCTCACCTGCTATTCCCCAACCTGTTGCACAGATAATCATCCATACCCAAGTCTATCTCTTTTTATTTGTCCTTAGAGAATTGCAAACTAGTTCTCCCACTCATCAAGCTTTCTATAAATGTTAGACCTTCTTCATACAAGCTCTCATATTAATACCACCTGGAGATTTAATGAACAGACTTATTTTTTGCTCCAGGTTGCTGAGAACATCGAGTAGTACCTGGGCAACCCACTAGGGAACTTGCATGTTACAGCTTTTCCATTCTGACAATCACTTATAATTGTTCTCTGGGACTCATTTCACAATAAGTCATGATCCCATCTCACTTTATTGTTGTCAAACTGTATTCCTCTATCCTGCTTAAAAGAACTCACAGGAGAGAGTATCAAAAAACTTAAGTCAAGATATTTTACACCTCCAGTCTTCTTGTTAGTGTAGCAAGTTAAACAAGTGTGAAGACCCATTGTTCTGGGAATACCTAATGTTAGCTTTTACTGGAGTTCTTATTGACTTTCATGTGCTTTGCAAATAGTTAGTCTGTTCTCCTGTCCAAATGAAATATTTTGTAAGCATTTGGGGTCACCACAGAGCCATGAATCATTTCCATTTTTACTCTGTGTATCAGAAAACACAACTGACATGCCCTCCAAAGTTATGAAATACCTGTTCTCCAAAAGCAAAGCTTTTCAGGTCCTGTCTGACAGCCATCTCCCCTCCAGTCAGAGATGAATTCTTTGAACTTCCAATACAACATCATCAATAATAAATCTACTTGCCATTACTGTTAATTCTCTCCATTCATACCTCTCATGTTTTCACACAGTAATCATCTCAGCCTCCCCTAGAATATTAAGATTTTTCTTAGAGTGAAGAACAGGAGAACCAGAAAAGACTTTGTTTCATTAGAATAAAATAAATATCAGCTTCTAAAAACAGGTTGTAGCTAGCTCTATTAATAGAATTTTTACAATAGTAAAACCCTATGAGCATGCTATGAAAAAGAAAAAAAAACTTTATGATTACCTGTGTTAATACATATTTCACTGGGCTGGTGTTCTTCACAAGGCAGGATTATGTCATTCACAGGTATGTCTAGTATTAACAAACTCAATCATTCAAAGAACCATGGGGTAATATTACAAATCACAATATTGAGGCCAAGAAGACAACACAGCATCATACCATTATCAATATTTGTGGCATTAAGAAGGATTACATCCAATTGTTACAAAAGTGAGCATCAGTGGCAACCAGAAGAAAGGAGATCCTAACTTAGATGAACTGGAAAGCTAATGAAGTGAAGACTAAGAAGTTGAAAGCAGCCAGAGGAAATTACTGGCATAGGAGCAAAGGACTGCAGTAATTTAGATTGGACACCCGAAATAGGTTTCCACCCAGCAGGATGGTACAGCTTTAGAAATAGTGACAGTGAAAAGAAGAAACAGCTTAGGATGAAGCTTGAGAAATATGTTAAATTAGATGTGCCAAGCATGCCTGTGAAAGCAGAGGGCTAGAGCTGGTAATAGAAACACTCAGTGTCCACATTCCTCGCACCCAACTCTCTTTCCTTATGACATATATTTGGTCTCCATGGATTTACTTATTTATACGAGCTTAAGATCCCGAACAGAAAGGATGTTTATGAAGGGCAGGTAGTATTTTTCATTTTGTTGACAACTTAGTCCAACTTTCCACAAACACAATTCCAGTTCTGTTAACCTCACAGAGTTTACAACAAATGCAAACACTGCTTTTTATCCAGAAATAGTTCCTTGGCATCAGTTGGATACATCAGCTACAGCCGAGCAGCTAAGTGTCTGAACACCTCTTTTGCATACAACTGTGCCTTAAATTATATCATACTGAATTTAATTCATTTGACAGTTATATCATTTGCTAATATTTTTACACTACAGGTACCACTGTACTCTGCCTTTGCTCATTAAGTTTAACACCTTTTATAAATCATTCAGTACACAAATACAGCAATTTTACCTCTTCATTACCCAGCACACATAGGATTTTACCTTATAGCAGATATAAAAAAAATCACTTCAGAAAAGAATAGGTGATGAAGAGGAAGCCATGGTACTACAAACTTCAAGACCAAGCTCATTCTTCATGTTAACTGTTTCAGGGGCATTTTTTTTTTTCTAAATATATAAAAACATCTAATGGGGATCAGATAAATTGTTAACAGGTTTAGATACAAAATTATATGACAAAGTTCTTGTACTTAAATATGTGTGCACACATGCACAGTACATCACCTTTGCCAAGACATCACAGGCATATTCTGCTCATCCACTTGTTCATTATAGCTGCAATATTGGGAACATTAATCCCACCACACTTTTAAATAACACTTTCAACTCCAGCAAAACATAACTTATCACTTTAGGAATGGGAGGCAGAATAAGTTCTTGGATATATTTTTCTATGTGGTACAAATTATAACTGAAATAAAAGTCCAACCTTCAGATGCTATAGGCAGGACTATGAACTAAAAACTTCGATAAACAGAATTTCTTCATGAGATCATTGAACAAATTGCGTAAAAAGTTTTTTGGACAAATGCAAGCATCTGATTTACTAATAAACAGGAACATGAGTCAACCGTAGCTCTGAAAGACCTCAGCAGATATATTTCACTGAAATCAGAATTCTCTCTTCTTTTTCTTAGAAATGAGAAATAATTTAAGAAAATAATAAAACTAGAGAAAATAGCATTTTTTTAGTGGTATTCTCCATATAAAGAGCATTGTACTTCGTACTTCTTATTTTCTTACTATTTGCAATTACTCTTTCACAACAGTAATGTATCAAGTATAACCAAAGACTACCAAACATTGCTTGAGATGTTGGTTTGATTTAAGTAAAAGTAAGGCGCTGATCAGTTTTAGTTTCAGTGTAACTTAAAGCCTTGAAGAATTTGAACAAGTCTATATGGCCACCTAAAAAATTTCATTTCTCAAATCCCCAAGTGCCTGGGAAGTGAAAGAGAAGTACCAGTATTTAATATCTGCATAAATGCAAGCTCAATATTCAAGTGTGTCCCTGCTTTCTCTGACATCATGTACCAGGAAATCTAAAGAAACATGGGAGATGCAGCCAGAGGTGGAAACCTTGTCTAAAGGAAGAAATGGAGTTAGAAACACCTAAATTACAATTTGTGGTAAAACACAAATTCAAAGCATCATCATAATTTTATTACTAATTTCAGGATGGGAAAATAGGCTTTTTATGTATATACAGATGTGTATTTATACACATATTTTTCTATATACAAATATATATCTTTAAGGAAAAGAGGATCCAGGGGGTTTGCTCAGACCACATTTTAAATAGTGCAGAAGGGGGTATTTAAAAAAAGCTGAAAAATTTCTGCTGAATACTGAAAGACAGACTGTGTGAATGCCCATCCTCTTTCTGCTTAACTGCTTTGAAGGAACATTAGTATCAGCTGAAGGGTGAGAGCTGTTCTTTCTAGTGAAATATTTTAATATTTATCCTGTCTAGGATGTTTTAAAGCACTACATGACCTCTTTCTCTCTACATAACTCTCTCTGCCCAACTGCCAGAAGGGTAGACTGGGGCAGCACCACATCCAGCTTTGTGGGGAGGGCAACATCCCTGCAAACATCCAGCACTCTCCAGAGCATGTGCAAAAATTCCAGTCACTTTGGAGACCTGTGAGTCCCCTCCCTGCAACCCCATGCTGAGGCTGACCTTGGCCCAACCGCTTCTCTCCAAGGGATATTCCACATTGCCAAAGCAGCTGTTTTTACAGAGCTGCTGTTTCTGTAATATGTCCAGAGTATATAAGGTAGGTTTTCAATGGGATTTGAGCTGCTAATGCGCTTAGACTCCCTGGAAAATTCCAGTCCAATGTCTTGACATTTACAAAATTGATTTCATGCCATGACTGTTTTAGAGCCCAGGGTGTTGGGTTTTTTTTTCCCTTTTTTTCTTCCTTCAGGAGAAACATTATATATGCTAAACTAGCAGAATAATTTTAATGTATTTTGCTTCATTACAATTTGCAGGAGGGGTTGGAGCAGACCCTGTAATGCTGTATCTGAGAGTAATGGAGCCAGGAGCTAAGAGGAATTTTATAGTCTACAATTAAAACTTCTATCAATTCAGCAGGTGAAATTACTGTGACTAAGCTCATCTCTTTCTACAAAAATTAAATCCATGCTAAGTGAGTATGGCACCTTTGTTTTGAAAAACTTGTTTACTCTTCTGGGTGTTTGTTGAGACTTGTGGACCATGAAAATAGGCAGTAATTTGAAAGATTTTATTGAAATAGCCTTTTAGAACCTTTAGTATAAATGCACACAGATGTACCCAGCTCAGACTGCACTCTGATAATTATCTTTTTTTCCCGCAAAATCGCAGGTAGTGGGAACTATCCTTATATTTTTTCACATCTTGCCTATTTGCCCAGGATACCAATATGATGTGAATAACTTTTTTTTTTTATTGTGACATTATCACTATCTTTGCAGCACAAGCTTTAATCAAAGTTCATTAATTAAGCAAGGGATCAAATTTTCTGCCTAATAACATGTTTGGAATTCTGTGATCAAAAAACTATGATGACTTACAAGATCAGAGAGAAAGCTAATAACTAGCACTTATGCACACAACCACAATTTAAAATTGCCATAGGAAGCTTCTCCTGGTAGGAACCACAAGACTCACTTTGCTGTTTCTGTGGTTTCTGTATTTGTTTTATTTTTGTCCAAGGCTGACTTTTAAATCTTAGTCTGCTCTTCAGGGACATTTCTTAGTGGAGACAAACTAGAAAGGTTTTGGAATTGAATGCCACATGTTGTAAGCATGTTGAGAATGGTAGCCAGTGTCTGGATGAATATTAACAAACTTTCCCACAATACAAGCCTTCCTAGACACTAACAGCATTCAGAACTTAGGTTTTACCTTACAGATATTTAGTTGATCGGGCTTGCATAGGATAATACCCTTGATGCTGATCTTTCATCTTACTATTGCGAGCAAGTTTAAAAGTATCTGTATTCACTGACATATTTAAGTAAATTGAAATAATTTTTAAATTATTATTTTTCAATCACTTATTTCACATATCAATGTCCTGATTACCAAGGTGTCAGATCAGGGTGTTTTCTGTATATTTACAAAAGTTTCACATAGGTAACCAAATTTTGAGTTTGCCTGTGCTGGTCACCATGAAATGCCATACATAAAGCTGTTAAATTTGACATTTGGTTACTTACAGACTAGATCCTTCAACCTAAATGTTGTTGCTCTAGATGTAGCATAAAACATCTCTTAGCTCCCTCTATTATAACAATTAATAAATAAATTGTATATGTCAATATTCTCATTATTTGTTCCTCTCCTTGTGCCAGCTATATGATGTGTTTAAATGGTAATGGTTATTTCTTAAGGGCTTTCCATCACTTTGCCACATGGGATTTAGCTTCACACTTTATTTGTGCCATAGGCTATGCAAAAATATGTCCTTTCCCCCAGTCAGGCAAGGCAGAAGTGATTCTGTACCTTTGTAGCCCCTCCCTCTGACATTTCAGTGTCCTTTACTATAGTCCTTGCAGGAAAATATTCTCCCTGGAACATGGTCTGAAATTTATTTTGTACCTTTTCATTTAAAACTGCTGGTAGATTCAGTGTAACAAGGTATCCAACCATGACATAGGCACCACAGTAGTAATTTGTATTCCAAAAAATATCCAGTAATATTACATTTTTCAGTAGAAAAATTCCTAGGCTAGAAGACATACTCTGTTAAACTACCTGATCAGCTCTTTCTCTTCCTGACAAGTTCCCTTAGTCTGCAGAGTCTCCTTGCAAATGAAATTCAAAAGTAACCAATCCTTTTCTGATTTGGGAAAAAGGAAATCCTGACAGTTTTCCATAGTCTGCTCTATCCCCATCCTGAGCTACGGCCTTAGAGACACATGGACACATAGAGGGGGAGATGACAAATCCCAATCCACTGACACTAATGTCAAATTCACTTTTTCACAGGCTCACAATCTATAGTGTGGAGGTTCTGCAGGACAGAAAGTAATTTTATTAAGACAATGTTCTTTTCTTTCAAAGTACTTCTGCATCTTTCTCACTTGCCATCCTACACTCAGGAGCCCATCTCACTGCCTGGACTCCACACCTACTTATCCCTTCATTAGGTTACCCTCATCTGCAAAGGGATTTTTAAGAGCAAAGGCTTACAACAAACAAAAAGAACCCATACTGCTCAAGATCACCTAATCCTACCTCTTCTCACACAATGTAACTTCACCTTTGTCATGTCAGTCTCCCACCTTTCACCTGTATCTCACCACCTCTTGCTCCGTGCTGAACCCTGAATTTAGCTGTCTGAAACTCCCATGTTTGAAAAATTAGCCCTAGAAGGAAAATATTTCAGTCAAAGGTAATGTTTTAATTTCTTTTTGGTGCATGTAAATAATTAGAAAAGGGAAATTTAAAATATTGTTAATGAAATCACAGAGATATTGTACAAAAAGTAAAATAAAATCCCTTAATTAGATATTAGATTAACAACTCTTAATAAACTTACATAAAGTTAGTCAATCAATACTGTTCTCTCTTTAGTATCCCCAGAGCAATTAAAATTCAGTGCTCTGCAAGATCCATTTAATGATTTGGCAAGGTCTATTTTGGAACCATGTGGATGGTATTAGCAGCAGAACATTGTACAGGAGCCTGTATACATTACACAAGATTTCTACTGCAGTAGATTTGTGGGTCCTTCAAACAAAATGACTCATCAGGAGACCCATCTATTCGATCTCAAGTGTTAATAGTGACCAGTAGCTTTGAGGTCACTCCATATAAATGATATAATGTGACCAAGATCATTAGAATATCAGTCAACAGTATAACCAGTCTCACAGTGTGGATCTTGCAAGAAATGTGGTTGTAAAGGTTAAAAAAAGCTTTTTTTTGCTTGCAGATACAGAGGTCACCAGACTGAAACATGTCGTTTTTCAATTCTTTACTAAAGAGGACAAAATAATTCACAAATACCCTTATTTTGTCTGCCCCTCCAGCAGCTGCTGTGCATATACAGCAATTACTTTTCAATAGTACAGCGCTTATGGCAGAATTCATCAGCCACACATTGTTCCTTTTTAAAGCAGGTTTGAAGAATAAAAGTTCTTGAATCTGGTGTAAAGCCATAATTAAAAACAATTAAAAGACTAAAGTAGTTTTAAGAAAATAGTTTTAAACAACCTTATTCTTGTCAGGATGTGTACTTGCATATAGTCATTTGCTATGACTGGATGACAGTGAATGTATTTTGTAATTTTGTTTCTATTAATTTACTTCCTATTGTAAGAAGTACTCTGCAATTATTAAAGAAAATGTAAGTTTTATGTGAAAAATAATCTTACCTGTGAGCTCAGCTCACAGGAAGCCTGTGAAGCTCTATGTTGGTCTGTGATGAAGGACCACTCCCCTAACAGTCCAAAGTCAAAATGTGTTAAGGAAATGAAAGTCGGAACCTACACACTAAAATTTGTTCCTCCCTGTTAGGAGAGCAGAACTAACAGGAAATTCTTTCCCTAAAAAACATAATTTGAAAATAGAGAAGGACATGACAATCAAAATCATACCTTAATCTANTTGCTTTTGCTTCTTCCATCAATGTTGGAAGCTTTTCCCAGGGACACAGATCAAAGACTGTATCCTCCTGGGTTCTCTGCGAGAGTCCCAGACCCTCCAGGGCAATTTGAGGTGTAGTCTCAATATCCTGGACTCCGAAAATCTACCAGTGGAAAAGATGCTGGATGCACAACTAGTATTGTCCATGTCCCTGTGCCACTGCAACTCCTTCATTGCTGAGGTAGGGAAGGAAGAACACTATGGATATGAACATTTATTTACCACTGTGATTAATGACACTGAGCTAAAAAATCAGGGTAGGAACACATAGTTAATCTTCCTCCATAATAATATACAGAGTTGTTTGGTTTGGTTTTTCCTTTAGACATCATAGTTGCTGGTACCTGGAGGCTTTCTACGGTTCTGAGAATCTGCCTTATCAAAGACTGAGGTCTGTGAAGAACACACTGCATCCCAGAATCTAACAGCTTCTAGAGGAAAGAGTCATTGGCTATTTCCTGGCAGTAAATCTTGCTAAAATATTTCAGCACTTAATCTAACCTCAAGAAATAAACACAAATGGTAATTTGTTGAGGTTTGATGCAAGACACATGCCACAAAGTATTTCAGAACTTTTGGTTCTGCAAACTAAGCTGGTGAAATAATCTAGAGACTCACGTATAATCATTTTTGCTTTGTCAGGCTCATTTGAGTACTATTTTCATAAAGGAAGCATTTTCCAAAGGGGCTGTTGTCCTAGTTCTAGAATTAACTGAAAAATTACTTATTTTTGTCTAATGCCTATAGCCTGATTTAAATAGGAACACACTCCAGGTCTATCAGCTGAGAAAAGGGAATGTAAACAGATGCAACAATATTAGACAGTGAGTCTGTGGCAAAACTAAAAACCGATTCATAGTTTTGAAACCAGAAGAAAACTGTCCCTCTTGTAAGCAGACATACCATCCAAACTGTAAGGACTGTACAGCTGGACATCCACCTCTGTAAGGACTGGGATGGTTGGACTCTTGGAGCTTGTCTCTTTAGATGATTCAGACTCAGAGACCAACAGGTCCAACTTCTCTTATTTCATCTCTACTATATCCACTATATCCCTTGAGCACTCGGCCCACACGGTGATCCAGCAAGAGCATAGTGATCTTGTCAGCTTGAAAGCTCTGTGTTTTCAGTAATATGTAGTCTCCTTTCATGAAATGAGAGTACAGACAGACTTTCCTAAGGATCCAACACATCGAACCAAAGAAGGTATTTTAAATAACAAAGATCTAAGATTGCTGTGCACACAGCTAGAACTCCTTCATCAGAGCAGCAGCATAAAAACCTAGAAATATAACTACAAAATCTACAATATATTGTGGTAAGATATGTGCACAGTCATAAAACATAAACCACAGCCCAAAGACTATTTTCCATTACATTCAAATCACTCTTACAGAGATACATATTAAAATATATTTTGGAAGCTGCCTAAAATGATAGAACCCTTTTCTCCTAATTTCAGGCAAAAGTGCAGTCCGACTCTAGCATGAATCTTTATATCTTCCCCATTTTTACTCATTAAAAAAATGTGGCTACTTAACTTCAGAAAAGATCCCACTATTCATTGCCTCTATTTGAAACAAATGCTTTCAGGACTGGGACGTTTTCCCCTGCTCCTGTGTTCAATGTCTATCATAATGAACCCAGAATCTCCAGTGAGATCATCAAAGTATTAAGCAAGAATATCAACACCATGTGAATGGGTTATTGTACAAGTCGTACAAGCAGTAATAATTTATATGACCTTCTCTGCTGCCCATACTTTTATCTCAGTTCCCTTCTCTGTGGGGAACATCAGAAGCTATTCATCTCCTACAAGATAAAAAAACCTTGAGTTTGTCTCAAATGCATCAGGGGATCTGTGAAAGTTTGTTACAGATTATGTGCCAATGTAGGCACTGTTACTTAGAGGCTACATTATTGATAAAAGCTAAATATTTCATCTTTCAGCACCGTCTCTAAACAAAACTGGCATTTACTTACCAAAAGGCTGAAAGTTCAGCCTTTTCAATATTATAACAAGGAAACAGTTTGGTAATTTCTCTCTAAAGAAAACAGGTACCAGGACCTCTCTGCTGTACCTGAGGACAGTCACAGTATTCACTCCCTTCCCAAACAGGGTTCTGAAAACCCAGAGGGGATCCCAGCAGCTGTGTCTTGAGGCATGTTCCACACACAGTCAAGTGGGAGGAGGGACAGTTTCAGTTTTATATTTCTATCACTCCTACAGGCCAAGTCCAACCCATCCTATTAGCTGCATGCAGGTGTTTCCGAGTGTGTTTGTGCTTTAATTATTCATAACATCAGCTTCATATTTTATGGATTATTCTGCATCAGTGCTGGCACTTGCCTCATGCATTATTCATGCACCCGAATCTGTTCTGATGGGAGGCACAAAAGACACAAAGCATGTCTCTCACCTGTATGCTTCTGATTAGAAGAGAGCATTTGTAACCCTGAGCCTGAATTGAATCCCAAATGTGTCCTCCTTTGTCCCATAACTGCACATCCACCTATGAACAAAAGGCTGTATTTTTTTTCTCTTTTCCCTCACTCACACTCTCCTAATTTTACTTTGTAGCCACTGTCAGCTTATAACAAAACTATTTCCTTTAGAAAACGCACTTTGTTCCCGATGCTGGTTCAGAAGTACTGTCTACTAAAAATCATAGCAAAAGACCGCTTTTGAAATATCTCTGAATGAACCAAAGTCATTGAATCTAAAGTCTCTAAACCCAAACATCACACAATACATTGCAGTTTACTCCAACAGGTGTCAAAGAAGACAAGGGGATACACTCTTTTAATCATGTTAATATAGCTTACTGCTTGGAAGATGTGACAAATTACTCATAAGTTTGAGGAGAAATCCTCAGTTGATTGGGTTTTTTTTAACTGCTCAGTGATTCCTTGTGCCACAGACCTCATTAGCAATGTTGGAATGCTTCCTTTTAACATACTAAACACCTTCTTTTCCACAGTGCCCCAACTTTTTAAAAACTAGACATTTTCAAAATTGTCCTAGTCAAGGAGGCACAACTCAGGTTGAATGGGGAGACAGTGGTGCAGAGGTATGTGCTCTGACATTGCTCCTGCTTAGGTTGGGACCTGGGGAAGGGCCATGGCATCTTCACTTACCTGCCCCCAGGGAACCTCCACCAGTCCAGTGCCACACACCAGGTCCTTTCCTTTTTCCTTGAAAGCTAACTTTCCAGTAAAATTGCCAATATAGCTCTAGCAAGGGACAACCCAGGGAAGAGGTTTTTTTAATCACACAGAAATATTTTAAGAAAAACATAGCAAAATTATGTAAATAGATTTAAATAGTAGCCTCCCTCATTCTTGGTAATTCTTTTGCCTCCTACACCCAGAGCACTGAGTTTTGAGCATGGAGAAGAGCCTGAAGCTAATTATAACCAATGACAACAGCCCTTGGTCCATGGAGACACTAATCAGCATCCTGAATTCAAAATACTATGAGTGATCAACATGGAGAGAGCATTCTTTGATTTGGGGTATTATTCTTCCCCATTGATTTCAGCAGGGCTATCAGACGCCTATGCTGAGGTGCCTGACAGGTTTTCTCCACTGTCCCAGCTAGTCTCCAGCTGGTGTCTGCAAACCAGAAGGAAATTACATCACTCAGCAAATTTTAGACCCTATTTTTAATCCAGTTCAAATAAATTAAAAATACCTTACCTACTATGCTCCCCTATTTGTTAGGTTGAAATTAGTCTCAACACAGTTTCATCAAATTAAGACCTTTTTCCAATCATACTTAGGAGACCAAGAAAAAAAAAGATAAAAAATCTGTGCTTTTGCTCATGGAAACCTTGACTGAATACCCTCATTTTGTGCTGTCACACTTCTGTTAGCAAATGTGCAGATTCTTGCTCACAGTGGTTTGCACCAAAGTCAGCAGACCTCTCCTCTGCAAAACCACAAATCAGGCCTGGTATCAGCAACACAAGACACAACCTGCTCTCCAGCTTTCCAAGGCGACCCCGACCTTCCCTTGTTGAACTACATCACAATTTTTTACCATCCCTGTATTCTGGAGTCTTCACATACTCTCTTAGGAGACCAAGTGACTTTGGGCTGCCAGATCCTGTTTTCATCTGTAATCTTCCCTCCTATTATTGGACAGTGTCCTATTGGACAGTGTTTTGTCAGGATTCTAGACATTGTGTAGTAGGTTTTATACTTGTTTGCAGACAGGGAAAGGTTTTTCAGCAGAGAACCTTTAGGGAGAACATGACCTCTTCCAGATTGCAAAATCTAGGATCCTACTAAATAAACCTTCTCCAAGAATATACGAATTGGATATTTTCTCCTCAGATTTTCTAATGGCTGAGAAAGGTGCTACATGCCAGTAGACAGCTAAGAATGATGTTGATAAAAATGACATCTAAGAAAACAACTTTTGCTATGTTTTATCCCCTAATTAAACCAGAACAGTTCCCATAACACAGATACAGAAGGTAAAAGGAGCAAGACTTGGGAAAACAAACACCTTTTTTGAGCAGTTCATCTCACCCAGTGATTGCATGTGGCCAGACTCAGCACAACACACACACACAAGCTTCTGTAACATTCAGCAATGGTTTCATAAGTTGTATTTAACTTTTGCTAACCTGTCCAAAAGAAACTCTTCAATGAAAAGGAGGTGTTGTAGGAAAGGTGACTGTGACTCACCCATCTCTTAAAAAGTGCCATAATGAGAGGGTTTTTAGCAATGCTGCTATGCAGGGAAAAGTTGTGCTTGACTTTTTACTTTTTTACAACAATCCTCTTTCGTCAGTCCCTCATTAGACAGTAGATTTTCATTTATATAATTGTGTGAGGTAACAATGGTATCTGCAGCATCAATTATGACATTTTAATTAGCTGGCCAAATGTTCCCAATCCTGGGTTTTGCCTAATTAGTGTATTTTGCAGTTTGAGCAGTATCCTCATTACCATACAAATGTTTCAATAAAGCAAACTTTCAAAGCAGGGTGAAGAGAAGGAAAAGACTTCCATAGAGCTCAGTAAGTTTGGAATGGGTATTTTACACTTGATATCAGAAAGATCAGGCACCTGCTTTTCCAGATAATGGGAACTGTTTCTTAGCCTTTCTGTATCCAGCTAAGATAAGGCGAGAAGCAAATATCCTACATTTAGATTTATACAGCAGTTTTTATCTCTAAAATGCTTCACAGGCATTAACCACATAATCATTAAATATTGATATTTGCATGATTAATGCTTTGTTGTTACATTATATGAGAAGAAAACAAATGTTGAGAGAAGTTATCTGCCTTGGAAGCAATCCATGAGTATGTGCATAGCAACTTTCTACCTTGTGTTTCAGATATGCTTCTATTAAAAATCTGGCAGTTTTGGAAATAGATCTGTGGACATAGTGATCCCGGTGCAATATCCTCAAGTACATTTCATCCCGTATCAATAATTTGTTTTAAATTAAAACATTATGCCTAGAAGGACCATTTCCCACAACAACATTCTTTGAGGATTTATGCAGCACTAAGCCTGATGGATCTCAGGTCAGCATCCTCGTTTGGAGATTTTAAAGCCCCCATCTGCATCACATCTGCAATATTTCTTTTTGTACAGTAAGAGAAAGGAAAACTTCTAACAAGACATTTTTCTTCTCTGAATTTAATAATTTCTTGCATGTTCTACTTTTTGACTTTATATATACTTTTTTTTCTTTTTGTGCCCATTGCTTACAGAAGGGAAAAATATACACATCAAAAATATTCTTCATTTGACTAGTAAGTTGCATGCTTTTTACTTAACAAAGACAAGACTCAGCTGCAACAAAGAGGAAAAGTCTAACAAGCAGATCCTCAGGTGTTAAAATTTAGTACAACTTTGAGCCAGCTATTCCAATTTATCATAGCTGAGGATAGAGTCCCAGAGGGTCTCCTTGATATTTATTTTTCTATTACAAATCTCTGCTAGGCTAGAAAGTTCCTGGTTTTCATTAATACAGTTCCCACAAGAGTTACACAGGGGTAACAAATGAAACTCAAAAAGATTCATTCTAATCTAGTTGACCTGTATTATCCAGCATCTTCCCCTCCTTCTAATATTCCTCCTAAGACTCAGTGTATGAAGAGCCCATTTTAGCTAATCACCTCTCGAAGAGAAGCAACTGACAAGATTTTTTTTTTATTTAGCTTTTAAAAGTCCTTGGAAAGTTTGTTCGCTTTGAAATACAAGTGATTGTGCTGGTATTTTTAATACTTGGCCAGAAAAATATTCTTCCTTCTTCTTCTCAATGACTTTATAATAGATTCTGAAACTAGAACGAATTACAGAATGCAGCAAAATGAAGAAAGACTACAAATTCACAGCTTATTTGGATACCAGGTCATTGATTGTTCCTATCAGAAGTGACTGGGACTCTTTTGTTACAGTCAATCTGCAAATAGTTTGTTGCCTTATCCAACCCAGGGATTGCTCTTCCCTAGGGAAGCTCAGAGGTGACTTAACTTTGGGGCTCTGTAAATGGCAAACCACATGAACTCGCTTGCTTCTGGTTTTATGCATCATCCCTAAGTATACCCTCCAAATTCTGGCTAGAGGTAACAGACATTTATTTTTATGATAAACCATAAAAGTGTGTCACACTAGTAGACAGCTAGACACAGCCACTAAAGTCATCCAGGAGAGGGATGGTAGCCAAGATATACTGGCTCTGTGACATATTACTCTTCAAATACCCTCTGATGTAAAATTCTTACATTTTCTTGCCTTTTCTCTTAGCTTTTAATATGCGGGGTGGCAAGTGGCTTCTGGGCAAACTACAGGCTTCCATGCACTGTTGGAGAGGGGTTGACTCATATAAATAGCAGGGGCTTGATGAGTAATACCAGAAGTCTCTGCTCTGTGCAGGAAGGAGTCATGCAGTAAACATACCTGCCAAGCAGAAAATGTAGTGAGTACATTCCTGGTTTTCCAAGCATTGTAGAGCAGAAAATAGTGCTTAAGATTTACCTCAAGTCAGAATAGAAAGCCTGCTTATCCACACTGAACCGTTGCACAAAATGAACCTTGAACTGTACTGGAGAAGCAGCCCAGATATCTAATATTCTCTGACACACAACAGATTAATAGCCAGTCTCCTTTGACTCTTAAGTCAATGCTGGCTGTTGGACACATTCTCTCTATTCATGTCTTTTCAGGGGAACAGAACACTTGAAATGATTTTTTTTATATTTATATATTATTTTTAAGTAAAATGCAGGTTTTTCAGTCTCCACGATCGTACATGGAAACCTTACTCTGTACCAGCTCTCCCAGTGTGTTTGGCTTTGTGATGATGCCCATTGGGAACTGGACTAGATTGTATTTGCAAACACTGATACCAGTTTTGCATTTGATAAGATTTCTAAATGCAAACCGAGATCCCAACACTGACAAGCTAATTCTGTACCCAGGGAGTTCTGAAGGACACAGAGCAGCACTTCTCTACTGTGCAATCACCACCAGCACCAGCCAAGCAACTATTATCATTATTACGCTTATTAAGAGTCACAGCATCAATTTCCTGACAAAACATCTGTCATTATAGTTTGCTACAATCTTGGCACCACTAGATTGTGCTGATGTTATTTTTGGCCTGATAACAAAGGCCAAGGACAGCCACAGCACAACTCCTGCTCTTGGTGACATTATAACCTGTCTGCTGGGATGTGAAATGAAAGGGGATACCCACAAGAAAACAGCAGAAACTAAAAAAAGGACAGGAAGGCCAATTCTACCATTTTGGGGTTTGTGTTTTGTTCTGTTTTGTTTTTTGGCAGGAAAGTATAATCAGATATGTACATTACCGTGTAACAGTTTAAGAAAGACAAGAAATTTTAAGAATTTTCAAGAATTTTCTTCTAAGGGTTATGGCAGACTCTCATTCCTGCCCCAGAGAGGAATGGTTGGCAGCATGTTCACACTGATACACTGCAAAGAGTTAGTAGGACCCAATTCATAATATATTTGTGTTGGAATAGCCTGCAAAAAGAATGTGAAACCATTTTTAAGGGGAAACTCTGCTCTGCAAAGATGAGGTGACAGCAATTCTAGACAAATTAACCTTTAACCTTTGATGGGGCTTTGTTATTTTTTTAACTGTGGTTTTATTTTAATGGATAGAAAGCAAGCTTCGAGGACAGAGCTTTGGAAAGACTATATCTTGAAGCACAGTTTCCCTTCCCAGAGTGAAGTGTAAGAGGAGAAATTAGCAGTTTGTTAAACCTTAGTGTTCAATCATTCCTTTATGCCCCCAAATAAGGCATTTCCTCAGAACCCTACACAGGTAAGACTGCAGGACATGTTTTTCTAACCCATCTCAGATACAAACAGCATGTAAATCATCCCTAGAGCTCATAGAATTTAGGAGAAAATAGATGGCAGGGCAAGAGGGCCAGTAATACTGCAAAGTTTAGTTGCACAAGGAATATTATTGAAAATATACCTTCTCTTAAAGCCAACACACTCTACTTAGACTGTAGTTCTAGACTTTCAGAGTCTTGTTTTGATCTACAATAATTAGCATTCATTCATTAAAATTCATTATTTACAAATATGGACGTTATGAAAGCAAGAAATTTTCGGATGTAAAGAGAAATAAAATATTTTATTATGGAAGAGTATTTGTATTGCTTATCTATGTTTGCCTTTTTATTACAATTTTATCCTGTTACCATGTTTAAGCGTAGTGTTATAATTTTTGCAGCACACCATATAATCAGACATCCCAGCTGTGGGAAGCTGTTATATTGCTACAGATTTACCCTGTGGCTCTTCACAAAGACTCGGGAGCATAATGCCTGGATTTGTTCTACCCAACTGCTCTGTTTGACAAGGATGATACTTGTGTGACATGGGAGCTCAATGGAGAGATTTTAGCAAAAACATCATATTTATTTATTTTGCCTTGGATTGAAACATTGCTTTGGGGCTCAAATAATTCTAACAATCCTTTTCCATTATGGTCCCCACTCTTAGGCTTCCTTATGAAGAAATTAAAACTGGATAGTATCTTTTACCTTTTGATATCTCAGAAAAACCCTCATTCACATTTTTCCTAGAGAAATATTGCTTGGGAAAATATAACCTAATTTGCCTAAAACTACTAAAACCAGCTGACATTTTTACTATCTCCAGTGATTATTGAAAGGTCTATAAACCAAGTTTTATCTGGACACAATAGACTTGGTATTTTTTCTGCTCCCTAAACAGCATTTTAAATTGTATTCCACAATCTACAATTCCACGATTTTTAGAATTTATAGATTTTTAAATCTATATTTATAGATTATATATATTTATAGATTAAATCTATATTTATAGATTTTAGTTGCTTTTTAGAAAATTTCTTCACAGATTCCTTGCTTTGGATGTTTACTATAGTGTTTACTGCTTACAGAACATAAAAAGAAAAATTAAATGAAGGTGAAATAAAACCTCAATATTTAGTTTTTCTCATAAATTTACCCGAGATGAATATCTCTGACTGTAGGCATAGTAAAGGTACATAATTATGACCTCATTTTGAAGAACCTTGGTGTTCAATATTTAAATCTCAGTAAAAAAAATTATGTTTATATATTCCAGAGCAATTATCCCATCAAATGAAGGTGCTTTCACACAGCTCAAGTATATGTAACAGTTGTAGGCTTTTCATATTTTTAATACAGTTGGAATAATTTATTTTAGCAGCTATTCAACAGGAAAGAAACACTTCATGCTGCCATTTCCAACACCCTTAAAGTATTATTTTTAAAACCACCTAAAGAATTCAAAAGCGGGGGCACAATTCTCTGTTGATTACATTTTATAAGTTATTATAAATTTTTTATAAAAAGGAATTGCTTGCTATTAAACACTCCAGGGTTTTAAAATTATTTCTATAGACCTATTTTTAATTTATACACACACACCAAAATAGCTACATTAAAGGACGCAGCAAAGTCACCCAATTGAAAGTTAGCACATGCCAAAATTAGAAAGGCCCAAGCAGTCTTCCCTCCGTCATTTCTGTGGGCTGCAAGCAGCACCACAAACATGGGATACCACTGAGGAGTTACAGACCGAACCAGGAATACTGGAGGAAGAACTAATTTTCAGTAGACAACCATAAATCTCGCAATTTCTAATCTTTGAGGTCACGCTGGCAAGCCCATTGGCTCTCCACTTAGAATACTTTGAGAAATTAATAAAAATCAGATCTCACTATTACAATTATATTTCCTCAGTTCAAGTGTCCCCCTGCCCCTGGAGGATTTCAGAGTGGTGGGGCACGTGCACCTGGCAGGAGGGGTCTGGGTGGGATGGGAGCCCAGCAGCTCCCTTTGGACTGGGATTGCTACTCTGCACTGTGTGCTTCACACAGCATTGCAGTGTTACTGCTGCTACTTAGGCTAAATTAAGTTTTAGCTCTTCAGAGTATTTCATATTCATATATTAATTAGGGTAGGTACCACAGTTTTCTTGGGGAATACAAGAATGTGGAAAAGAAACAGCAACTTTCACAAGCTTATAACCCAGTTAACTGGAATACACAGGAGAAAGAACTGTGTAAACCCAGGGGCTTCCAGTTAAATATCAAACACCTCCTATGAAAGTCAAAGACATTTGACATAATTTATAAAAATTCTAAACAGTCTTCTCTACTGGAAAAGGTCTGGGCAACCTCTGTCAGAAGGGTGTTCTCTGCATGTATTAACTTCACTTAAAAAATTTCTGAGCAAGTTTCACATTCCACACCAAATGTTCCATGTTCTCACACTAAAACAAAAAAGTCCAGACTGAAAATCAACCCTCTGAGAACCATCTCCAGCTGGATGCCCCTACATGCAGAACATGCCAAGACCTGGCACAGAAGTCAGGTTGCAATTAATATGTACCGTGACTGCAATTAGATTAAAATCAACATGAAGGGAAACTCAATTCAGTTGCACATCATTGAATCCTGAGCAAAGTGCCTGATCACATACTCCACACTAAGGAAGAGCACAGTGAAGTCTTGAGAAAAAAAGTCAGAGCCCTAGTTTTATGAACAGAGGCATGTATAAGACGAAGATGAAAAAAATATAGCTTCTTTTACCTCATTCCTTTTTTTTTTGTTTTGCATTTGCTGGTCTAATTTATGATGTTCTGCAGAAGACAAAAGCCCAGAAAAACTCAGTATGTTGGCACCATGCCCAGAAAAGTGACATATTGCACATATATTTTTCATACGTTTTCAAAAATATCCATGCAACGGTTTTTGTGCATGAATTACTGTAGGTGTTTGGCAGAGCAACACCCCTCCCTTTATCCTGGGCAACTAGACAAGGACATTCTGCTTTCAGTTCCTGCTGAAACTTCCCACAGAAAGAGACTCCTTCAGAAAAGCATCCCTTGCTCAGAGCAGCTCTGAACTATTCTTGTAACTGTCAGCAAGTGCTTGAAAAGAAGCAGTGGGAATGTGCTACTTTATAATAGATTGGGGCCTGATATGCAGCAAAAAAGCAAGTATAGATTTCAGGGTATGGATCAAATCACAGGCAGAGCCACCAAACAGTACAATCCATGGATACAGTTCCTCACCTGGGAATTCTCTGATTTTATCCTTTATTACCTTATCTACATCTTATTTTGCACATACACAGACATAAAGCAGAGGATATGTTTCTTTCCCATGTGACCATTTCCCATTTTTACATTTGCTCACACTAAATTTCATCTGCCATTTTATTGCCAAACCACTCAATTTGCTGCACCCTCACCCTGGATCCCAGGTCCTGGATCCCAGGATCTCTGTATCTGGTACAACTGTCAGTACCACACTGGAGAACTTAAGCTTCAGTAGAAAAATGAGGGGGGAAAAAAAGTAATTTTAAAGTCTGGGTTTTGAGACAAGTTTTCCTAAGTGCACATGGGAATGATGGATAACATACAGGTTAACCTACACCTGCTGTATCCAGGATCAAGGTCAGAGTTCTGAGGAACCAGTCCACAGCAGGAATTACTGCTCTGTGTTTTATTTACTGGGACATCATAGTTACTCTATCAGTTACAACTTGACATACTTTTTTATTGTGCACTCTTTTTACTTCTTTATTTAATCTTCGGCATACTGATAACTGTTTCTATAGCCACTAAAGGTCAATATCAATTTTCAAAGCCATATTGAATGAAAACAGGCAAGTGAAATAAAGAAAGGTATTATGTCACCTGCACAGCTCTGGATTCTAAACTGCTGGAAATAAAACAATTTCTTCTTTCCTCATTAAACTAGCACCCCTTTGGGTTCCCTAGATGTAATTATAAAGATTGGTCTTTTTTATTGTTCCTTTTTCTTTCTGTTTGCAGCACTGACAAAGCCAGGGAAGTGCTTAATAATGAAATATACACAATAGTATAAATGTCATTTTCTTTTTTCCTCTGTCATGCATCTCTTTTGAAATGAGCCTGCACTGTACAGTTTGCAGGGTCTGTTTCAGCAGCACCACACAGGTCTCTGAGCACCCTGCCTTCCAGGAAATCATTTATTTCTCTGAGTTGGCATGAAGTGGTTTTTAGAGGAACCCACCGCACAGCAAAAAGAAGGAAAATTATGTCAACCTAATAAAATAAAATAGATCACAACTGGTGTATAAAGAAGAGTTATTCAAGACCCTAAAGACGTGAAAGACAGATTTCAAGTCTGTGTGCATAGACACGTATATTGTTGGGCCTCCCTCACCCCTGTTCAAAACACTGCATTGAAATTACTGCCATGGATCAGCACAGTCCAAATCAGCCAAATCAATTACTACTGAGTGAAACAAGAGCCAATCATTGATGAACTATGAGAAACAAAAGTGGAACAACTGGGCAAAGGGATGGGGAGAGACACAGTCTGCCCTTCATTCTGCCTTTTGTTTGTTTGTGGCTTTTTTACAGCTGCACATGAATGAAAACCATCTTTGCTCATAGATGTGCCGTGAACACCATCTGGCCATACAGCTTTTTATATGTAATTAAGTACCCTAGATCCATTATATCCTCATCCAGGTAGTACACCACATATTTAAGGGATCAATACCAGAATCAGTGATGAAATTGATATTAATTCCTGCATATTTAGTCTTTCTTTTTACTTTTCAGCACAGATACTGCCAATCATGTAAATTTGGGGAGCTCATAATTGAAAAAAAAAAAAAAGGCTTCAAAGATGAAACCACAGACTTGGAAAATCTGAAGGAAATAAGACAGAAACTCTGAGACGCCTTGTGCTGACAGGTTATTATTATTATTAATAAGGGAAGAGGGGAAAACAGTATATCTAATAACAACCTGGACTATATCTCTATTAGGCACCTACTAAAATCGTTAAAGATTTAGGACACAAGAAAGGAAGACTGAGAGGCATATTGTTCATAAAAATGTGACAAAAGTTAGTGTCTCCACAGCAACTCAGTTCCCCATGCCTATGACAGCACATCCCCCTCTGGAGACATGACAATAGATCAGCATCACTAAAAGCATGAGCAGAGTTCAGAAACAGACCCTATATGAATCCTGTCAAACATTTATCATAGTTTGCTAAC
The DNA here is from genome assembly GCA_013390005.1 of Calyptomena viridis. Taxonomy (NCBI): domain Eukaryota; kingdom Metazoa; phylum Chordata; class Aves; order Passeriformes; family Eurylaimidae; genus Calyptomena; species Calyptomena viridis. The sequence continues at coordinate 350,181 of WEIV01014167.1, read as the reverse complement.
ATACTCCTCATTCCCAGGGCAATTTATATCTCTTTTTGATGTCCCAGGATCTAAAGCACCACTTGATCTGGTGCAGCCAAAGCTAGCACCCTACTTTTAGCTGAGCACACCTTGATATAAAAGCTGAGTGGATCCAAGTGAAGTCTGTTCTGTTGCTATGGACTGCAAAAAACAGCAAGGATTGATGTGGTAGAATCCTGAAAAGGCATTTGAGAACTTTTGCTGACTTCACTGGGATTTGCCTGACAGAGAGTAGAGACTCAGTGAACACAGCCCTACTTCTTCCTTACTGTCTACATGAATCCTTCTCTGGAGAGGATCTTCCACGTGGCTCATGTGGCTGGTCTTGCTCATGAAGCTGTAAACCCCTAATGTGCCCCATGGAGGGGCCATGGCAGTACCAACACTCCATGGGTTTAGGGAATTCCACTGGTTCTCAAATGGCCACTCTGCTGAAACCTTCCAGTCCCTCCAGGGTATCCTAGTTCACAAGTGCAAAACACAGAATATTGAAAATATGCACAGGGAGAATTCTTACCAACATATGGGCCCCAGACTGAGCAGCGATATATTCATACTGATAGTTGAGTTAGTGTAAGTTAATATTTCTAATAGAACCATGGTATAATTCAGCCCAGTTCTTCCTAACACCTTCCTCACAAACACGTGTTGCTCTCTGATCTGAGCAACACAATTTCGCCATATGGAAAAATACAGGGAATACTGGCTGAAATACTCTGGGGACTACATCCTTCCATCAGGTGCCCAAAATGCAGCCCAGTGTCAGCAATGTCTTTTGAGAACTGGTAAGTTGGTTCTGACGAAAGCTTTTCTCCCTCCACATGCTGCAGAGTGCAGGATGCCTAATGTGGGTGCAGCAGAACACGACTGGGTGGGGAATCAAAAAATCTTAAGAATATCAATAAAGAGCAGAGGGTCTGGTAAAGTTCAGTTTGATATTTTCAGTAGTATGTGTGTGCTCCCTAGAGATTTTAAAATATCTGTCTTTCCATTTCAAAAGAGAGAGACAGAAACATTAATTTTCATGGCATATTAGCAACCACTTTCATATTAGGCTGAATACCAATGTTTTTTAATTTTATCTGGCTTGCATGATACATGTTTATATATAAACAAATATATGGAGCAGCCACATTTTTTAGTAACTGGTTTGAGGATCTGAATGTGTTTGTTTGTTTTTTCTATAAGGAGAAACATAAGGCACTAAGAAAATAAATGCACCATTGAAAACACGTATGAATGGTAAAAACAATGATTTTTAACTAATTCTGACAATTGAAAATCCTATTAAAGCACATATATAAAAAAATGACCATTTCGTTCTTCCAAAAGTAAATAAAGCAGATCTTATTTTCCTCTCATGGTAATTTCCACAGATGCAATTCTCTTTACTTAGTTGAAGTCACTCCTGATTCATAGTGATGTGAGTGAGAATTTGGGTCCATTATTCTTACAAGACAAATTTCCCAACTGTGTGACACTTTGCAGTTATTGTTCGCACTGAGTACAATCTATTAGAAACCTCAATGACTTCAATATGATAGACTCATATTTCAAGCTTAAGATTCAAGTCTTAAAACTTCAAGGTTTTGAATTTCAAAACCAGCAACTGAATGCTGGGACAGAAATGTTTTAACAAATATAAGATATATTACTTGAGATCTCTCTCAAATGCATGCACTGTCAGTTATGGGACTGAATCAAATGAGGAAGAAAATTATCAAACAGACCTCTTATCACAGCTCCTGAAAGTACAGGGAATTATCACAGAAAAACAGAACACTAAAAAAAGCTACCTTTAAAAAAAAAAAACACAACAAAAATGCAAAAAAACTATGGCATACCATGAGAGTCTACATTTCCCAGTGCAATGGAAAGTTTTCTGATTCATGCCTCTGTATTCTGTAGAAAAAAAATTAGGAAAACAAAAAGCTGATTATGCCTCTGTTGTCTACAGTCAAGGAACCAAGTCCTCTGTGATAAGAGACACCAGCTGCTCTAGATGTTTTGAACAAGAGCTTCCTGAGAAGCAAAGAGGAAATGAGACAGGCCTTGCCTGTGAAGGGAAGTGCAGAGCTTTTAGTCTCAGACTCTGTTGCTAAGAGGAACAAATGTTACTGTCCATGATGCCAAGTATAAAAAAGTTTGAAAAAATACAAAGCCCCAGAATATCCTATTTAAGCAGTTTAAATGAATATTTGTATTAGTTCTAGATTTAGCCTTCAAAATTTCAATTGTTTTTAATTTAGGAACCTTAGAAATGTGTCAAGAAGTACCTGATACACAACTAATATATCTTACTGATGGCTCCAAGCCAGAGGAGCTGTTGCTTTTGCTGAGTTTATAAGGATTTCCACTGTAAGGTGAGTCTGAAACTCCAGAACTAGCCAAGAGAAGCCAGAGCCCTCCACACAGGTAATAATGAAGATGGGAAGCACACAGAAACTGGGGGAGAGCAGATGGGTGCATTATTGCATTTCCTTTGTTTCTCTGGAACATTTCTTCTAGGGAAGGCTCACATACCTTTTGCTTTTCTGCTTCTCCTCTTTTGTAGGCAGAAATCAGACAGGAGTCAGTGCAGGAGAAAACTGCTCTGAGATGTATCACACTTGATTTGTTGATGCTGTCATGGAATTAAATACCCATTTGCTATTGTTTGCATCTGATTTGTTTGTCAAGAAAAATGAAAGGCTATCATTCTTCTAAAATAATAGTCCATTTAATAGGACACAGTGGTGTAATTACACTTCTTTCTTTTTTTTCCTTAAAGAAAGCAATAGCTATGTCTGAATTTACTCACAGAGAATTTCAATGATTCAAACTCTCTTTTCACACACTCAGCTTCCAATGAAATCCTCAAGGGCAGATCTGTGTTCCAAGGATATGTGGTAGTAACACAAAATTTCTATAATTTGAAGGCTTCTTCTTTTCCATATGTTTCTTAATCTTCTCAAAGAGCAAGGAAAACCATCAACACTGTAAGAATGCAATAGTGAGGACTCACAAATGACCTGAAAGTCCATTTGTTTATTTTATTACATAAATATATAAAGGCTTTTTCTGGCTCGTGTTCTGTCAGTAAATACACCACCCTAGTGCCCACCAATACGTTGGCTACAGCAAAACTCTCTTTTCACATAATCTGCTTTCATTTTCATCACAGTTGAACATTAAACCTGTGATATTGTATCGTGTCTTCAAAATCGCAGCAGATTGTCTGTTTCCTGATGTGCTCAAGTGCCCCTTGGAGGGGCCCTGCAAAGCACAGCACACACATTGCTACACTGTTTACAGCCACAGCTTGAGCACTAATATAAACGTGCATTTTTCTTTCCCTGTAATTCATTCTTCATTCAGCCCAGTGTATTTCTAGCGGGAGAACAAAGGGTTAGAGCACTAAGCTTCCTGCTCTTGTGAGCTAAATGTGTTTTGGCTGTGAACCCCAAGCTGACATTTGCCTATGTCACACAAATGCTGTGTATCTGTCAGGATGGGCACCAGATTGTATTTTGATAGCTACCATGTCAGTGGAATACTCTCAGCCAAAAATATGGATGTCTGGCAGCTTGTTTCTCCCATGTCCAGTTGACAAAAACATCAGTTAGCATTTATCCCCAAATCTCAAATTTTACTAATGTCTTCCAAAAGCAGAACTACCCAGACTTCTGTAATGACTGAGCCAGCACATAAGCAGTTTTCTGGACTGTAAAGCAGGCACAAGGGGCAAGCCATTCAACCAGAATGACTGGACAGTACTGGGACTATTCTGTCTGATGAGGGTTTCTCAGGTTGGCTATTTCTGTGTGTTGAGTTGGATGCAGGTTAACTTAAAGTATTTTCTCAACCTAAAGTGTTTAGTTTAAGACGTTAGTCCAGTAAACAGATTCCAGAAGCACATATGGATGGGCTACAGTAACTGTTGAATTTCTCAAAAGCAAAATTAGGCCAAAGAAAACTCAAATTTTTGTTACAAATGGCTCTTAAGTTTTTTCACAGAAGAGTAATCATGAAGGCTGGGAAGTTGCTGGTTAGAAGATCTAGAGCAAAACAAAATGTCACACTGAAGCCTTCAGATGATGCTGTTTTCCCTATTAAAGTCCCTGGTGATGGAAGACTAGTGACTTTTCCTGTAATTTGTCACCATGTTCAGGTGGTAATGGCAGCCTCTTGCTCCTTGTTATAAATATATGCCAAAGGTTTACCATGAGCCATTAGTTATAAAGGTGATCAACTGAAAAAAAACAAAACAAAAAGCAAGAAAAGCCTCCTTTAGTTTACATTTGCTATTTGCCTTCATTCAGTCTCAGTACACCTGATATGTATGTATGTATCTATCAGTTCCCANCCCCTGGTGATGGAAGACTAGTGACTTTTCCTGTAATTTGTCACCATGTTCAGGTGGTAATGGCAGCCTCTTGCTCCTTGTTATAACTATATGCCAAAGGTTTACCATGAGCCATTAGTTATAAAGGTGATCAACTGAAAAAAACAAAACAAAAAGCAAGAAAAGCCTCCTTTAGTTTACATTTGCTATTTGCCTTCATTCAGTCTCAGTACACCTGATATGTATGTATGTATGTATGTATCTATCAGTTCCCAATGTCTCAATTGTAGAAAGTATTCTGGTGAGGTACACAGAAAAGGAACAAAAAAATAAATTAAGAATAAAAGTAATGAAAAACAAAGTGCTTTGTTTTAGTGGATACTCTTTCATTATTTATTGTAGTTAGAAATTGTATTTTCTTAGTCTGGAGGAGATTTTAAGTGGTTTAGGAGAGAAAAACAATTTCAATTGGAACCTAATTTTTAAAAATAGCAAAAATAACACTCTTTGTCTTTAATATCTTTCCTAGCCTGAGAAATCCTGCAGTTACTTACACTCAAATAAGTTGAAATGGAAGAACTGGAATAATTCAAATTTTTCGCCAAGCACTCCTATGCCTTTCTGAAAGTTCAAGCAGAGGCCAGAGCCATCAGGGACAGAGTAATATGCATCCACGTATTTAGGCTGCTCAGTGCATGTTTCATGCAGTTTTTGAAATAAACAAACACATGTTTAGTGGGGTTAGTTACATACAAGAGTGTGATATGTAGCAGTAGTATGGCACTAACCCAAAGCTAGCTCATGTCCCCAGTATTTCTGGGATATGAATTACTATCACAAATGCCTTTTCCCTGCATCAGAGGACAGCAGCCTTTGAACTGGTTGTTCCCATCAGCAGCTCACAGGCAGCTGCTGTGCCAGGGCTGCCCCCGTGACGGCAGATTGGCAGCAGGGCTGCACTGACACGGTGGCTCCTGATTAACAGATTCAGCTGGAGGAGAAAATGACCCGGAGGACTTGGGTCAGCAGGGTCTCTTAGGAGTGAGCTTTCCTACCCTCACGCCCCAGCCAAGCTCACACGAAGCAGCTGGTGCTCTGACAAGCTGCCACCTTTTCCCACCTGTGAGTTATCCCTGGATTTCTCCTGCAGCTGAACGTGTGAAATGCAGAGCTCTTCCTCTGCAGTTTACAGATATGGCCAAACCCATTTCACACCTCAAACCCTGCCCAGGAAAACGGCAATCCCCGAGCAAAAAAAGCCAACCAGTGCTGACTCACAGCATCCAACACAAACAGATAAAAAAGGCAACAAGCTAAAGCTGTATAACCTCGTATCAGCTTAGTGCTGGTAAAGCAGATCAAACTCTTTTTGATTCAGTATCCCTAATCCAAGTCAGCAAGCACAGATGTCGTCTAATACGTCAGTGAATCAGACTTTGCAATTCCTTCTCCAGGAGGCTGACACATGGCACCCCAGGGAAGAGTCTAAAAGAAGGAACTGTAAACTTTAATACACTGCCACATTAAGTAGCATCTGTGCTCCCAGGCTGGCCTGTTTATTTATTTATTTACTACAGTATTCCAATGTTTGCAAAACTCTCTGTTAAAGGAATTTTTTTCTTTTAATCTAACTGAACCTAAACAGCACAGCTGCACTTGAAATTGGAAAAATTTGTGTCATTTCAATATTAAAGCTGCCATTTGTTTGTATTCCTACAGCTTGGTTTCTGTTACTTGTTTACGTCAGAAAATTCAGCACTCATTTTTTCACAGGACATTTTTATTTGCATTGTGTGGCTTTGATTGTTTTGTGTCACGGGTGCAGCCCAACTTAAAACTGAGAACTTCAAGAGCTCTCTGGAGTCAAAGATAATGGAGCATTCTCAAATTTAGCAGAGCACAGTTAGACCCATTACTACTACCACTACTACATTTTTTCTGTTCTCGATGCATCATTAAAGCAGAATATGTTTTCACACTTAAAGGCAACATTTAAAGCAAATGTTACTTAGTCAAGACCCCCTTGGGAGTACAGCTGTGTCAAGGCAACATATCTTGTCCCATTGATGGTTGTGATCTTCAATAGAATTTCAGACAGATGATGTCCATGAGGGTCACAACAGTGTTGCCGAGATTTTTGCTCTTATCCCTCTTAAGCATCATCTCACAAACAATGGTCTATCATCCCTGTAAACTGAACAGCACTAGAGTAATTCTGTCATCTGCTATGAAGTATTTCTGTTCCAGCAGCGACTTCAGTGGTACTTCAAAACTCCACATCCAAACACACAGATTCTGTTTCTCTTGGTATGTCCTGTAAAAGTCTGAGTTCACAGAGACACAAAGTTACATTGTTCCCTGAACTGTTGCTTCATGAAGGGATGGCTGATCTGAAGATATCAATTATTTATACAGCAGCAATATTTTTTTTTAATTCTCTCCAGTACTCTGCAAGTGACAGCACTAACAGTGCCACGTGGTTGGTTTTTCCTTTCTTAATTTGATAGTCCTTTATTATTCTCCTCCATTATTAAACTATGAGACAGCAACAAGAACAAAAATCCAGCATCTCTGGATATACACTGAGAAACAAACAGGGAAAGAGCATTTCCACTATCACCAGGAGAACTTGCATCAAAGGCTGATGCAATGCACCCAGTATACACATATTTCAGGTACATTTTTCAATACATTGTACATTTCAGTACATATTATGTTTCAGTAGTGTGTATGTACACACTAGTGAAAGAAGAGGAGCTTTGATTTCAATGATAGTGACAAAAAGAGGCAAATTCTGCATTTCCATGACGTTCAAGATTTTTAAAATATTAGTGAAAGTCACTAGTTTACCATTTTTTAGCCGAAAAACCATAAAAGATAAATCATACAATATTATCTGCAGATGAAGAGTTGACCCATAAGATTAAATAATTCATCTAGGTCCCATAAAGGAAACTTTGGAAAAGAAAGAAATTACTTGTGATCTCAATCTGATGCCAAAAGGCCATTCTAACACCTTGAATCCAAGCAGTATTTACAAAACCAGGAAGGTTTGAGAATGGAAGAAAAGTAATTACTTCATATACTCTAAGAGGTAGAACTGACCCCTGACATATGATCATTAAGTGTGTAGCTGGGGATATTTCCAAGCTGACACTAAAGTAACAGCAATATTATTCATAATCTGAGCTATCAAAAATAACAAAAAAGTAAAAAAATTTCAAAACAATCTTCACTTAATATTAGGTTGTACATTTCCTACTATGAACTAAAGTATTTTCAAATGGAAAAATACATGAAGTCGAGGAATGTTGCTTAGATTTTTTTTCGACATTAAACAGTAGAGACTTGCAGAGGAATCCGCAAGTGGTTGTCAGACTAATATGCAACACAAAAGAATAACAAATACCATGGTTTTAGATTCCCGGTGTTTTCTAATATTAATTAGATGTGAATCTTGTAAATTATTCAGCACTTCTTCAGTAATATGTTATCCAGAGGAAAATGGCCCTGAAATTAAGTTAGAACTATCCATTGCAAACGATTCATATAAACTCAGTATGGCCACGCACTGTGCTGCTGTTTTCTTGTGCACAATGTGGTGAGGGTTTCTTCGAAATGGTAACACAGCAGCAAAAGCAAAGGTCAAAATAATCTGCTTAACACAACCTTTCTCAGAAAATCAAAATAAAAGGTAATCTCTGATGATATGCTATAAATCAAATTTTCTAGAAGACATTCATTACCGTGGAAATGAAAAGAATCTGCACTCACAGCTCAGCCCTTCCAGCAGCACAAATAAGGAACATCTGCCATCACCCCTTTCCGGGCGAAGGGATGTGAGCAGTCATTTGGAATTTTCTCCTCTTACCACTCACTCAAACATATGCACACATGGACATAAATATAGAGATGTTGCTGTAGGCTTATCTAAGCAAAGACCAGTCAGAGAAATACACTGCAGTCCTGACAATGCTTAAATCGTATTTTCTGCAATGTTCCCCTCCCAGAAAGACTCCTCTCCTCCTGGATGGGTATATCAGGGAAGTAAAGCATAACTTTTAGTCCAGAATTTCTGTGGCTTTTTGAAAAACACAGGTTAGTATTAAAAAAAAAAACCAAAAAACCCCACCCAAAAAACTAAACAAAAACCAGAGAACTGTCTAAACCAACAACCCCCAAACAGGCTCCTTATTGAGACACATGCCTCACCAAGGGGAAAATAGGAAAACTGGTGATAGAAAAGACACGTTTTTTTAAATGGTCCTGGAAGTAAAATGCCCAGTGAAATTCCACCTTTTGCAAAAAAAATGGACAAATGGTAAATTCTCAGGGGTGGATTTACTGCTCAATTTAACACATCCAACCATAAGTGTCAAAGCTGGGAACTAGTCTTCCTGGGCATCTTGCAGAGAGGAATAAAAAGAGTTCTCAAAAGAATGATTAAAATTAATACAGTAACTTAGATTCCTACCTGGAGGTGGTCAGCCCCAGGGCTCTTTTGCTTTTAACCGCAAAGTTTTCACCTCCCACGTTATTCAACATGTACTTATTCATCACTTTCCAAAATCAATATTCCTCAATTTGGAGGTAGCTGCCTGTTTTCTTAAAGAAGTTGTGTGCTTCAACTGATATGAAACCACTTGTTCATATCACCACGTCTGGCAGAAGTCCCAAAGCACTGAATTTCTACAAATATTGTCAAAGCACATGGCTGGGTGGAGGAAAGAGCCCATATTACACTACATGCTGCGCCATGAGCAGCAGCCTTTCTAAGACAGTGGAGATCTATGCACAATTTCCACCTCCAAAACAAACTCATAAGAAACCAGAGATTGTTTTTTGCTGTTGAGAAACTCAGTAGACCCAACAGAGTTCTACTTTTTTTGCACAAAAAGAGGAAATAAAAATCAAACCTCACATGTAAATCTGGAGACTCTGCCTTGTTTTATCTTATAGCTTCTTTTCAATTCCTTGTATATGATGAATTCTGCCCTTCAGTTATCTGGATTTACTCATTTCAAACAGTTCTTCATATCTGAAGTAATAGAGCCCAATGAGAACATCAATGCCTATTTCCAAACAACTTAGTGAACATAGACTTACTTGACAATAAAATGTCTCCCAGCTAACCTTAAAACTTGGAATGAGAGCTGATTGAGCTGTGATTTATTTTACATGGCAGCTCAATATTAAAAAAAAAAAAAGAAAATAAAAAGAAAGAAACTAAAATATGGAAAAGGTTGAAAATAAATCAATATTTTTCACATTATTCAGTTGAAAAGAGGATTGTTTGGCTCTAAACTAGAATTCTTTGTTTGGCTTCAAAATGAAGTATTTCTGATTGTGTGTGTTTGTGTTGTGAAGAAGGATGGAACAAAAAGTTATCACTTTTTTTTTCCATTATTTTTTCATATTTTACTGAAAAATTATATTTCAAAAGTGACAGTCAAAAACTGAGTTTAAAAGGTAGGAAAATAAAGTTTTCTTCCTATGGGAAGATTTCCACTCTCTTGAAATGAAACATTTAATTGACGTGTGCAGAAGGGGACAGGCTCACTTTCATTTATATGACCCTGGCCAGATGCATCAAAGACAATCAGTCCAAAGCCCTACAGATTGTTACATTTTCTCTTACTTAAAAAAAAAAAAAAAAAATAAAATTTTACCCAACTCAGTTTGGAACAAAACTATCTCCTCCCTTTAGCAGTCTACAGAACAAGCCAACAGTGCAGTAATGTAGCTGAACAAATTGAAGACATTTTCCTAGGCGATTCAATTTTCAGTTAATATCTCCTCTCTCTACCCTGCCTATACTCAATAACCAGTTGAGGGCAAAGAATACAGTGGTCATGTTTAGTTCCCTTTGTCTTAAGCCTCACTTTCCTCTCTCCCTTTGCAGGATGTCTGCCTGCTTCCTTCATGATCACCTTTCAGGAAGGACAAAGAAAAGCCATTTGCCATCCCAGAGGGGTCTGTGTCTGCTCTCTGGCTCCGTTGTCTCTCACTGTCATATCCCAGACTAAATGCAAGTTATCAGCTGTTAGGGATTTTTTTTTTTCTTCACAGTCTATGCCTTTCTGGAGCACCGAGAGAGGGCAGGACTCCTCCAGCCTTTANTTTTTTTTTTCTTTCTTCACAGTCTATGCCCTTCTGGAGCACCTCCAGCCTTTCTTCCCTAGGAGCTGTAGAAGGACTTGATGTTGGGACACTCAGAACTCTGAGGTTTCAAGCTTCTTCAGCTCTGCAAAACTATAAATGTTTTCACCCCTGGATTTCTACAGCAGCTCTTTATGTTCATTGCTGTCAGTATTGTTCAGCTCATTGCTGTGTGAGGATGGATGAATGCAAGAGCTTTCTACTACTTTTCAAAGTCATCCTCCTGGGTGAACAGATTTCCTTGTCCTCCCTTGACATTTCCAGAGCTGAATCTGAAAAGCCTCTGAAAAATCAGTTCATTTCAACTACCCACCCAAAAGACTGGAAACTTTTTGAGCATTATCCCAAACCATGAGGTTTAGTTTTTGTCCTCAGTCTTCAAGACTTTTTTCTCCAAAACAGCTCTCTTTCCCTTTTGACCCCCTCTGTTTTCGTTCATCTGAGCAGTACAGTAAAGACTGATCTACAGCTTCATCCATTCCTATGTTTCATATTCACTTTCAGAAGGAACCTAGGCACTCTGCTGTTTGTGTTTAATACAATTTCATGTGCTCTGACTTGGAGGAAAGCAAAACTGGCAAAACCTCTATGTAGGCAGAATTTGATTTTTCAGCCACCCCCACAAAAGCCTGACCAAAAAAACATTGGTAGCAATAATGCAAATCGAAGAAGCTGCATTAAATTTTTCACCTGCTGGGAAAGTCTGTTACACGGCAAAAAATTGCTTGCTTCCTTTACCTAAGAAAATGCTCCTTGAAGAATAAAACTGCTGAATGATTATTGATGTTTTTTCTTACCTTTTCTCCACCCAGAGGGAGCTGCTGAAGGGAAAGGCTGCAGTGCAGAGCTCAGACTGCAGGAACTACCCAGCCCTTTCTCCTGGGGCAAGAATAGGCACCAGACTTGCTTGCAAAAGGTGCTCTCAGGTGAGGGAACCCCTGCACAGGTGTCTGAGCTGCAGGAGGCACAGAGAAGGCTGTGTGGCATCAAGGAAGCTCAGAAGCAGGGAGATAACTGGATCCAAGTGCAGTCTGCAGTGAAACCCCAGCCCATGGTCAAACGACCAAAGACTCCCCCTCAGCACACACTGAAGGGCACAGGACTGATAATGCAGAAGAATGGAAGCTTAAAACAGCAAGAAGGAAAAGACTTCTCCCAAAGTCTGAGATGCCCTTGCAGAGCTCTTTCACCACTCTGCAGACTGAAGAGGGAAGACCCATCCCATTAGGAGAGACCCTGGAGCTGAGCAAGGCAGTCTGAACTGCTTGAGAAAATAGCTTAAACATAAAGGAGTTAATATCCACCTGGGTTTCTGCCTCCCTGACTTCACTGACCTTAGCAGGACTGCACAGGATAAGATCAAATTTACCATGCCAGAAATCACTCCTGTAAACGAGAGAATAAGACCCACAGCAGAGCTAAAGACTGACAAAATGAGTTTTTTCTATCAATATTCCCAAGATGATAAGCCGGATCAGGAAACATCAACTCCACCCAAAAATATCAAGATTTCAAAAGCTTTCAGCATTTTTTACTTAATATAAAGAGAAGCCAAAGAGAAAAAGAGCAGGTTCTGGAGATGCTATTCAGGGTAAGGATCTGAATCTGGTTCCCCCATGTCTCAGTTTGAATCTCCTAGGCTCTAAGCTAGCATCTGTTCCAAGATCTTCCTCCTGTCAACTGATATGTTTCCACAAAAAGTTTTCATTTTGATGAATGTGCCAAGGAGACAGTTCTGCTGAAAGTGCCCTTACCGAGTTTGTGTTCATCTCCATGGTAATTCTCACGTTTCTAGTTTCCATGCTGGCACTTATTTTGTGCATCCATCAGTAAGATCCACTGCTACAGAAATGATTCCATCTGATCCCAAGGTTGGGGTGCTCCTGAGCACTATTTCCTCTTCAAAAGCCAGAGCTCTTCTCTCACAGAAGAATCTGCAGGGGTTTAGCTAAAGCTGTAGGCCTGTGACCTGTCACCTTCTCTGAGCCTGGTGTTGGGACATGTTTTCCTTCTGGCATCTGTCAAGTGTCAGTGAGTGGATTGAGCAGGCTGAACTATGAATCATAGCATGGGAAATAATGATAAAGATTGTCCCATTTTTCATCGGCTGCTAAACTTCAAAGCTGTGCACAAAACACACTACACACCTGTCCATCACAGGCCTGTGTACCTGTGCCAAAGGATCAGGTTCAAATGCCACTCAGAGCCACCTCTTCCTCACAGCTCCTGGTATTCAGGACTGATTAAACACTAGTGAGGAGCACCAGGACCTAGACAAACACATCAAGACTAAAAAGCTTTCAAATACACTAAGAAAGTGCTAGAAATTGTCCAGAAAAATCATGCAAATTGATTGAAGGGCACTGTCCCATCCCTTCAGCTTTGCATGTTGATTCAGAACTTCCCGGAGCCTCTTTCAGACAAATTACACATTGAACACAAAACTGTATTTAGAAGATTTATAAGTGGATATTAATCAACATGTCAGCTACTAATGTTGAATCATTGGCTTCAAAAAAGAAAAAAAATGCTGTGCTCTGCACTTCTAAAGGATACTTGCAAGGACCCTAGATCAAGATAACAAAGCTGGAATAGTTTTCACTATTACTATATTTTCCCTGCTAAAATAAACTGAAAGTTTGGTGATACAGTAGAGTATAAAATTATAAAAGCCAAGAAAGAATAAAAAACAGGGAAATAGGTACCCATCCAAGCACCTACCAAAAGAATGTAACTTTAGGACTTTTTTATTTAAGATGTTTACAAGTAGGACAAGAATATAATGTACCCACACATTAAGTCAACTTCAGACATGCACAAAGCAAAAGATCTTTCTCTCTCATACCAGGCTGGACAGAGATTTGAAATGAGTATCAAGTAGCTGCAATTTTTGATTTTAGTAGTCCTCTTTCTCTTCCCCTAAACATTAGTCTTCTAAACAAAAAACCAAATGCTTTTGACTGGCAGATCACTCATCACAACAAGTCAATAGAAATGTTTGCTTTCTTCCGTTATCTTTCCTTCTACAAAGTGTAGTGCTGGAATGCTGAATTCAGTTATGAAAATAAATGCATCACTTCTTAATGTGTGACTAAAGCATAAAGAAGTTTATTACCAGACACCAGCAAAATGTACAGTGAGGGTTTAGTCACGCACTTTGATACACATGAATAAAAAAGGCTCTTTCTACAGGCTATTACAACACACTGCATGGTTATAAGTTGTTAAGTCTTAAAACACAGAATCAAGGCTCCAAAACAAAACAGACTCAGAAGTGATAGGAGAGTAAGAAAAGATGCAAGACATTTGAAGCAGAATCAAACAGAAGTTGCACTGTGTTAGAAGGAGTGTCCGTTTTAACACAAATATGTAACACTCAGGGGAAGACAAAACACAACCAAAACAAAATGAAAAATAAAGGCCTGGCTATTCGACTGGTCCATTTTATGGCAAATGTGCCACTGACATATGATTCAAATCTCCAAAGTTTTCTGGTATGCATTCTGTCTAAGACTGACACTAGTAGCAGGACTACTTTGATCAAGACTGGAGAGCCCAGCAGTGTGATATACTTGCACAGCTAATGAGCAGCAGCAATGTACAAGTGAGAACAATATTGGTTTTAACTCCAAAAATGGTACCCAGGGGGGTACAGGCTGGTAGGTTAAATAAAAGAAATGGCATTCCCTTCCTCTAGATAACAGTGGTGATGACTACATGCAGCATTTCTTATGTAAATTATATACAACTTGCATCTGTAAGGGATTTTAAAAGTAGGCCAGTAACAAACATTAAAGCATTAGGCTTACTTATTATACCTGATAACTGAACTGGCAGTAAACAGAACAGATGATTAAAGGCATAAAGGTTACAGGAGCATTAAGGGGAAACTGAAATTATATTTTAATTTTATTAAGATTTTGTGAACCAACTTTATCAAGGAGACCAATTTTGTGTATTTGTTTTATGGACTAGATAAGGAGACAATACCATGATCAGAGCACGTACAGTGTAGATTTTACAGGAACATGTGAATTGCACTGTTCCAAAGCCACTGTGTTTCACTCAGCATTAGAGTTAAGAACACAAGGCCTGCAAATGAAACACACTGCAAAATTACTTTTCATGAGCATGGATGTATAAATCCCTGGGTCATGATTGCCATCTCTGGAACCTATCACCCATCTGAAACAGCCACAGGAACTCAACTGGCACTTACCAAGCACAGCAACATACAGATCTGTGCCATTACTGTGAGACCCACTGAGACCACCATGATTTCACATAGATTGTGTCTCTCCCATTCCTCGTTATCCTGTGAGCAATCCTCAAGTCAGGATTGTCACAAAACAGACATAGCAGAAACGAGCAGTGCTAAGAAATCAGTGTTTCTGTCGCTCTTAATCCAAGTCCTGAAACTACATGGGCTTCTAAATGGCAGAGAAAAACAGATGGCAGCCCTCATTTCCAACCTGAGCAGGGATGCAGGTGTTGGAACATTCTCTCTGACCCGCAGGGCAACAAACACTCCTCTGGGCATAGACACCTAATTCCCTTTGAAGGACTCAAATGAGCAGCATTCAGCACAACAGCAAGACACCTTGGTGTCTTAGAGGGATGTTTATATAGTATGCCCATTACTTCAATGTAACCTGCTCAATTTATCTGAGGAGATGAGTGTTCAAAGGAAGATGCACAGGGAACAGCACATGCCTGTCCCACTGAGTCAATAAAAAAATATGTTTGTGATTCCATGACCATATTTGTTCCATTCAGCCTCTTTCAGGTTTTGTGGCAAAATAATGTGACATCTTTTCTGAAAAAAAAAGGCAATAATAAGAAACCCCATAAAGCACAAAATATCAGAAGCCAATAAAGAACATAGAATACATACTTCATAGTCCCACACACTGCCTATCCCCCTTATCCTGCACTTCTCACTTCAAAGCAGCTTAAAATACCTCCCTGACTGAAAATAATTTCCAGACTTTGCACAGAGATTATTTCACCCATCAGTAAAAAGCAGTCATTTCTAAAGTAGCATTTAACAGAGCACGGCAGCCTGGAACAAAAGGTGAAGAATAACTTATCTAAATGAAATGTGGGAGGAAATCTAGAAAGGCAGAACTTTCCTTTCAAAATTAGCTCAGGGTATTCGGTTAAAAAAATTCTGCACATTGTGAAAATTACAACAAGCCGTTGAAAGAACAAGATCTGAGATGTTTCACAAGTTGATCAGTCCATCTCCCCCCACCATCCTGATATAGCAAATGCATATTACCTCCACTGCTGAAGGATTTTAGCTAGAAAGCCACCAACTGCAGCAAAAAAACATTCCTTGGTGACCCCTCATCCAACACTGACTGGGTTAATTCAAATAGCCTGAGGAAATCAGACAACAGGCAATGCAAAGTACAAGACGACTGTCATTTATACGGCAGTTTTTTCTACCAGCAAATTAAAGGCTCATCTAACAGATTTTCCCATCTGATCATGAGTTTACTGACTTGAAGCAAAATCCCATGGTTTCTTTTAGGGCAGCTATTTGTCATGTGGAAACGTGTCCTGGATTCTAACATGTCCTTCTCAGCGTAGGTGTGGGAGCACACTCTGGAGAGCTGTCTGGCCTGGGAATCCTTCCCATAATAAACACACTTATTGTACATGAGGACTGTTTATTTCTTCATAAAGCCTCTGCACTTTCTGTATTTGAATGGCAAAGTCAAAGAAAGGAAAGCTCTGTCTTGCAGTGGTAGTTTCTACGTTGCCCAGACAACTGTCCATACTGTCATTTTAGGATTCTCTGCCCCTTTTCTGTTACGTGGGGTTTTGAGGAGTGATGAGGAGCTGCAGGGTGCAGCAGTGGGCACTTGCTGTCAGCTTGCACAGCTTCCCCCAGCCAGGCAGCAGGAAGGGAAGTACTTGCGATTTTGTCCCATGAAAGCTGGAGCTCCTTCAGGGGCAATTTTAGGGCAGAGTGAAAGACAGTTGAAGTTATTACTCTGTTAACAGGAATAGATGTCTTTCTTAAAGATGTTCACAGACATCCAATGCTAGAAATATTTTTATACAAAAAAAGCACAAAAACCCCAGAGCAATAACAGTCTGCTCGGTCAATAATTCTTTGCTTATCCTGTACAGTCTCAAAGATAATCACCCTTGGAAAAAAATGTCATTTTTTTGAGGCTTTCCCCTCCCAAGTAATTTATCTTGACTGCTCTTGCAATGGAATTAAACTCTCTTTCTCTATTTAGGATTTAAAATAATCTATTGCCTGAAACCAGCCATCAGAAATCCACATTATAATTTTGTTTGAAGAGTAAAGAGGACTAGATAAAGAGAGATAAGTCCCCTCTTTGAGATACAATTATCTTTCACAGCTTAAAAAGAAAAGAACAATGGTGTAAGAAATCTTATACTATAAATGATTAAATACTGCAACATGAAAATCAGACTGTAACAAAAACTCACTCCAGAGAATATTCCTGAATACCAATATCATCACTTTCTCACATGATCAGAATTCAGGATTTGTGCATCCCTCCACACTAGGTGTTAACTACTCTATGTAAAGCTGATAATTTTTCTATCTTGCAGGAATAAGAAAAAGGCAGATCACTCCACTGGCAGCCTCAGGAAAGAACTACAATCCTAAGTTATAATGGTGCAAGTTAATTTCATTACTTTTATTGCTGGAATATAATATTTTATATTAATACTGTTTGATTTGTGTCAAAGCCTGGACTTTTTTCCCATACAAATAACAGGTGGAGAGTTGTTATAGCCAAAATAATCCTAACAAACTTAACTGTGATGAAGAGATAAACATCACAAATCACTTTTTTATAAAATCCTTATCCTATATCTAACTGTGTTAGAGTACTGTTCTTTACAGTAGGACTTTTCTGACCTTGTCTTAGCCTACATAATTCTCTTGCCCTCTAACAGATATTCTTTTTAAACTTTAACATCACCAGAAAACTCAAGTAGCAGGCATCAAACAGTGATTTACATGACTGGGTCATGTAAGCGTGTGTCCAAGTAGACATCATTTATTTATAATAAAGCTTCAACAGTTATGATATGCACATAACATCACTTCAGAATCACAGATACAAAAACAAGTTTGAAGGAATCTTTAGAAGTCTCTAACCCACCCTCTGCATCACTGAATCCTGAATACACTCAATGTATTTATTAACAACTTGCTCCCTGCTTGGATTAATGGGATGAACCATCCTAACATTCAGCTCTGGATACCCACAGTTTATATTTGCTCTAAAATGTGAATTTCTGACCAAGGACATACATATCAGGGCTTTTCAGTATTGTATGTCGTAATAGTAAGGCTATGAAGTCTTAAGTAGAGCTTTTGTGTAGGCTTCAAATAGTAATGTTTCACAGACAATATTTTGTTCATGGTGGTGTGTATCTATTGCAACCCACAGGTTCACTATTGATTATACTGAAGGAATTCTAAGTGTCTCAAGTCCTTTCCTTCCTTGTTTTTTACAAGTGAAAGACAAAATGTTGTAATAGGCATTTCTCTGAAAGAACTTAAAATAGTATTTGGAAAATGGCCTTTGGTGGATTGCTGAAGTTAGGAAATAAATTCAGCAACATGAATTAGAAACACAAATAAGGGCTAGAAAAATGGTTTCTACATCTTTCTTAAATGCAGATCTACCTACAGTTAAACATCACAGTGCTGTGTTTGTAACTTCAAAAAACAAGCAGCAGTGAATTTGTGTCTGTGTCTCCACCAGCTACACAGAGCCTTCAGCAGTTTCACTTGGTTTTCTCTCCATTTCATATTTAGGCCCTCAGCTCATCGCAAATCCAAGTCCTCTAATCCCAAGCATCTCCATCACCCTTCTTTCCCCTTCTTGGGGCAGCACTCAAAGGTCTGTGCAAGCATCAGCCTTGGTTTCACAGTTACATGAACCAGATGGAAGGTCATGCCAGTGTCACACATGATTCAACTCAGAGCCAAATAATTAGATCATTTCCTGCTTTCTGCCTGCAGTTCTCACTGTTGGAGAGACACAGGCATCTTATATAATATTTGGGCTGCTTCCCTAGAGGGTGTCCCTCGAGAAAATCTGCCAGCACGTGCACAGACACCAGTAGCCTCTTAATGCTCAGTACAACAATGCAAATTCATACTAGTAAAGGATTTGGTGCAATCACTTCAATCAGGTCATCTCCACTTTAAATACAGAAGCAAACTTATTAACAAATTAATTCCCTGAACTGCCTCAGCCTTTGGCCCCTTCCAGCCATCCTTTACTCATTTGCAAGGGCACTTACTTCTGTGGCTTCTTAGCATGGTTTTATAATATTTGAAGACCGAAAATGATGTTGAAAAACGTTATGAAAAGGCAACCTCTCTTCAAAGCAGCATTTCTCTTCTCTCAGTAAGACTGCTACTAAATATAAGCAGTGTCTTTGAAAACCTACAGAGAGCTAGGAAATGAGACACGATTCCTTAAATATAGCTTCCTATTTCTGAAGTGTACCTTTACCTAATACGTCCATAATGGCTAGAAAAGAATAGGACTGTGTAGGCACTTGAGTGGTGCTAGAAATGGGGAGGAGGAGGTGTTGCTTGCCTGGATTATTTC
Source organism: Calyptomena viridis (assembly GCA_013390005.1). Taxonomy (NCBI): domain Eukaryota; kingdom Metazoa; phylum Chordata; class Aves; order Passeriformes; family Eurylaimidae; genus Calyptomena; species Calyptomena viridis. The sequence goes on along the minus strand of WEIV01014167.1, from coordinate 331,053 downwards.
TAATAATTAAAAGGTTTTCATGCAGCCTTTAACCTGTTAGAAATTGTATAATATATATTAAATCTCATTTTCACAGATCTTCATAATCTGTCCAATGAAAGTAATGCTATTAGCAACTGTTGTTGGAGAGTTAATGATTAATTTTATAATTCCATGGATATTTTTTGAAAGATTATCCCTCACAAAGATGATCATTGCTTCCTTCTAACACCATTTTTGTTAGTTCCTTCTTTAAATTGCAGATTCTCCCAGGAGCAGAGCTTAGTTCTGTTGACCATACCCCACTGACAACTACTGTCTCAGAAGTTCATCTCTTAGGACTTAATACACCAGATTCAGACACACAGGGATTAAAAAAAAAAAAACAAACAAACAAAAAACAAACCAAACAAATAAAAACAGAAAAAAAAAAAAACCACACAAAAACCCCACCAACACACAAGAAAACCAACACCACCAAACCACAGTTAAATGCCTTCCCCCCCCCCTTTCAGTTTTTCTGTTCAGAACTCAGATTCCAAAACACAACAGTTCAATTTAGGTAAATTCTACCTTTTTCTGCTGTGATACTCTTGCCCTACCTGTTAAAGCACTTGCATCGTCAGTTCCAGCAATCAAACAGTAGGATCTGATGTCACCACAACCCACAAGGACCAAGAGAAAGAGACTAACAATCAGTATTTCTGGTTACAGAGGATGTTCTAGCTAAGCAATAGAAAACACAGTTCCATGGTTGGAAATCAAAACTGGAAGAAAAACTTGAGGAGAGACACACACTGTCAGCTACTTACTGAGTGATGTAGATGGCCTATTTCTTGAAGGTTTTTACTCAAGACTATCTTTCTAGGAAAGACACTAATTTTAGCATAAATTACCAGGTGTGGTTTCAGAGTGTGCAGTACAGGGTGTCTGGGGTGATCACAGGAGTGCCTTCTGTCATTCATCTCTGACTTGTCACGGCTCCATCACTCTCTCCCATTTGTAATAAAATGCCTCCATCCTGAAGACAAGTTGACTCATCACATTCAAAGTGACCCATCAACTTCTGCATGGATCTCTATTCAAAAGGGCTTGGCAGAAAACAAGATTTCCCTGAAGAACCAAAGCCACCTCTCTCTCCGTCATGCTTCTTCTGTCCTTCTCTCTTTGTCTCAAACCTTGCTACATTCAGTGCAGAGATATTTACCCAAATTGCTATCACATCCTATTATTCATCCTTCTTTTTCTGTTCTTCTCACTTGGCCCTCCACAGAAAAGTGACAGACTACATGTTTTTATTTATTTTGCCTAAAAGTGATGGGCATGCAAAGTTTGACTGAAGTCTGCATTTCTGAAGTAACTTCTACAAATGATGCTATTGCTTTTCCTCTCCCGCCCAGGTCAAACATCAAAGGCATTTGAAACATATTGCCAATTATAAGTCTGCTTACAAATGCCATATTAATGTATTCTGAAGCACATTCTAAATAACATCTGTAGTGGATTATGTAAAAAGCAGCCCTCATTTTCTCTTTAGCTATACAGGCAAATTCACCTGCTGTTCCCTGTATAGCAATGAAATTCATAGTGATAAACAAAAATCTGCAAGGTGAGACAAGATGTCTCATTACTATGGCGATAACATGGTTGATGTCTTTAGAATCTCAGTCTCTATCTACATTTGATGACTTCTAGGGAAGGAACAAATTACTAGAAATCAAACAGCTCTGCCATAGTCTACTTAAAGACAGTCACCAACAAGGACCAGAGAAAAAATTTTAGCTCTTTTTATCAGTGCAAGACAGAAAACCAGAGCTTGCTGTGTCACTCCATGCAGTCCTATCACAGCCAATCTGCTTAGATAATATGTGCTTGGTTCACCTGGTGATTTCTGCTCAGAGGAATCTCCCCAGACTCACAGACTTATTTCAGCATTGAACTCCTCTCTGGAAAGTGCTTTAGTGTGGCTTTTTGCATATTGCCTTGTCCCCTTGACTAGGAAACACTGGATTCTAGGATACGAATATGTAGCACCTACTGTGTGCACCTTCTTCATCTTGCAGGGGAATTTTTTTGCCCATCAATTGACAGAGTCACCGAATGCAACATCTTAAAGAAAATTTAGAAACTAAATTTCTATGCCAGACAGAGGGGAAAACTGTGCAATAGAAAAAACATGGATCAACACTTGTGGACTTCAATATGACCTCCTAAGGTCCCTTCCAGCCAGGGTTATCTTATGAGTATCTAATCATTGCTAAATGCAAAACTCCAGGGTACAAAAGGCCTCCTTCTTGATTCCAATCTATAGCAGCTGTTTGCCAGTTATGCTTTTTGATAACTATGCTTTGCAGTAGTAACTAATTTATGAACTGAACAATCAGGAAAACATTTCTCTGTTCACAACCAACTCCACCTGGCCTCTTAAGTTCCAGATACTCATTCACACCTGTTTACATATCTCAGTCCTATCTGCTTCCATTTGTGTTATCTCTCTGTATCTTCCAATCTGCAGAATACAAGAGGAGAGTAAATGCCAGTAGCAGAAAAGCCTAGTTAATTGTTTCTCAGTGCAATCTTCAAGAATAGAAAGATCTTAGGCCAAAGGCTATCATACTTTCAAAGTTGGTTTTAGTTTAGGAGCATTGTGACAACAGTGGATTTACCAGGTTTACATTGCATGACCTGGAATGACCAGGAACATTTATTACCAAACAACATTTTTTGTCAGTTGGCTGTCCTTCATTTCATACACAATTAATTTTAACCCAAGATACTGATATTCCAGAATGAATTTTATTGTTCCACTTGCTTCATAACAACAAATTCCTAGTAGGGATCATGGAACTCATAAAAGATCTGTTTCTTCCAATTAGAAACTGCGAAGTCCCACGCTATGTGAGCTACCTTATAGACTTATTCTTTTTACAACTTCAGTTTAGGTTTGATAAGACATTGACTCCTCTCTGACAGGCCATGCCATGAAAACACCACCAAGCTTCCTGTTGGTTGCATTATATAACCTATTTCAAAGTCTTAAGAAGCAATACATGGTCTACAAACAACTGCAGCACAGTTTCCTTGTGTTAACTTTAGTTCAGTTGCTGCATTTCACACAGAAACATTGTCCTTTTCCCACCCATTCACTACAACATTCCCCTTGCCCACCTGCCCTTACAAAGTGCCAAGCAAGCTTCCTGCTTCCAGCCCATTTCATTCTTTCTGCCACCACAGGAGGTTTTCAATGATGTGAGGCAGCTTTGGTGAGCAGCAAGAGCTCAGCTCTGAACCATCTCAACCCTTCAAGTTCAAGGAGTCTCCCTCAGGGACACGCCTTGGTGCTAATCACCCAGCTCAAGTCAGAAGTAGCAGGTTCTCTACATCAGTTAAATCTAGGTGTGAGGCAGGGAAAAAAGTTGACTCTCCATTCTGCTCTGATCCTCCCATACATGAACTTAGGTATATCAGGAACACAATGAAAAATTCCGCAAATTCTGAATGATGCAAACTTGGGACACAACTCTGCTCAGCCTGCCCGATAATCTAGCACAGACAAGATTTCTCCAAGCTATTTTATTTTTGTGAACTTTCTTCATTTCTTTATGTGTTTTCTTTTATTGATAATTTCTTCTTGATGAAAGATGAGTAGCAAATATATTTTCCCATTTGATTCTATAAATATTTTAGTAATGTGTCTATATATGAATAACAAAGATATATCATAGAAGCTGTCTTTAGTTCATTCATTAACATTTACCTATACTTTAAGAATTCATATTCACAATATGATTACAAGTTGAGTTCTTTATCATTTGCAATGACATTGACTCTATATTCAAGCTAAATCTTATACTCACATCACATCCTGATTTATTTATGATGTATTAATTTACAAACACAGGTGAGTACTGCAGGAAAAGTTAAACAAAAATGTCCAGAAAGCAAAAAGTGGTCACTGAAAATGACAAGATAAGTATTGGCTACAAAAATCACAAGAGAAATAGTGTGAGGAAAAGGGGAGGGGGGGGAAATGCAAGCAAATAAGAAAGATCAGCTGACCAAAATACTGTGCTGCAAAGTTTGCATTGGTCACCTTGCAAAGACAACTTTTAGGTGAGCTGGCACCACAGAAAGAGGCCATGAGCAGAGAAGACTCAGAACAAATGCAAATTCAGATGAATTCTTGAAGTGATTAAGAGTTGCCACAACCTCAGTTATCACCAAAGGTAAAACATTATTCAATAATCTTAGTTTTACAAGCAATTTCTAAGATCTAGATGGATACATATGTTTTTCTAACCACTCAGTTTAAGAATTTCAGATTCTGAGAACTGATTCCATTTCATTTTAATTTGTGCACGCAATTCAAATTCAGAAATATTCCATTCCCTAGAGGCACATGAAGACAGACACAGCAGGAACTGGAACTTATCTACAGACTTAGTGCATGATCTTGATCAAAAACCTTTTGAGTTCAGTACCAAATAGATTTTGATGCCTTCAAAGAACAGTGCCCTGTCCGATACTCAAATTTAAGTTTAGGTTGACATGGAAATAACTTCCTTAATTATAGGGTCATTGTACATATAAATTTCTTAAAATTGTGATTTGCTAAATTGTTGTGACGATAATTACTATATATAAATTGTGAATAGGCTTCTGAACAGAATCTGCAGCTTTTCATTGGACCCTCAGTCATTTTTATTCCCTTAATTTTAAGGTTCACAAACCAAATTCTTTCTCAGTTACTCCAAGATGAATATGAAGTAACTCTAGAAATAATCTTTTAGGTCGTGAAATCTTGTTCTTATACCATGTCCAGACAACTGCATCCAAGAGGACAGCAGAGTGCTTGTAATTGCTAAAGCAAAAAGCCTAAATTTTTAGGATATGAAACACCAAAAGATGTCAAATCTGAAGACAAGTTAAGTTTCAGAGATTCCTTTCAGAAACTTCAGCTCTGAAATAACAAATCTAATATTAGATGATGGAAACTAAATAAGATAAGCTACACCAGGTTTTCTTTTATAGAGTCCATAATGAGAAAAATCTCACGAGGATAAGCCAAAAAATCCCTATTTAAAATAATTCCTCCAACAAACATAACTTCTAAAATTCACCTGCGAGAATTTTCTCATCTGCTTCACACACACCAACACTTGAACCAAAAACCCCACCACTGAAAAATCCCAGATTGTTGTGACAAGATTTTCTCCAAGCACTAAAAAATTCACTTGACTACGTGGACTAGAAGTTCATTTTCCTTGTCAAAGAGCCCTGACTGCAGTTCCAAGGATGCACATTTACTGTGCTGAAACCATAGGAATCTATCAGCAAAGGACAAGTGATGACACTAGAAAAGAATAAATCAAATCTATTTCCACAGATAAACTATTCAACTCTTGTCTACAGACAAATGCTGCCAAGCATTAATTATTATAATACATTAACATTTTATCCAACTTCATTAAACAGATATTAAAATTAAAAGTCCATTTTTGGCAATACACTTGATAATTACTGACATCAAATGGCAAGGAAAAAGCTGAAAACTGTTCAAGGGATGTACTCTGGGATATGCTCCATCAAAGTTGATGCAAATCTTTCCACTGAGCCAGATACTAAATAGTTAGACTACAGCTACATGAATGTGAGTTATTCTTGTTCAGTTCAGGCACAAACACATCTTTCAATGGGACTTATCTGCTGTCTTAGTCCTACAAAATAATGTAAGAGTCAGGATAAATCAGAAAAATTTCTCCTAAAAGTATGCTACTTTCAAGGTAGTGAATACAGCACAAATATTTGCTAAGTAGAAGCAGGGAAAAAAATTGCCATTTTTAGTATCGATTTCAAATTACAGCATGCTCCAGTGTCCAAATAGTATCTGACATCATAAATGTTTCTTTAGGTACACATTTTGCATAGAGTACCAGTAAGAAATCCAGTTTAAGGTCTTCTTGCATACCTCTGTTTTATGCCAAACATGTTTCCCTTACATAAACTAATATTCATTAGGCAGAAAGAGTAAAAAGTCATCGACTGTTCTCAGCACTGCTTTGAGGTTTTGCACGTCACCATTACAAAGAGGGACAGGAAGTTTGCAACTGAAGAAGAAAAAGAATAAATCTGGTAGCATTACCTGGCATTTCATGCTGATAATGCCTTAATCCCCTCCTGCTTGTGAACAGCCTGGCTCCCTGATCATCTGAGCATTTTTTTGCTCTTCCTAGTCATCTAAATAATTTGATCTTGGATGTTCCTGGGTGGCAACAAAAGATAAAACTTCATTTTGGGGGTCCTCTGCCTTTGCTACACTAACTTGTCTCAGCAGTTACTTTGGCACATTAATGCCCACTGTTGGCATTCTGCTGATCCAGAAGGTACTATCTCACGTGCAGGTTGCTAGTGCAACAGAGCTAAGTATTTCTTTTTCCAGATTCCTCATCAACAGAAAATCTAATTGCTAATCAATGAGCCAGATCAGCATAACATCAACAACTCAACTTCCTCTTGCAGTCATTGACTCAACAGGACCCTTTATAAAGCTGTCACACAGAGATTTGTGCTGCTGCTCACCTTGCAGCCAAGGAAAAGGCTTCCATGATTCAGCTGTTACTCATTCTCACTATGGATTTTTTCATTTTAAAAAACAGAATATAGGTTTTCCTCATTTCTGAATTGAGGAAGACTCTGTTACTGGCATTGGCACTTCTCTGACCCATGACGCTTCCCCCTGAAGGTTTCCACGCCAGTCATGCGTTCAGATCTGTATCTGTCCATCCATCTTCATGGCACTTGTTCACTGCTCAGGGCAAAAGTGATTTTTATTTTTCCTTTGATTGATGTTGCAATGTTCAGGATGAGAGCAGATGATTAGAACCAATTGTACAGTGGAGCAGGATTCTCTCTCAGTTACTTGTTTCATATGCCATGAAAAGGAGCTACATCTGTACTGTACTCTGCTAAAATCTACCCAAGGACTAAATAGGATATGCAGCACATAAAAAACATGTAGGGTGATATACTTTGCAGAGGGACTCACTGTTTCCAAAATGTTACACATTCCTTGCATGAATAATCAGTCAAAATCTGAAGTCAGATGGTGAAAACAAACCTTATAGCACTAGCAGTCCTAAATGGGAATGATTTAATTTGAAAAACTGTTTCAAAATTTAAAAGCAGTCTTAATTTCAAAACATTAATTTCAGTATGGTCAGGATTTCCCCATATTCTGATCTCTTACAAGGAACAAACTGTAAGACTTCAATCAGTTAATTTCTCCATCAACCTTACAGCTTTTTTTTTTGTCACCTTACGGTACCAATTTAAAAGCAACATGTGATAAAATCTACTCCTGTCCTTAAATGAATTGGTTCAATAGTGAATTTCCTTCCCTGATAGATATTACAAGATGTTCTATAATGTTCAGCCTTTTGTGGCTATCATTGAATCTTTACCCTGCATTTGACTACACACAAAGCACAATCATGAGTAGGAAAGCAACATTCAAAATAAGGATGTTGACCCTAAGAAGAAGCCTCTAAGTTTGAATTTGAGTTCTACTTAGAGACTTACTAAAATCTATAAAGAAATTCACTGAGGAACAAAAATATCTTCTTTTATTCCTTCTGATTTTTGGTGTCTTAGTCACTAAAATGTTATAAAAACACCGCTATATTGTGGGATGGACAGCTGGCCTGTCTGTCCCTGTGGTGCTGGATTGGATTCGGGCCTAGCTGACCTGGGGCCTTAAAAGATGCTAAAACCAATGGTACGACCTTAAAAGTCCATGACTCAGCACATCCTGTCGATGGCGGAAGGCTGCCTACGTCACCTTCTCGCTTTGAGCTAATGGCAAACTGTTGTGATTAATGATCCAATTATACACATGTTTATATTTCATTAACACTAATGTTAACCTACCACATATAAGGTGACCGATTATGTCTGTCCATGTCTTTCCAAGCACCAATAGTCTTCGTGGAGTCACTGTATATTAAGGGTTAATAAACTGCCCTCAGAGGATCCTCCTGAGACCTTGTTGTTCCGTCTCTTCGCCGCGGGACTCCCTGGACTGCGACACTATATTGACAAAAATAATAGCTCTATTGCAACTATATCACCCAACTACACTGTGAAACTCAGAGCAATATAGAAAATAAAACTAAAACCAAGGCAAAGAAGGTACTAAACGCCTCCACAGAGCAGACCACCATTAAACACAGCAAGGAGCAGGCACAGTGAAAAGTAGCTCAGGACTTTCCTCAGCAGCTCTCTGCTGGAAGCAGAAGAAGGGACACTCCAAACACACCCCATTCTAAATAAGGCCTGGCTGTCAGCCATGCTTGGGAACTGTCCACACTGCTGGACTGACATTTGCTGAGGCCACTTTGGATGTGTAGCCAGACAGCTCCTGGGGCAAGGCACCAAGATCTGACCTAATGCACTGACTTCAGTGGACTTTGCTAATATCACTGCTTCTCATAAGCTACTAAAATATGGTTCTTCTTTTCTTGTATGTTAATACAATTCTTACTGTTTATATTGATAATAACTTACTAATATCAACATATGCCAATATTATCACACATGGATTCCCATCTCAAAAGATCAGCTGAATAAAGGGCAACTTAGTAGTACTTGTAATCTTTAGACAGATGCAGCATGTTAAGCAAAACCATCTGAAGCAATCTGCTCCAAAGTGTTCTTCTGTTTACTAAAAATATTTTTTAAAATATTTTCACAGAGATAAGGAAAAACAAAGGCCAGACAGCATTAGTGATCCCTCCTTCTCGTCCAAAACATTTGATCATTATAAGCATCATGCAGCTTAATATGCAAAGACAACTGTTCAAACAGAGCCAATACCTCTCCCTATCAGTCTGACCAATGTTAACTCCTTTGCTTCCCTGTGCTCCCTTCCCTAACTTTTTACTCCTGATTTCTACACAGAATACAAGCCTCCTGAGGGCATAGTTTCTCTTTTTATTCTGTGTTTGGTACACAGCATAACAGGTATCTGATCTCTTCTGTGAGGTGTACTCAGAAACTTTGTGAAGTAAAAGCAATGAGCAATTGGCCCATTCCAGACACACTTCCAGTGTCTCAGATGAATGTCAGGTTTCTCTGTGAAGATCTGAGATACACTTAAATATAAGATATGCTCCTAAAACAGGCAGTATCTAACAATTGCTTGTTCTCAGTAGAACCAGAACTTCCAACAGTTTAAAGAGACGGAGAAAACATCTCTTGTATTTACGTCGTCACGTCCCCCATGTTGATTTACAGTCTATCTTAATGATTGGTTTCTTCCTGCTTTGCAGAAGGAGTACCTGGATAGGCTTCAGTCTGAAAATTGACATCATCCTGTTGCTGAGAAATGGTTCAAACATGAATCCACCCCCCTGAAGAAATCCTCCCAAGAGGCTCACACTGAAAACTCTGACCTCCACAGCCCTATCAAAGTGCTTAAGGCAGAGGATGAAGGTGGGAATCGAGACACAAACAGTTTAACACTTAAACACACTTCAGTAAGCTCTGTGAAACTTGAAGACATGCATGATTATCTACAAAATGCTGTGTACATCTTCTGATCAAGCCCTAATTTAACACAGGTAAAGAGATCTCTCACATCCCCAGAGCGCTTAGAGTAGGAGATTGGTTTAATTTTTAAGCAAGTGAAGTAAAAGCAGAGGTTGGACCTCCTGCAGCTTTAATCAAAGACTTCTTTAACTTTATTCAAGGATGTCCAGACTATGTGATCAAGGAACAAGAATTGTTCTGGTGAGGGAAGCAAAAATCTTCAATAACCACTTTTTATTGGCTCAACTTCTCATTGCTGCCAGATGACTAGAAGTGTACTCACATTAGTGGAGTGATTTCCTTTAATACTGAGTTCATATTTGTTAAATGAAGAGCCTCAGTTTCTTAGAGCTGACAGAAACTCTTAGCAAAATCAATAAGAAATTCTTAACTAAAAGAATCTGTGCACATAGTACCATTTTTTAAAATAATTGCAAGGCACAGGCAGGCTGATAGAAGATCCATACATCAGAATTTATTCATGGCCAAACAGTTTTGTTCATTTTTCAGATGTTATTCCAGTGGAGCATTTGAAACTGGAGCTGAAGGTGTTTTGAGTTTACATAGAGGCCATTCCTCATTGACAAGTAAATGACTGTATTTTGCCATAAACTTCTTCAAGCTACTGCATGTACATGTACAGTCAAAATGAGCCAGGCTGATGAGAAAGCCAAATTACATTTTCAGGTAAGAAGTACAAATAATCATTGTAATTAAAGAGATTATATAAAAAGGTAATTTAGAAGCATACGGTTTATTCTCTTAATACTTCTCCTTCTTTCTTGGCCTATATTAGCTTCTGAAAAAGAAGCTCAAGAATAAGGAAATGAGGGGAAGGAAAAAGAGTGGGAGGCTTGCATTTATTTAAAAGAAAAAAAGGTTGTAAAGGTTTGAGTTTCATTCCCCCCGGAAGTGAGGATTATGCTTCACTTCTTTCCCATCAATCTGCTTTTGTAAGTGATGTTTTCACTTCTTCTTTCAGTAAGGGCATTTTAACACTGCACTGAGACCATATTGCTGCCATAAGAATGCCCACAGAAGAAAAATGAGTGTCATAAATCCATTCAAAAATTTAGCCACTGTTTCCAGGGGAAAAAAAGCAAACAACTAACAAACAAATAAAAAAACCCCAAACCACCTATTTACTGTAACAATGAAATGTTGATAGATATTTGTGTTATCAGAGTCCAGTTTCATACTGGTGTTCCAGTGAACTATACACAAACAAAGAATTTAGTTATAAAAGCCCATTTCTGCCACTGCAATTGGGTTCTTTTAAGCACTTCTGTTAACAGAATGGCACACCTCTGAATAATATTGACAGCTAAAAGCTGCTACAGATGTGGCCTCATTCAAACCTGTGCTTTATTTAAACAGCAAATGAAAATACATTAATTATTTTTCATTGATCTAGCCAGCCAGTCACAAGCTCTGAACAAGAAAATACTCAAATAAGAGTGGCTTAGTGAACAATATCCATAAAATCTATCAAATTAATTTGGTTTGCCATCAAATTAGTGTGATTAATGAATACGCCAAAGTTTATCAACAGGCAGTTCAGGTGCAGAGTCAGAAATACTGTTTGTGGCAAATCCCATGCTCCATTCTGCTCTCTAGAAATTGTATCTTATCATGGGAATAGTAGAAACCACTACTAAGATTTCATCACAAGTTTTAGCAGCTGCAGTCATCCTAAAACACAAAAGTCAAATCTCTCTTGGAGACAAATTTTTAGAAGCTAATTGGTGGTTTTTTTCCAACAAACAATAGCCAGTTAAAATACACTGTTTCTATGTTTCACTGGTTGTCAGAGGAATAGCTGTTGGATATCTCCTTCCTGAGAACATTACGCATCAGAACTTTTTTTTTCAAGGGAACAGGAAAAAAGAAACAGAAACTGTAGAGCTCAGAAGCAGATATCAGCAGGAGAGGGAGAAAGAGACATAAGAAGAACTGATGAAAGATTTTCTACAAATTTAATCATGGTGCAGGAATTAAGGTCATGCTGTTGCATTAACATGTAAAGATTAAGTTTTGCTAGAAGAAAACCCAGCTGCTTGCTGGCAATGCCCAAGAGATGCCTCAGCCCTGTGGACAGGTGAACACAGGAGTTGTAGGTTACAGCATGAGCCACCTGCTGTTTCAGACCCTCCCAGCCAGCAGGGAGGGACAATGAAAACAATACCTGCAACACCTGCAGACCCTGAGGCAATGGGTATTTTTAGCACACAAAGCGAGAAGTCACTTCAGATTACAAATCAACAAAGGAAACTATCAACCCAAATGTGCTTGAGTAGAACTGAGCATGGCAGGGGACCAGTGCTCAATCCAAACCACAGCTCTAGAGCTGCCTGGTAGAGGGATGTCTGGGAAAGATCTAGAAAACAGAGAGCACATGCTCATCCCTTACATACAAAGCAGATACCCAGTAACACATGGGTAAAATTCTTTTCCTGAACTCCGTACTCAAACACCAGATCTCCAATGACCATTGAACAACCTGTTCAGATATTTCCCACATACTCTGGTACTCGACACACTTAAATGAAGGTTGCTCACTCTAAAAATCATTTCTATATGATGCAACCTGACACACTAATCCATTACTGAAAATACAATTTCAGTGGCTTAGAGAAATAACCTGCATATAGTCATTTACTTTTGAAATGGTGCAGGGAATTTTCAAAAGCTCAGTTTATCAAGACAGAACCCAGATAATGCATGCAGTGTCAGTGGACATGATGGATACCTCATGATACACTTCCATACACTAATGGCCATGTGCCATCACTTTACCTCTTTCCAGAGGTAGTCTTATTCTCTTTCCATGGAGAACATTTTTCTCAGTAGAACAAGTAAATTCCAACAACTAACTGAGAAAATCCTATTCTAAATGACTGACTACCCATTATTAATTACATCTTACTTGCATTTTAAGCTCTGATGGCCTTAGAAATGAAGACATAAACATGACTTGTCCCAATGATTAGGCTTTCTTTCTCATTAAAGAGTTCCTTGCATGCACCCACAGGTTGGCAGAACAACCACTATGGCAAAAAACAAAATTCAGATTGATCTCATGAGACCCACCAAAATAACCCTTCAGAGATTCACAGCTACATCACATTAACTTCCCAAGCCATCTTTTTCTCTTTGTTACCAACACTCCTTCCTGGAAAAAAACTAGAAGTGCTTAAACTAAGTGCTAATTCCTAAATTACCTTCTAGGGTATTGATAACTCCATAAGTTTCAGGATAACAGAATATTCTATTCAGCCACAAAACCAACAAATTTCTTTGATACCATTATTTCCTAAAGAGATCTTACTCTTCTTTGCCCTTATTTGGTCAGGGGGAAAAAAAAAAACAAACAAAACAGAAATAATTCAAAAGTTGCTCAAGGGAGAACATTAAGAAAAGAATCATTAAAGAGATTATTTTATTTCCTCAGTTAATAAACTTCATCTTCGCCATGCTGTGCAAGTTCTTCCCACAGATTCTCATTAAAAAGAGTTTTGTTTTAGCCTTTCCACATTTCCACATGGTGGAGGCTCTCTGGTGCCTCAAGAAGGGGGAAAGGTCTAAGAGATTCTTCCCCAGAACTCGTGTGTGGAAGTTAAAGTCAGGAAGCTGGGACAAGGCTCATTACTAGGAGCAAGGGATTGTTGAACCTGGATCATGAAATATGCCCACGTCTCTGCAGGAAGGGGAATTCTCTACCTGCCATTGAAAGCCAAAGTCTGTTATAGTCCTTCTGCAAATATTTTTCTGTGATAGGTTGGAAACAAAGATTTCAGCATGAAGCTGCTTAAATGTTTGGCCATTGGTGGCCTTGAGACTGTGCCAAGGGCTGCAGAAGGATGCCATGTAGAAATGCAGAGATGTTGTTAAGATGAAGAAGTATTTATCTTATACCCACCAGCAGCACTGGTGGACCTACCACAGGGACATGAGGTGCAGAAGCCATGAAATACATACACTCTGCTTCCACTTCACTTGGAGTTGCAAACCCCATGTTGATGCTGTCTTGTACAGAGAGGTGTGGGTGCACAGACCTGGTCCCATCCCCATCACACACTTATCTACTACACACTTCTGCTGACACTTATCCTGGTACCAGAACCTCTGGCATGTAAAAAAAAAAATATCAATAAAGCCAAATAAATTAAATACAGTGCTGTTCTATTTAACTAGCTTAGTGGGCATAATCTCTTACCTGAGGAATTTCTGGAAATTTTTCAGAGTCGAATCAGGCATCTCACCTTTTAGGGTTGGAGGTACAGGCTAGTAAAATCTCATACAAGTCACAGAATATTCTGAGTTGGAAGGGACCCACAAGGATCATAGAGCACAGTTCTTAAGTGAATGGCCCATGCAGGGATCAACCCCACAGCCCTGGGGTTATTAACACCATGGTCTAACCAACTGAGCTAAAATGGTTCAGAACAAAAAGATTTGGTGAGAAAAAATTAGTAAATTAATGAGCCTTTCTTTCCAGAGACAAAAATGAATATAACATGAAACAACTAAGAATTAAAAAAAAAAGAAAAAAAAACCCAAGCAAAACGTTCTGAAGATATAATGGGCAAAATATTTTATCCCAAGGTCAAAGTTCATCAGTTTTCACTTTGATTTATTTATGGACCAGCACTTCATGCTATGGTAAAATTACAGAGCAACAGTCTTCTGAAATTTGACAAATTTGTCATGTGAACAGATGGCCTGTAAGAACAGAAGCTCTGAACTGGGATTAAGGATGATTTGGTCTTGAATGATTCCATCTAACTGCTAGTTACAGCTCAAACAGCCAGATATAAACTTAGATTGTTATTCACCTATTATAAATCATTCTGTTCATGATGTTGCTTGTTCAGGAAAACTACATACATCTCTCCTTGTAAACTTCCCCCCACTATTCTGATACTTTGAAAAAATTATGCTGGACATCAGGTAGGAGACTTAATATTGGCTGACCAGAAAAATGGATGCCTTTCCCTCTTGACATTTCAGTCATCACATTAAATTATGTTGCTAAAATCTAATCATAGTGTGCTACCTTGTATCATGCTGTTACACCTGATGCAGTAAATCACTAATCCTGTTAGAATCCTTGTGTGCTCAGCTGCAATACTGTCACTGGACCACACAGTTTTGCTGCGTTCAAGAGATCCAGGACAAAATTTATGCTGCAGTAGAAGCTCCATTTCACAAGCTTTGGAATAGCACTTAATTTAAGGGCATGGATTGAGGTGATCAAGATTTCACTTTATTTGAATAATTCCTGGGATTAAGGTCCTTGGTTGCTCCAGGAAAAGTGGGCAGCACCTAGGTGGAATAGGCAACTTTGGGATCTGCATTGCTCATGTTTAAGAAGCCTGTAGTAGGTTTGACCTGAAGCTGAAGCAAAAGGATATATTCAGATACATTTACATATGTAAATAAAAACCCTTGACTTAGAAAATCATATTCTTCTGCTGCAGAAACCAGTTCATGGCTGCAAGCAGACACACATGAGAAGAAAGCTTCCCATGTACCACATCATTGATCTGCATCTGGCTTCTTCATCAAGATCAATGCAAGGTTGCTGTATTCAATGTGAAACATGGTTGTACTTGTGTAACATTTCATAGGCTACCATTTCCCAGTTTGGCTTTCCAGAGGGCTTCTGTTGGAAATAAAATGTCATACGTGTGTGTATGTGTGTGCACACCGACGTTATTTCAAGTCTAGAAATCTCCAAGTATTAGAATGACCTAGAAAAGTTGATATTTCAAGGCAAGCCTAACCAATAAAAAAAAGCCACCCCACAAAAATTCGACTGGGCTGTGATCACAGCTTCCATAAATAAACCCCCAAACCCAGGCAAGGTAATAAAACTATCACAGCTGGCATTGGGGATTACTAATAAGAAAAATTACTCAAATGTTAATCTTTTATAGTACTTCATTAATTAGATCTTCAGCTTGTAGAGCACAATCTGCAGGAAATACTGTGCAGTTATATACAGTAATTTACACAAAGACTGCTTGTCACAATCCATTTGTTTGGCTCATAATTTTCTTCTCTGCTCTGTCTTATTCACTCATTAACTGTTATAACCACTTCCAAGCATGAATCTACTGTAGCTTTCAGATAGTATTTGCATACCTCGATGTACACAGACACTTCAAACTATATGGTCAATAAAAATCAACTTTACTACATGTCAGCGCAAGGGAATAAAAACTAACCCTAGGCTTCCTAAAACTTCCNAACCCTAGGCTGCCTAAAACTTCCCATTGAGAATCTCTCCCTAAAAAAAATAAAAATAAGGAAACAAAAATTAGCAGAACAACCATTACAGTCCTAGTTCTTGAGCAAGTAAACACACTTTGAACCTTACTACACTCAACAGGAGTTGCAGCTTGACCATAGCTAAAAGAGTTACCAACAGAAGAATTAACAAACTTTTTAAAAGTTATTGATAAGACCAATGAAAAGAAAATCTACTTCTATCCTTCATTGATCAAGTTCAACTAAGTTTTCCAAATTTAAACAGGAATGATTCCAGTTGCAGATATTTAGTCACCTTTAGATAGGTATCATTGCAAGGAGATACTTTCCTTCCTTGCTTACACATGCTATTTTTCCAACTCATAGTGTTAACATCAGCATAATGTCACTGACATCTCTAATTCCCATTTTAATCACACATGACCCCAAAACCGTATTATATGTGGCACTAGAGAGAGTTGAGTGTATTCCTAATTAAACCTTAAGATTGACAAAGATGTATGTACTGCTTGTTACAGAAATACATTACTCATCTAAATGTGTCGTGGGATGATTCATGAGCAATTCATTGGTAAGCTATGCAAAAACTGTCCCTGTTCAGAGTTCCTTTCCAAATTTAGATTCCATAGCAGTTCACTTTAAAAGAAATATTAAATCAGTGATGAGATGTGGAACATTATTCTTTCAGATAAAAATAAGAGGTTGTCTGGGGATTCTAATTAGTTCAATAAACTATGAATGAATATAACCAACTTTAAATACTGAAAATAATTTTGTGTCCCTGTTCCACTTATTAAGCTGTAGCTGAACTGGAGTCCTGTTAACTGTAACTAATAAGCCTAGGCTAGTTTTGATGGCAATTGAGACTGGATAAACACATTAGAACTTTTTTCTGCTTTGGAAACAGTAAAGCTTTTGCTTCACAGTCTTGCCTCCAGCAATGCTTTACGTAACTGCATTTTATAGAATATCATCAGCTCTTTCAGTGCCTGAGGACCTACTGTGAGGGAATGCCATAGTTCTATGTATGTCACACATATCCTGAATACTTGCCAAAGTAATAGGAACATCATTAACTTGATTGGTTGCATACAGATCAAAAAGGGTTAAACTGTTCTTTCTACAACTTGACTCCAACAAAAAGGAATAGAAAAACTTTAATTAGACTGAAATTTCCAAATGGATCTCAGTTTTACCTTTGGATGTGCATTACAGATCTTGCATAAACTTGCATTTACAGTTGAATGTCCAAGAATTTTATTGTTTCTTAAAACTAGTGTATGAACAAGCATCTTCTCGCTTTTTGCCTACATGGACTCAAATAAAACAAACAAACATTCTCATTCAACAAGGAAATTGTTTAAAATCAAGGCTTCTATTGCTAACAAAGTGGGCTAACATATACTTTACTTCCCAGGTACTTACACTCTAAGAAGTGGTCAGATTCCTGACGAAACTTGGGTTTGTGGGACAGATGATCAGAAATTCCCTAAGGGCACTAGGTCCCACAGAGAAGCTCTAGTAGGAGACCGCAGACATTTAGCATAAAACTGTTTCTGTCCTAAGTTTCTAGGTTTCTAGTTGTGGAGCATAAGCCTTGGCAGTCTTGGAAGACCCTGCTCAAAACAGAGCTCTCAGTACTTTTCCCTGTTTTTAAGGTTAGTTTGGATGCCCCTGCTGGAAGAGGATATAGCAAATTCTAAAACATCTATGATGTGAAAACAGATACTTTTCCTTTGGAAAAGACATTACTTAATACTTTTGGAAGCTAAGTTTATGATAATAATTCTTAACTATTTTACACAATTTTAAATACAAATGTAAGTTGGAGCAAAGTTTTAACTATAAATTGGAATTCTGGGAAAAATATGCAATGATTAATTAATAATTGCACCCTGGTGACACTGTGAAGAAGGTCATGTAGATAAACTGAGATATTGTAATTCCATATTGCCAGCAGATTGCAGAGGAAAAAGAGAGAACAGTGAAATTATATCTGAGAAAGGAGCCAGAAAAGCATATTTACATGGCCTTTAATCTCTGGCAGAAAGCATGGTGATCTGGGAATTCACCTTAGAAATCTTATCATTGGCTCACAGCCTGTCTAAAATGCACAGCAGACTGTGAAGAAAAGATGCATACAACTTGCAGAGAAAAACGTCTTGTTTCACTAAGATCTATGTATTGCCAAAGGACAGTGACATTAAAAAAACAGGAAGATGGCCAACAGCAGCCTCCATAGCAAGTTTATGGCAAGAGCTTGCAGGTATGTGAGCAACAGAGAAATTCAGCAAATAGCATCTGCTGCTTTGATTTTGTATTAAGCACTTTCTAGCAAGCCAAATGAACCTGAGAGGCAATGCAAATCATAGCATGTTTTTTCTCTTGGAAAAAAAATATCAGGTCAGATAACTCAAACAATTGAGAATAAAATTGAGAACTAAGTCAGGGAATAAAGTAAAAAGAACTTCTCTGATCCCTAATAATACTCTCCAAATGCAGTTCATAAAACACAGTAAATAAAGCATATCTTCAGTCTTCTATCCAGACTGCTTCCCAAGGCTAGGTGTCTCATGAATCCAACAGATAAATNGTACACAAAGGCCTAATGGCTTTCAGCTACTCAACTCAGCCAGCCACTGCTGCCAGTACTGCTGGGTTTTAAAACTCTATCAAAAGTACAATCAAAAAGATTTTTAAAAAGGGAATGGGGAGGTGAGGGAATAAATAGCCAAAGATTATGGCATACATAAATTGCTTGAGTNACAGATAAATGTGTGCAAAGAGCTGTTTATTCTCACTAATTTTTTTCTTGCTTTTTTAATGTAATAGAAATGAGCACACTGAATGTTGAGACCCAGAATGCTGTTTTCTTTATATGTTTTATTTGTGAAGCTACATATCCACTCACGAGTCAAAAACAGCAGTCATTGTCTTTCACCCTACAGAGTGCAGGTCAAATCAGCGCCTTTTTCATTCAAAAATTGTGCCTGAAAATTTCTTCTCTCATACTCAGGGTTACTCTCACCAGGACAAAAGAGCATGCAAGACCTAANTTATAGCAGACAAAACAAAAATCCCTATTTCCCATTCCAAATCTCTTTCAAAAAATTAGTCGTGTCGTCAAAAGCAGAAATACCTGTGCTTCCATACTGGCTGATCTACAGGGAGAGCAGACAGGACAGGAGAGTTAGACAAGACTGAGCAGGATTCAAAACATCATGTTATGTACAGTCATCAGGAAACTGAAGTGTTACTGCTCTTCCTGCTTTTGGTGCTATGAGGTCCTCAGGATTCACTGTTGCCTACTGATGATCTTGGCAATGGATCCCGAGCAATTTTTACCCCTAAATTATTTTTCCACATATTTTTTTTTTTTAATTCTCTCTTTTGCTACCTTGAGTATCACAACATAGGAACAAAATTTTTTCATATTGATCTTCTTTCTAGACCCCATGAATCAAACACAAACACCAAAAAATTGCCACATGAAACAATAGGCTGCTGCTTTCAGTTCCAGCCTCTCCTGCAAACCATATGCTCCTCAGAAGAAGTTAATATGCCTTTTTCACATGAAAGAGCCAGTTCTGAGTTTATAGCACTAGATTTCAGTTCCGGATGCCAGTGGCTTTGCAACCAAGCTTGGTAGAAATGGAAGCCTGAAGGCTTGATCTTAAATTAAATGCAAGTTGGTAGCAAAGCTTTCATTAATTTAAGGAATACAGCCCTCTAGCTGATTTGCTCAATCCATCAATCAATCTTCATGCACTCCCTGCTTTCCATGCTTTTAGGAAAAACTTTGCAGATTGGCTACTCTGATCCTTTCAATATCAGGTTGAAATGTATAGTATAGCCTGTCTTATCCAATAGAAAGCTTTGTTTAACTTGAAATATATTCCTCAAGACAACATTATCCAATGCAAAGATTATTATCTTAATTGAAAAAGATAAAAGAGAGCATAGGTGTGTTTCTAACATCCCCTGCATCCCCCCAAAGACAAAACGTTACATCCAGATTGAGTGGGTTATAGCTTCCAGCCTCCATTTACCTAATGCACTGTGGGAGATAATTTGCCATTCTCTGAATTGTTGTGTGGCAGAATAAACTTGGTTTTCATAAAAATTTACCCTGATTGCTAAAGCCATTCAAGC